>CM068958.1:59380102-59405274 GCA_035128595.1 Eptatretus atami | reverse complement strand
ATAGATGCCTGTATTTGTACGTGAATGGATGGAGGTTAGTGGAGGTCAAGCCTCCTTTCCAAAACCTCACTCGGTATACTTTCCACCATTGAGACTGAGATTATTTGCAGGACCTGGGACCTGAACAGGATCTGCTACAAGGCTGGAATACCACTTACGGAGAATTACATCCTACAGCAGGTGAATATTTTTTTACTCACTTGTTTCTCACAACATTGTTATCATGATGCAAGACGATCAGGCCAAAATGTTTTTCTATATTGTCGGAGTAAGAGACTTGACGGTTGAAATGTAAAGGTAAATCAGAGCCACCAAAGTAATGGGGGGAATTGGTGAGGCCTTTCAGATTTCTTTCTGAGGTTTGAAGATTTGGCGATGTGAAAAGTCGAGACGACGGAGTTGGAGCTACCAAGGGTCATTAAAGGGGGCACGGTGGGCGGGATAAGTGGGGGTTGGGAGTGAAGCTAGGCAGGGAAAGCCAGGCTGCTTAGCCATCAAATGGGGCCGATTAAACTCTCACACTTTGACCAGGCACCGTGTGTTTTTGTAAATTCCTGCACCATTAGCAGCTGCCTGAAACCCCGACCAGGCGCTAACCCCCTCCGCACACCCTCAACCCTTCTCACTCGTGTTTGGTCGGCATTGTCCATTGGCAGGCCATGGAACGCCTAATCCCCTGCGTTGTGGTCACCCCCCTCGACTGCTTCTGGGACGGCGCAAAACTGCAGAGCGGCAAATTCTACTTGTCGTAAGTCTGCATGTGTGGGACTTAGCTTGATTGTTGGCATACAGCTGGGCACACTTGGGCTCATGTAAACAGTTGTTTTCTTGCTCATGTTTCCATGTGCTTCCTTTCCTTTCCTTGTGCATGATAGGCTGTTATACTGATTTGACTTTTCATGAAGGTTCCACTGGTATAACGTGACATGAAGCCTCCTATAGGGGATGGGCTGTGGTGTGTGATGCCTTGAAATTTATTTGACAATCGATTGACGTAGCGGTTACATTGGTACAATCTCCGTTTGTTTCTCACGCGTCATGAATAGTATAAGTTCCCACAGCAGTTTTGCTACGTGACGTACGCGTCCAAGTTCACCGTGCAGTCAATGTCCGGGAAATGTCATTTGTAAAGCTTCCGGGAGATGGCCTTGCCTTGCAATTACGTGCCGTTCTGGCAGAATGTACTTGCAATCGCTCCAAGGAAAGTTTTCATCCCAAAGTGAAGTGACTCTCACCTCATGGCGCATTGAAGATCTGCAGCGTTTGCTTGATGTCCCTCAAAGCAATTCCTGACATTTTTTGGCACATCATTTGTTCTGGGGATCCGACATCCTGAAGTATTAGTAATCATGCCTCGAGAATGTCAAAGAGAGTTCAAATCACATGAACTTAAATTTAGTAGCGAAATATGCTTTGTGCGATGTGAGCGAACGTCAAGCGTACTAGTGCACTGTAATCTTATGGCTGCTGTGATTTTTCCCAAGGTGTATGACATCATCTGTTGTTCCTATGGCTACGCTGATAGATCTTCTGCTAGTTTTGTCGAACACTTGACCATTGGTTGCTCTTTCAGTCAGTTTACTAGTCCTGGTGCCAAAAGTTAATTTCACTGGTTGATTATTGTCACAGTTGTTTTGATTCCCATGGTAAAAGTTTTATTGGTTTCCAGAGAAAACACTTCCTCTGGTTGCTTTATTGATAGTTCGTTTCACTGGCAGATCTTTTAGAAGTAAACTTCCCTATTCGATAATATCATCAGTAAGCTTTGTTCACCGATGCTGTCGGTTTGTTGTGCTGGTTGTCACGTGATGACCAAACTGTGATTCTGATCACCTTTCATCAAACAAGGACAAATTTACTAGAGCAATCTGGGAAACCATCCGTGAGTATTTTTTGATTGTAAAGCCAATACATGCTCCAGGACTGACAGAAACGAAGCGAGCAACTGAAGAGTTGGGCCGGTAGTGCTAAAAAAGATGGAAGATGACGTCAATTGATGAGGGGTTTCCGAATACATCCAGATGTTAGGGATGGGCTCAAAAATTTAGTATCGAGAGTCCTTTTAAACCCACAGTTTTCTTTGTAGCTCTGGCCTTGTGCAGGTTTCCATCCTGGATTGAAGGTTCAGGTTCAAGGATGGCCTGCAGATATTAGTAAAGCATTGCCACTTTTGCAGTAGATATTGCATCAGCACTGTGGAAAGAACATCATGTGACTTGATCGAAGGCCTTTGCTTCTGCAGCCGTAGGGTGTGCAAAAAGTGCTAAATTCGGGAGTAACTTTACTACCCTTGCGGTTTTACCAGACTCGTACGGCTTGTAAAGTTCCCACGCTATGAAAGCCATTAGATAGGTTGTTTCTGACCTTCTTGTGAAAGGTCGTAATGCAAATGGATACTTTTTTGCCACCAGTGAGGGAGACATTTTTGACTCCTGAAAGAGTTGGTGGTCTCTTTCTCACTGTATGTGCTGTACATGCGATCCAGGGAGCACCAGCTTCTAGTATGGTTTCTTTTTTTTTAATGCGCACATCATGTTCGATTGATTTGCTTTGATAAGGGTTCGTTTGTGCAACATTGTAGCAGTTTTTGTTGCACATGGGACATGATCTTTAAAATTGTGGAACATTCCCACCGGAGGTGGAATTTTCCCACGAGATGTGTAACTTTCTCCCATGAGATGAGGAATTCAGGCCCTTCTGGGAGTTATGGGACCAGCACTCAGTTATAGGATCCAGGACGAAATTTGATGTCCTTCTACATTTACCACATGATGACAGTTGGCCAGAGACCAAATTCGAAGTTTCAATGCATTTAACGTTAAGAATGATAATAATATGACTACAACGAGTGTAAGATTAGATAGCAAGAATATGATGACTTTCATGTGTTTGAGGAACAGAGCCATGCATTTCTAAGTCCCATGTTCTGCGAGCATGGGGCTTCGAGTGCACACTTGAAATAGGTCAAAGAAAGTGAGATGGCTTGTGGAGACAGAGGGTGAGTTACAAGTAAAAGGTAGGGGGATGCAGGGAATGGAGTAGTTTGGAGGGAGGGATGAATTTGTGGAGTGATGGGGGTGGGAGGGAGAGGAGTTTTCACAAACGCGAGGAGTAGCATAACCAGTGCGGCACACAAAAGCGACTTCGCTTGGGCAGCGAGGCAAACTAAATGGCGGAGAAAGGCGCACTGTGGTGCTGCATGCCAAGCAGCCATGCTGTGGTGTGGGAATGCAAGCATTGGGGGCGGGATGAAGCAGGGGAATGGGTGTGGGGAGAAAAGGGTGTACTGGGGGGTGCTTCGGGCCTTGGGAGTTTTGATGAGGGTAGGGCTGGCAGAGATTGAACGAGACTAGTTTGGTGGGCTTTACTGTGCGAAACCTATTCTTTTTCAGTGTCATGTACCTTGCCATTGCCGAACTAAGTCTGCAATCAGATTGAAAGATTGCAGTAGTCGGTAGTGGTTAGCATTTGCTGAAAGCATCGACGCATGGATGCAATGCTGGCTGCATGGTGCATTGCTGCACTGAGCAACATGCCACTGTAGATTTTTGGGAATTGTGTGGGATTCTGTCTTCATCGTAAATTCTTTCATCATTCTATGAGAGGTGATTGTTCAGCATTTACTTTCCAGTTTCACTTTCTACGTCATCCCCTTGCAGAGGCTTCCAGTTTTGTTAATGCTCTATATGCCTTCGCATCTGTGAAATAATGGTGTGTGGTAAACATGTTTCAATCATCCGAATCGATGCCCAATTTTGCATAACTTGCATCCGCTTTCAACCAGGAGTGCATTGGAGTACCGGTGGACAAACTTGGACCCACAGGAACTCATTAGAGGTATGGAGGCCTTCCGAGACCTGCTGAACCTACGAGACCTGGAAGAGCTGCTGGAACGTGCACAAGTGGGCCGGGCGTATATGGACCGCCCATGCTTGGATCCGCAAGACCCGGGCTGTCCTGATAGCGCTCCCAACAAGCAGACTGGCCAGGTAACAGCAGTGTACTTCTGTCATGCTTCTTTCTTTTTATCAGGAAACATCCCATTTGTTTCCTGTTTTTGTTTTTAGCCCCCCAACGATGAATCAGCACATTTGAGGGCTTAGATTTTGGGTCCTGTCAGTCCGTATGGTCATCCGTCTGGGCTTCCATCCAAAGCCTCCACTTTAAAATGACTCGGATTTCTTTCAGATTCGGCCATGTATGCAATAATGTCTGAGCATGAGGCATTTCAAACTATTTTGTGATCGAAGCCAATTCGGAAATTCAGGAATTATTGTTTTTTTTTTACAGGAGAGAATAGTACAGGATTGTATATGCTTTTGTGAACCATTGTTTATTTATATCCACTTAACCATCTCCACGACATGAATTATTTATCTATATATATATATATACTTTACCATATCCACCATCGATGCACCTCCTTGATTTATTTATTTGTTTATATCCACTTGACCATCTCTTCACTACCAACACACAACTTTGATTTCTTTATTTATATACACTTTCCCATCATCGTGACCTACATACCACCTTGAATTATTTATTTATTGATATCCACTTGACCATCCCCATAACTGACATACCCCCTTGGATTATATAGATACATTTAGCATTTAACAACCTGCATACCACCTTGAATACATACACTGTATATGTATATATATTTATCCTGTTTATGTATATGTATATGTATGTATATATATATATATACACAAAAGTATTTCCTTAGACTGACATTATTACCCCGCACACGCAAAGCGAAAAGTGGGATTAAGCAAGGGTTTCATATCCGTCTGTCTGTCTGTCTGTCTTATCAGTTTGTTTTCGTCAGTTTATGATCAAGGAACAACTTATTTAAATTGAAATGTTAGGTTTTGAACATAAATCTGAAGACAAGGCTGCCGTTTAACAGTAGTTTGGCTCTGAATTCATCCCGATCACGCATGTGCAGTGAGGAGTGAAACAATATTTTTTTACTCTCTCTACCTCCCTGGCAGTCAAACAAAACTGAAAATCATTCCAAGCAGGAAACTTTCTGTTTTTAAGGATGTCATAAAGGACACAAACAACAGGCACGAATAACTAATGCAACATGTCAGATGAGGTGATGTAATAGACACTGGGTAAAATGGTGGTGAAACCTGGAATTTATTTATTTATACACCTTTAGAACTCTTTAAACCTTTATTTAAATTGAATTATATACTTGAACGCTGTAGAACACAAATTGCCTTCATAATACTTCCACGAACCATGATATATATATATATATATATATATATATATATATATATATCGATATATAGTATGAGAGGGTATATATAGAACCACGATATATAGTTTGTATTTTCAAGTGCCATGTGAGAGGGTGCTGCCGATTGATGCTGCATTCTACGGTGATCAATCAAGCCTCCATTTCTTAAAATGCGATTCAGCATTGTCTTATTACAGGGTATAAGGGTGGTGTATAAGACTGCTTCAGTTACACAAAACTTTATGGATTCTTTAAACCATCTTTAAAATCATATTTTATTAAAATTGAAGTATATATACCTGAACACCGCATGATGTATTGTGTTCTATGAACTCTCTAGTTACTTGTGTCTTTATTTTCGTCCTCCTTGACAGCCAGTGGATGTGATGCATGAGCTTGCTTCTGGCTGTTCTGGCTTCTCACGGCGTTTCATGCATTGGCAAAGAGAGCTGATTGTGGGCGGTGCACGAGAAAATGCTAGCAGGATTCTGCAAAGGTAGGAAAAAGGTTTGACTCACTCCAGTGAATCGCAGGTGTCGTTGTTACACTTGCTACAAGTATATAAGCAAAGAAAAGAAAGAAAACTTTCCTTCTGAGTCGCTGTTGCCATGTAGCAAGTCGTAGTAATTAGGCAATATTGGCAATTATCAAACTCCAATGCTCCAGGAAGGTTCAGCAGCAAATTTTCCTACAATTTAGGAAAGATAGGTGAACGAACAGTGGTGTGTATCAGCTTTGCAGAAGGGGTCATGAGTTGTTTGGAGAAAAACAAGATTGTGTCCTTGAGACATGAAATGCAAATTTATTTTCATGCTTCGTTTCTGATTTGTTCGGGACCTTTTGCTTGACTTGTGCGCAGTGCTGAGGCCCTCCAGACAATGTTTGTGCTGATGGACAGCAAACAGCTGCATGAAACCTACAAAGATAACTACGATATCCGGGACATTGGCTGGAGTGAAGAAAAGGCGTCGGCCATCTTGGATGCCTGGCAGCGCAAGTTTGTGCGTGTAAGTTCAGCTATCATGATGTGCGTTATATACTTGTAACCCTGCTTGAGATGGAAGAAAACAAAAACGATCGGGTGTTTTGGGACCAATAATTATTTGTGCAATCAAAATAATGTTGGTTGAAGAAATTGTCATGCGATTAAGCATTTAAATGCTTTAATTTATACCAAGG
The DNA here is from genome assembly GCA_035128595.1 of Eptatretus atami. Lineage (NCBI taxonomy): Eukaryota > Metazoa > Chordata > Myxini > Myxiniformes > Myxinidae > Eptatretus > Eptatretus atami. Next base: position 59,398,838 of record CM068958.1, on the reverse strand, counting down.
AAGTAGGAGGCCATCCAGCCCATCGTGCCCACCAATATCCATTTACCCGTTTATCCTCAATGCTTTTCAGAAATCCTTTTTAGAAAGTGAAAAAGTTTTTAAGAAAGCAATTTTAAGGAAACCCCTTGGTTATTTTTTTAAGCCACAAGCCACACTTCCTTGTGACTCCATTATACGCACTGCTGAGAAACAGCTTGTGAAGAGCTAGTTTCACCTGAACCTTTTAAATCTCTTGAACTTGCAATTGGACACAATGGTGCTCAATGCTCCACAATTCCATTCTGGATTATATCTGCTCTGTGCTTCGCTTTGACCAGAAGATACTTCGTTATCAGCTGACAATAAAGATTGTTTCCGCATTGGTTACTTCTATTTGTAGTCTCAAGGTTGTAAACTTTATACCTTTCAACGAAAACCACTCAAAAATTTGGATGAAATCGACAAGCAAGGAGAAGCTGACGTTTCGGGCGTCAACCCTTTGCCGGAGCAAAAGAAAGCGTTGATGCCAGAAATGTCAGCCTCTCTTTGCTTCCCACGGTGATGAGCATCTGACAATCAACGTTCTGTTTATTCCATCCGTTGTTCTACCTGTCTGCCGATGAAGATCGACACTAGCCTTCACCGGCAAGACTATGTCTTCATTCCACCCAAACAATTCGGCTAATGCACCAGCATCGCCTTCAAAGTGAATGCAGCAACTGGTTGAAAACAGGAACACCATTCAAGTTCACCAAAATGTGAGCACTACGGGAGCGAGAAAGTTAAAAGCGCGATTGACTCCGAGAAGTCTTATCAAAAAAGATGCTCATGAAATAGCTACAGCATGGCTTCACGGTCCATTGTAGGCCTTGTTTGTATTTCCCTTTCAAGTGGGCATTAAGAGGTGGCGACGCACAGTCTGTGGTAGTCCTGCAATGTAGGCCACAAACTCACTGAAATGTTGGATGTTCTAAGCCTTTCTGTTTTTAAAACAACTAAATTGTTGTGCTCTTGCATTTTCTACTCTATGGATTCTCAATCCTAAAAATTGTTCTTTGAGACTCCAAGTTGTTCGGGTCACAGATCATGCTCTTGAGAACTTTGCAATACTTTCACTGAAGCAAAAGTAGGAAAGTAACGGTGACAGAAACATGTATTTTTACTCAGAAATGGACTTGATAGTTTTGTAAAAGATGTGCAGGAATGTTCGTATCACGCTTGACTAAATATTGTGATGGCAAATAGTACACCGACCGCACCGTAAGCCACAGATTCTGTTTGAATGTATGCACCTTGTGTGTATGCAGGTGGTACATGGAAGTGTAAGACCAAACTCATCTCAGCAGGTCCATGCTTTCTCCACCACTTCCCTCCACGACCTCCTCTGGGCCTTCTCTGACTTTCGGCCTGCCCGCGTTGCTACGGCATGTGCTCTCATGGTATGCCCCAGGTGCTGATTTGTCACTGTCCGTCACTCTTACGTGGTGCACGAGTACCTTGTGCGCGATGTCGAGCAAGCTCTGATTTCATTTTCTTTGCACCGGAATTGAGTTTCTCATCGTGGACCTGATGTCGTCTCGTAGACGTTGACTATGTAAAGGCTTGAAGATTGTTCCTCCTTGCCTTCCATTGCAGTTGGTCTTTACGTGCATGGCGCTGTTTCAATGCGACTGCACCAAGTCCCAAGGTGCAGTGGGGATTGCGGGGTTGATGGTGGTTGTGTTATCCGTAGCTGCTGCCCTGGGTGTTTCCTCGATCCTCGGCCTGGATTTCAATGCGGCCAGCACCCAGGTAGTGTGCCACACTATTTCTGACTGGGAATCTTTCCCATACGTCGAATAACATGGCTGCATGCATGTACTCCTGTTTTACTTTTTTTTCTATTTCCACTTGCTGACTTGCTGCAACCTTGCATCCTAGGTTCTTCCTTTTATTGCACTTGGATCTGGAATGAAGGACATTTTTCTGTTGGCTCACGTTTTCGCCTGGACAAGCATCAACAGAAACATCCCTGGCAATGTAAGGGGATGCCAACCTTACATTTTACATTATATTTTTTGTGGAGAATGACACGACGACTCATTATTTGGTCATTCGGATAATTAGGTTGTGTTTTCGACTGCTTGGTTCTGGCACACATAGTCCATCCATCCATCCATTGGGACAATACTCTGTGCAGAGCGTTGGTGCTGCCTAAGCAGTCTCCTCGGCCATTGGGCACAATCCTGGACAGGTCGACATAGTCCGTAGATACGTATATTGCACTCTATAATTATTTATTTTGGAGATCAGTGTGCCAAATGGGGTTTGATTGAAAACCAAAATGTTTTATTTCTGAAATTCTATAAAATTCATCAATGAATTATCTTCCGATATAGTCTATAGGCTTATTGATTAACATAGGACGAGGACATGAGGGGACAATGGACAAAGCAACACAGTGCATGGGATTTGAGCCTGGGATTCAGGCATCATTACCCATGTGATCAGATAGCACCGGCAAGCAGGATGACGTTAAAGATGTACACACCGAGCAGGACTTGTGCCCCAAAAATATGTTCTTGATGTGAATACACAGCGATTTTATTTCGTGGGCAAAATGAGACCCATTGCCATTGCATCGGCAGTCACCATGCTTCCCTCGTTACAGTGCTGTGTTGGAGATTGTCTGCGTGAGTGCGGTCCTGGCATTACTTTGTGTGCTGTTTGCAACTTGGTGGTTTTCCTCCTGGCTGCCCTCATCCCTATTCCAGCTCTGCAAGCCTTTTCCCTCCAGGTAGGTGCCATGACCGATACTGAACCCAAACAAACTTCATGCTATTTGCTGGATAACACAGTTGGGATTCTGACATTGATGTATTGGATTATTTCATATCATTTTCATTACCACAGAGCAGGCTGGGACTACATCCACCTGGTTCCATTTAGTGTGGTCACAATTAGCATTCCTCAGATCTCTAATCTAGCAAGCCATGAAAAACAAATATTTATATAGTTTTCAGCATTTTGAAAAAGCTCCAAGTGGTGGCCACCGCAATTCCTACAAGAAAGCCGTCCATCGGCCGTGATGCAAACCGCGACAGCTGCAGTGTCCCTTTACTTCGATGAAGTGTTTGTTCTTCGAAGCTTGACACGATGTAACCTGACCTGAACTCTGTCCCTGCAGGCAGCTATTGTTGTGGTACTTAACATTGCCACAACTTTGCTTGTTTTCCCCGCCATCTTGGCCTTGGACCTGTGTCGTCGCCGGGGCAACCGCATGGATGTGCTCTGCTGTCTTGCAAGGTAGGCCTCATTGCAAAAATAAAAATGGCTGAACTGTTCTTGTGAGATGCAGAGGTCTTTCCTCATAAACTTGTTGAAGGAGAGAATTCCAGCGTCGACGGTTATGCGATGGCTTTTAAGGGGAGAATAACAGTCGGTCCTTTTTGTTTTCCCACAAGAAGCTGTAAGTTTGCAAACGCAATCATAATTACATCCAGACACTAACCACAGCACCTTCGAAAGAGCTGAACTCACAGGGTAAGCGTGATTGGACACAATTGATCCTTTTAGGAAAGGATGGCACAGCTGTTATAGCAAAATGAAGGAAACAGGTAAAAAGCACGGGGGGGCGGCAAATGGAGCATTGATGTTCGGCATTCCTATTCTAGCTCGGTTACGTGATGGGCCTCCTGTGCGTGTGGAACCAGTTTGCTCAGCATGCCTGGGTGCACATCATGGCTCATAAAACTAGGCTGCTGGATTTCCCAGCAAGCCCACCACACCTGCTTGGCCGGTGTACTCGTCACTATGAGCACATCCAGCTCGCTCCACCGGGCTTGTAAAGTGTGATGCGGTATGTGTGGGAAACAGCCAGACTGGATCTGCAAATGATTTAACATCTTTACACATTGTGTACACAAACCGGGAGGAAAATCATAATGGGAAGTGAACTGTCATGATGTTCCGAAAACAGGTTTAACTTGTCTATCTATCTTCATCGTGCAGTTGTAGAACTTTGTACGTTTTTGCATAATCATATTTAGAATCGTGTGGAATTGTTCAACACAATTTTCCGGAATATATTTTAGCAATTCTCGTTTTACCAAACACATTCCGTGTGAAGATCTGAATGGAACTTGGTGATTTCCTGGATCAGGATGACGGCTCGTGTGCATATTACGGAGGGAAAGGGTTTCCTCCTTTGTGGGAAGGTTACAGTAAGCACGTTTGTTTCGAGTAAAAACAAGCAAAACACAGACAGGCTGTTTGTTTAAGTAATATTGTAATAAGTATTTGTGGAAGTCGGTTAAAAAGGGAATGTCGTCTTGTGGGTGGCTGTTGATCCCGGTCCGTAGAGCTGGGTAGATCCGAAAAACCACGTGAAACTGGGTCTGGATTTGATTATGGAAGGATAAGGTCACATACCCCTGAGGGACGGGCAGCAGGTGTTGGTAGCCAGCTACCTTACAAAATCCCCGAAAGGAATGGTGTAGGATCAAATTGATTTATGGAACCAATTCTCAGGGTGGACAACAATTTTTTTTTATCAACAAGAGTGAGGCTCATGGAAGAACAAGGTTAAGTTGATACTCGGATAGTGGAGCAACAATTGAGCACAATCAGAAAGGGAAGGAATGAACAGGAAAGGATGAGAGAGAGAGAGAGAGAGAGAGAGAGAGAGAGCACTGAAACCAGCAAATAAAAGTAGTGGGTTAGTAAGGGTTATTGGGGGTAATAACAATCATGGGTCAGGATGGGGAATTACATAAGAAGAATTACCAGAAGTGGTGGAAAAGGATTTCGTTATAAAACACTAGTTTTTTCCTGTGGGTTTAAACAGAAAAGAGTGCGATGAAAGTAAATTAACAGACATGAATGTGTGTTTAGCACTGCATGTGATTGTATTGTTGAACACCATTAGAGGAACAGTTTGTGTTACCACCATGTTTTGTTACCTCTGCCTCCGAAGGTGGACGGAGGTTATGTTTTAACCCGTCTGTTTGTTATTTGCGAAAATTGAAGCTTTTCAAGTATATTGGTTGGTCTTGTGCGTTATTCTGTCTGTCTGTCTGTTTGTTTGTCTGTATGTTTATCATGTGCAGGTCACAATTTTAAACCGATATTCACAAAACTTCACCATAAGGTAGAGTTCGTCATAAGCAAGAAGCATATTGTTTTTGAGATCAAAAGGTTGACAGGTCAACATAGGCCGGCAGAAGGTCAACAACTTTGTCAAATGTCTAAAGTCCTCAATTTTCATCTGATTGACTTGAAATTTGAAGAGTTGCATATCATGTCACTGAATTCAAACACCAATTATTTTTGAGGTTAACATTGGCCAAAGGTCAACAATGACTTCGGTGAACTTTCTAAAATCCACAATTTTCATCCCATTAACTTGAAATTTGAAGAGGATTTGCCTCTCAGGTCACCGAATTCAACGAACAAGTATTTTTTGAGGTTAACATTGGCCAAAAGGTCAAAATAGGCCAAAAAGTAAACATATGTCAAAAAGTTGACTTGAGCAGATTTTTGAAATTGTCAATTTTCATCCGATTCACTTGAAATTTGAAGAGGATTTGCATATTTGGTCATTGAATTCAACCACCAATTATTTTTGAGGTCAAATTTGTTTCATGGATTTTGCAAGAGTCGTGCTCTGCACGACGTCTTCTTCTTGTTTGTTTCTGTTTTAAAAAAAAATTCTCAAAAAGTTCTCGACAGACTTGAACGAAATTTGGTGGAGAGCTTGGGTATGTGACACTGATGAAATGATTCAATTTTGGTGAAGATCCGGATCCGGATCAGGATCCGATAATTTTTAAAAGTCATTTTTCACCATTGAGAAATCGGGCCAAAAATGACGTATAGCAGGATATCTCAAAAAAAGTTTTGGACGGATTATGATAAAACTTGGTGGATGAATTGGTAAGGTGGCAAGAACAAGCCGATTCGATTTTGGTTAAAGTCCGGATGCCGATCCGACCTATAGGTCGGATATATAACGTAAAACTGTTCAACCTGGCAGAGGTATGCGCTCCACAGAGTGCCGTTGTAGTTTGTCTTTGGAATCATCTGTCTAATACATTTACAGAGGGGACAGGGGTTTCCATGAAAAATGAGAAAAGAGAGGGGGAGGACATAAGAGACTAGAAGCTAGGGTTGTGTGGCACAGGTGGAAAAAGGAAATTTGGTGGGGAAGAGATTATAGTGGATGGAGAGGAGGTAAGGAACGCGTATGGAGAATACGGGAGGGTTAAAATGTGTGGCATTTGTGCAACTAATAAATAGATGACATGCTGTAAAAAAACAGAAAAATTCCCTTCATCGACAAAGGAGGCAATATATATATATATATATATATATAATATATATATATATATATTAATATATATATATATATATATATATATATATATATATATACATATATCAAGAGGAGGAGGAAGAAGGATCATCGGCGATATGATGACCCTCCGGTTGTTGGATAGCTTCACGGGTTTTGAGAAATTGTTGAGAATCGTCTCTAGAAATAGTGTGTCTGCTGTTGTTGTCTTTGTGTAAACTAATTTTGTCTATTATCAGGGTGATAGTAAAGCTTAGTTGTTATATAAAAACAAGTTGCTTGCCCTTGAGCTGTCTGGCCTTCGAGAGGAACACTGCGTGATTATATTAATCTATAACTGCCATCTGGTGCGAGGCTACTTGGGATCACTGTATCTCAGAGCATTCTGTACTTCAACAGCGATGTGAATCGGACCCTCCCATCATCTCAGAAGGGTCGTTGAAGATCTGAATGCGTCTTTCACGAGTAGGCCCTCAAGTAGGTGGTACTCTGTTCAAGGTACACGCTTCCTGCATGGATTATGTTATACCCTTATGCAGAAAAATCTCATGAGAACGGATGAAATTCTTATCAGATGCCTGTCAGTTCTCATGAGAAGTCATCAGAGTCTTTTGTAGGTAAGGCTGAAAATTTTGCGAGGACCAATATTAGTCTGCCTTGCAACTGCCACAGTGCACTCATCAAGCACGGTGAGTCTCCATTGACAAATCAGATGTCTTTCTGGGTGGTGGATTTCCATCTGCCCTTCTCAGAGCAAGGAGGTCCTTACAACAAGTCGTGAATGATTCCGTGGCTGAGAATCATTCCTGGACAGGTCGTTATTCCATCCCAGGGTGTGGAAATTTCCACTGCGCAGCTTTGGGAATCGAATCCACACCGATGAGGGCAATGTAATGTTGCTTTACTCACTCCACCACGAAGGTGTTTATCTCTGATTCAACACAGGCCATGTGATTTGTTGGTATGAGTTTTTCTGTTGATCTTGTTGAATTATATTGCATACATTTCTCGATCGGGAGTGCTATATGGGCAAGGGGCCATCTATTTATGATGTACACACCAGAAATGGGAATGGGCAGAGGGTGGGAGTGGTGGGGGCAACTAAATTGAGAAAAGGAATAAAAGGGAGGATGATACGAGAGGGTAAAGTGAGTAGGTGATTGTGACAGGAGTGGAGAAAGACTGAAAATACGTTTGGAAATAGATGGAATTTATTGGAGGGAATGGATGGGGCATGTCACAGATTCTAACATTTTACCCTCGCGGAAGGAGAGGGCATTGCATTTGGGTCTGTTTGTTTGTTTGTTTGTCCGCACAGAACTTTCATGTTTTTCTCTGCAACCGCTCGTCGGATTGAGCTGAAATTTTCACTATTCGTGCGACTAATCATGTAGAATGTTTTAATTATAATTATGACATCATAGACAACATGGTGTGGCAGCCATATTGGAAAAACAGAAAACAATTTGGACCTCTGTATCTCTGAAACTGTACAAAGGAAAAAATTGAAACTTGGCACATTGCAAGGACTCATCACGAAAATAAATGTGATTTTTTGATGATGTCATAGGTGCTTCGTTATGACGTCATAATTGCATATGTAGAACGCCACCTCTATCAGTATGAAAAAATTTGAGGGTCATCTAGGGATAAAATGGTCCACAGGAAAAAAAAAATTGATGACGTCATCGGTCACGTGATTAGGCAGCCATGTTTGTTTGTTTTTTTTAAGCTTAAAAAATCTTCTTCTCTGAAGTGGCTGAACAGATCGAGGTGAAACTTTACATGTATGACCGCCTATCCATGAGGAACAAAAGTTTCACACATATGATATCATAGGTCACATGGTTTGGCAGCCATATTGGATTTACCCATAAACCCATAAAAATCTTCTTCTCCAGAACGGCTGGACAGATCGAGGGGAAACTTCACAAAAATGTTCCACAAGCCTTGGGTGTGCAAGTTTGTTAAGGAATAATTGATAGGTCACATGATTTGGCAGCCATATTATATTGAAGAAAATATTAAATAATGTTTTCTCTGGAACCGCTTAATCAATCAAAGTGAAGCTTCACATTTATGATCTCGTAGAGATGGGGGAATACACATTTCAAATTTCAAATTGATCACATGTATGGTCTAGCAGCCAGAATTATTTAATTTTTTGATATGGGTTGTTTTTTCATATATTTATTTTTGAATAAGGCTCACTTGGCTGTGCCTGGATGGGATTGAGGGTAGAGGAGTAACAGTTGAAATGTGAATCCTATCCAGGTTCCTCCTGATTAAATCATCTTTTCTTTTTGCTTGTTTGGGTTCCTTGTGAATACTCCAATGCAGTACTGTACCTATTTGGTCTTCCATTTGATTTGAATTGAATTTATTTTAATCTTATTCTAAATCAATTGAATAATGAATAGTTATAAAATTTATTAAAAACATCATGGGTCAGGGTCAGGTGTCCGATCAAAGCGGGGTTGCATCAAAGCAGGACGTCTTGGTTCCTGGTCATCACTGCCAGGAGTTATAAAGTGGCAGTTCTAATTACGTCTCTTATTAATTTTACGTATTGTATTTACACATTATTATCTTATTAATCTTTTTACTTAACACACCTGTACACAAACGTCACACAAAATACACCATAAAAAAGCAGTCCTGGTGAGGGTCTGCAATCTCCGATTGCTCTTTTCCTTGTTACATATGTAATAAATATATGGCTCCTAACTTTATTTACCAGCACTGATTGCATGTTTTGCTTTGCTGTATTTAACCTTGATTTTTTTTGTTTGTTTGTTTCTTCTTCACAATACTTGTGACCCTTGTTGAGGAATCACCACAATTACTTTACTTTTCTTCATCCATCTGCCCACCAGCCCCTGCTCGAATCGGGTTGTAGCGATTGACTCTCGGCTGTCCCCAGCGTTCAATGGCCCGACTCAGTGCTCACCACCAGAAGGAGGGTTCCAGTGCAGCACTGCAGCTGCACACATCACTCTACAGGCAACACTCACTGCTGTGGCGCGTTATGATGCCTCGGGGCAGCATATTATCACGCTCCTGCCAGCGACAATAAGCACGCCGGTGTCCACCTCTCATGAGCATCCAACCACCGGAGAGGCCTCCGCTCATCCAACAATGCCGGGCCCTGAGTCCTGCAGCTCAACACGTGACTTGATTGCCCGAATGGAGGAGGCAGGACCATTGGAGCAGCCTAGTGGTCTTTGCTGTGGCAATAGGCACTGGACACTGAGCCGTTTTGGTTTTGAGTGCTATGCACCCCTGCTAACTAAAGGGCCTGTCAAGGTGAGAAGCAGGGGTCATTGCTTTTATGCACTTCTTTTCTCATTTACATCACATATTATTTTTATGAATGGATCTGCATTACAATTACCCCTATACTCATTGAGATGCATGACCCTCCTACATGCAGGCAGCTGTTTTGCTGTCATCTTTTGCATTGCTTGGCACTGCATTGTATGGCGCATCTTATGTTCCTGATGGCCTACCTTTGGCCGAGGTTGTTCCTCGCGGTGGACCAGAGCATGCTTTTTTGGCTGCGCGTGCATGTCACTTCCCAGCCTACAGCATCCGTGTTGCCACTACTGCCGATGTTGATTACCCATCAGCTCAGATGCAGCTATTTGCGCTTCATGAGCATCTACGGCTGCTCCCTCAGGCAGCGCATGAGGCTGATGGCCGGCTTCCAAAGACATGGCTGCATTACTTCCGTGACTGGCTGCTTGGTAGGCCTTTCTGCAGTACAAGGCCTCGAGAACATTTTATCATTTTCTTTCATTTCTCACTAGTTCTTTGCAGTACCTACATCTGCAAAATAACGTTGTGTTTTGGATTTTTTTTTTTTTTAAATGTGACAATTGCCACTGATCATGATGGATAACAATAATAGAGACTCCATTTGAGGACATGGGTGTGGCAAAACCTCTCTGTTCATTGGCTAGTACTTTAGGCCAAACTCGTCTGTGATCAATTTGTAAATTGCAGATCTGCAACGAGCGTTTGATGAAGACTGGGCAGCCGGACGCATTTCGGTGACCAGCTTCCGAAACGCTCTGAGTCTGCTGTCCTGGCCCTGCGGCTGCTTGTGCAGACAGGGGACCCTGACGCTCCTGTGAATTTTGCACAGGTACGTCGTCTTCTGCCGTTGTTACTATGAGACTGATTGCCACACACACACACACACACACACACACACACACACACACACACACACAACATGACACCATTACTACCAGACTTGGTGGCGTAATGCTTAGAACAGGGGTTCCCAATCTTTTTGTACTGGGGTACCATTTCACATGTTCGTGGTCCCACCGAGTACCACTGTACCAAAATTCACCTAAAATAGTGTTTATTTGTGATACAGATACGACAATGGGGAGTTAAACAATACTAACAATTCACAACTATGACATTAGCAATCTGATCTGAACAAAAGAATGATACAGTAATACCTATTTGATTGTGTAAAATGTCCAGTCAATGGGATGGTTAAGCCTGCTTCTTGCTCACAAGCAGGTCGATGTCAGGCTTTGTTTTGGATAAAGCGCACCGAACATCATGTTCAACATCCAGTAGGGATCTTTGTTTTGTTTTTAGAATAACGACTGACGAGAACCCCGCTTCACACAGCCATGTAGATGGGAATACTATGAGCGAATGAACAGCCAGGGCAGCTAGCTTAGGGTAAGACCCCAACATTCCACACCAGAAGTCCGCAAGATTCATCTCGTCAAACTGATCTCGGCTGTGGAGTCGTTCTGGAGATCAATCAAGCTTTCCTGCAGTCCTGTTCCAGGTGGCAAATCCAATGCATTCATGCGACATGGGTTGCGAATCATTTTCAGATCCAGTTCCTTGAGATCCGGAAAATAGGAATTTAATTCCTCATCCAAATAAGCGAGGTGATCTTTTACCAGTTGTATGAACTCCCTTGGGGGATTCTTTTCACGCTTCTGAAGAATATGGCCGTGCAAGAAAACATGACCACTCCGCTTTGACATTCGTCTTCCACAAACGGAGTTTTTCCTGAAATCCCTTGACCTTGTCTATGAAGTCAATGATAGTCGCGCCAGTCCCCTGAAGAGACTTGTTCATGGCGTTTAACTGAGAGAAAATGTCGACCAAATAAGCCAGGTGCAATGCCCAGTCGGGGTCGTTCAAAGCAGCGACGAAATCGACAGTCTTTGGTTTTCCATCATTTTCGAAGAATTCACGAAGCTCAGCTCGCAGTTCAAACACGCGCTCCGCCATATTCCAACGGGATAACCATCTCACCTCAGTGTGGAATAAGAGAACTTTATGGTCGGAGTCGAAATCCTCGCAAAGTTTCTTGAAAAGTCGCGAATTGAGAGCCTGGGATTTCACATGGTTCACAATTTTGATCATGGTTTGGAGAACGTCAGTCAATGGCTTGGGGAGCGCCTTGGTCGCAGTGCGTGGCGGTGGATCGTACATGTGTAGCGGCGCCACTTCAGGAGCAACTACCTTCACAAGCGTTTGGAAACCTGATCTGCCCCAACATAGATGGAGCACCATCTGTAGTACAGCCTTTCAGATCAACCCATGACAGCCCAACTTGATCAAAGACGGAAGACACCTCTTCGAAAATGTCCTTTGCTTTCGTTGTGTTTTAAGCAGGCGGCAAAATAGATTTCATCCTTGAATTTGGCTTTATGCCGTACCGAACAAACGCTAACAGTTGGGCACAATTTGCCACGTCAGTTGACTCATCCAATTGCATAGAAAATCCGCATGGAGATGCCTTGATTTCTGCCACCACCTGGTCACGAATATTGGTTGACATTTCTTCAATGCGCCTCTGAACTGTGTTGTTTGACAACGAAAGAGAATTGAGCTTCTTGGCGCTTTGTTCTCCCAGCATGAGACGTACGATATCCTTTGTGGCGGGAAGGATGAGGCTTTCACCGACGGTGTGAGGTTTTTTCTGTTCTGCAATTCGCAGTGCAACTAAGTAGGATGCCTTTACGGCTGCCGTGGACTGCTGTTGAAAACTGCCGCTGCCTCGAAGCGTGCTCTTTTCATGGCATTTTCCTCTCACGAAAAAAATCATGGTCCTTGTCGCTGTGTTCAGGATGAACAGAATCAAAATGGCGCTTCAATAGACTTGGCTTCATAGATTGATGCCGAGAACTTTTCCACAAATCACACACTGTGGAGCTTCAATTCACCTTTTTGGATGGAAGTGAAGCCTAACTTGAGATAACTCTCCGAATATTTTCGCATTGACATGATGCTGGTGAACGATAACGGTAACATAAGCCGGGCAATAAAGCAATGATGACAGTGTGGCGTGTAGAGACAAAACGAATAATAAGACTTGTGCACAATGGCTGATAACAAACAGCTGTCAGTGTACAGCCGCTTTCGATATAAATTTAATTATTGTGCACAAGCTGCACGAGAGAGAATTAAAATAAAAACTGCGTTAAAAAAAAAAAAGCACGCTGCCGTGTTACCACGCACGCGTACCACCGAGAAAGTCCAAATGTACCACCTGTGGTACGCGTACCACAGGTTGGGAACCCCTGGCTTAGAACATCCGCAGGTGGTCCGTCGTTCGATCCTTACCCCAGCCGAGTCATACCAAGGACTTTAAAAATGGCACATGCTGCTTCCTTGCTTGATACTCAGCATTTGAAAAGGATAGAGCAAGGAAAAACAACCATAGGTTGGCAATCACAGTGCAGGCTTGATGGGCCTATTGGTCTCCTCCAGTGTTGACGTTCCTTATCAGGGAACTCGTATTATTGTCATAAATTCCTTGCGAGTGATTGTTCGGCAGTGTATCGTGTTCTTAGCATTGTTAATGCTCCTATACTTGTTATTCGATGTTATTGTTTATTCATTTCTTGAAGTTGAGAAGAGTATAAAAAAGGAGGCAAGTTATAATATTGTGGTTAGACTTTACGATGTATGGAAAGATCACCAGAATGTGCGAAAATTCTGCTCACTTCCGATTATTGAACCACCTCGTGTTAACGAGCAATTTCTAACCGTATCTGGTTTGAGAACCATATCCTAGTTATGAGTAGTTTGTAGAGGGAGAGGCTTTCACTTGTGGTCATATACTGAGTATATACTGGTTCCGGTGGAGAAGAGTCAGTCGTCAGTTGCTTTGCTGTGTACAGTGCCATAATGAAGTGCTTTGTGTCTCCTTAATAAACGCAAGTTTGGACGACACCCACCTGTTGGTTTGAGCATCGATCAATCCAAGAACCTTGGGCTTTATGACAATCATCCCGAGGCTAAAACAAGCGCTACGTGATTTGGAACAAGCAAGAAGAAAAATACGACAAGAAGGAAACACAAGCTCTTAGTCTGAACCAAATAGACAGAGTCATCAGAGTTCCAGACAATGGCAGGCTGCCCGGGGTTCAGTGATGTGAGACCAACAATCCATCACGACTTGGTCCTTGAAATGTGATCTGACAAAAAAAATAGAAGGTGGTTACTTTGAGCACTGGGAGGACTCTGTTCCACCTTCGAAAATCCACAGATGCTGATCGCAACAAACAAGAGAAGAACAGGAATCTATAGCAGTGAGAAGTTCATGCACATTGTGGAGAAGATCCTCAAGTTCAAGTATGGGAACAAGGAAGTCTGTTTAAGGGCTTTGCAAATTCCCAGCTCTTCCCTGACAGCTTGATTATTGGTTGGAATTTATGAGGAGCTTGAGAAAGTTAAAAAGATGAATTTAACACTTAATTTTATTCTTCCCACTTAAGTCGAATAAACTGAATAGAAGTACGCTTGTAACTGCAGCAGTACCACCTGTTCGACTGGTGCACAGATTTGCCGGTGCTCCGGTGGAAGACAGATTGGGAGGTCACTGTACATAGGCGGCCATTCACAGGGGTTCGGAGTGCCGCTGCCTGGCGTCAGGTTACGTGACTGGCCTTGGACCCAAGCCTGTGAAGAATTCCACTGAGTGCGAGGCAGTCTGGTAGGTCCATCTCTACAGCAGTCCAAGAAAACAAGGTCTCATCACCGTGAATTTTCATCGACTCGGAAGGGAGAAAGATGTCATAGCAGGATGAAATGTAGAGAATTGAACAGAAAAAAATATTGCACCAGCAACACAGACTACAGGCCGTTGAACAGAGTTCATTTGCATTTATGATTTGCAAAAGCTTAAGTCAACAACCAGGCTTAGCCAGATGTTTTGAGCTTATGTTGAGGTCAAATCAAGCTGATAGCAAGTAATCAATGACCCATGTTTAAAGCAAGGAATAACCTTAACATAAAAGGGAGTGATGCGACAAATGTTTCTGCTGAAAACAAATAAATATGAATGCCGGTGGAGAAACAAGACAGATATGGGGAAGACTATAATGACGTCGAATGATGATCAGCTTGCCTTTATAATCCATTTACATGCAAACAATTAGAGACTATACTTGGTGTTGGTTTCATGGTTAGTGTGGTGGGCTTGGGGTTTGAGGATCCTGAGTTCAATTCCCATTCAACTGTTGAATTAATACCAGGTGGGATTGACTCTGCCTGACATCCTTCTGAGGTTGGCAAAATGAGTGCCAGCTTGCTGGTATCCTGTGTTAGAGTGGTGACCCGTCCAGGATTGTGCCCAAGGAGACTCCACAGGCAGCACCAATGCTCTGCACAGAGTATGGTCCCAATGGATGGATGGATGGATGGAATTAAAGACTAGTTCTACCTGTATTTTCTGGTTATTTAACTGCACAAACTACTGTTGCTTAATAGCTGCAATAGAACACCTTTTGAGTTCATTTTCAGGGAAAGGTGTGTCAAGTGATCGATCTTTTGGCCGAAGATGCAGATTTTAATGGTATTGGTGACGTGGACTGATGATGAAACATTTGTTCAGCAGTCTGTTTGAATGTCAGCATTTCGCTTTTGCTATCGGATTGCATTGGCACAAGCAGTGTCAAAAGGAAACACCAAGCTGGTTCATTAATGACCTTCAATCACGGGGTCGATGTCTAACCAGCCTAGTTTGACCTACAGGTGGCGCCAGTCTACACATCATCATTGACCCTTAAGAACCATCACCGATACTTGTGCTGGGTATTTATATAGTAATAACAATAATAATAATAATACTGATGATGATAATTGCAGTGCATACTCTTGACATAGCTTTCAAACGTCCACGACAAGATGAGAAACATTTCAAGGCTAAAACCATTGCTGGACAAGTAACCAATACGTCGTCGGATACTCATCTGAAAGTGGAAAGAATTTATTTGTCATCTGTTCGGTGCACCTGTGATAACTCACCTCCTCGTTGTGAACGACACCGTGAGATCTTTAGCATGCTGGCAGACAGGACACCCAGTTTTAACATACATCTGAGGAACGGCACACACATTGATGCCTCTCCCTGCAAAACACCAGGATGACAGTTTATACGTAGCTGACTCGAGACTCAAACGCAGGCTAATAGCTCAAGCACACGCATACCTCTTAAGCTATCCTGCCATTCCATTACTATATTATAATCTATGTATCGTATATACATATGTGTGTATATACATATATATATACACACACATACACACACACACAGATCCTCCCAGTGGACACCAACTTAACAGAACAATAATCTAAACGCCACGATGTCTGAACATCCTGTGCTATTGAGATGCTCCTTGTGCAATCTAGGAGCTCTCTCTTTTTTATTCCCTCGCCCCAGAATGTAGGTCTCGCTACATGTGTCGCACATGTGAACGACAGCTGGTTATGAAAGTTTTTATTTGTATTTTTTACGATGGAGTTTATTCTTGTGAATTGTCGATGAAGTTTACTCTAGTGCTGTATTTGGTCAGTTATTTGATTGCATTGCGCCCGTGCCCTCACTCACTCAATCCACGTTCTCACATCATCATTCTGCCAGTTTACAGTATTCTATTTATGTTGATCGCCCTTTCACTGCTTCAAACTCCTCATGAAAACAAAAGTCTAGGACCCAGTCATTTTTATTTTAGTGAGTTGCCACTGTATTAAAATTTTATGGTCTTCTTGGTGAACCCTTTAACAAAGAGCATGGACATACATACATGAGGGTGCAGTGGCACATAAATCGATGCTTTTATTGGTGCAGAATCTGGAGGCATATGGAGATAAGTCGTGTGGGAGCCAGAGTGCACTATTGGGTCAATAACGTACCGAGTCCTACGTTTTAAACCCAATTTTGGGATTTATACATTCACGAGCCATTGTTTTGCATCCGAATTGGTTTCATCAAGATTGAGGGACGTTTATTATGTTTCCTGCACAGCTCCCTGGGAAGCGGCTCGTTGACAGTAATGGTATTATTGACCCTGCCACATTCTATGTGGCACTAACAGCGTGGGTCAGCAGTGATCCTTTGGGAGTGGCTGCTTCACAAGCTGCCTTGAGACCTTCCCCACCAGACTGGATTCATGACAAGTACTCCAGTGGACCTGACAGCATGATCAGTAAGCGGCTATATCCTCATCACAACCACCTCGCTCACATATTATGTCATTTGCTCCCTTTTCTCACCTTTGCATTCTTATGCATCTTTGTGTATGCTTCCTACTGCGTTTTGACGAAGTCACCGTCTATTTATTATGGACACAAACATAGCAAAACCTCTGACTTCCCCACCCCATCCTGTAATAAACAGAATGCCACGAAGAGCGAAAAGTGTGAAAATCAGAGAGAAATAAGAAGTGAAATGTAGAAACTGTTGCTGCGGTGCATCATTAATAAAAAAAACCTTGGAAGTACAAGGAAGATGAATGAATTGGAAAAGGAGCTAAAGCAAGAAGAGTAACA
The DNA here is from genome assembly GCA_035128595.1 of Eptatretus atami. Classification (NCBI taxonomy): domain Eukaryota; kingdom Metazoa; phylum Chordata; class Myxini; order Myxiniformes; family Myxinidae; genus Eptatretus; species Eptatretus atami. The sequence continues at coordinate 59,381,704 of CM068958.1, read as the reverse complement.
GTGCAGGCGTTGTGGGAGACTGGTTGCTAGCCATGCGCGGTGCAGTGCTGAGGGTTTGGCACCAAGCCCTGCATCGCCGGTGGTCTTTGAGCCAAAGCAAGGCCGTGGGGTGGGAGAGGAAGGGGAGGAAGAGGGAGGGAAAATTTTCTGCTTTGTGGCTCCGAATCCGTCACTCGGTAATTGTTTTGGAACGTGCCGGAGGGAGTTTCGGGATGTGGGACATGGAGGAATGGGATATACAGCGCATGAGAAAGAAAAGGGATGATGAACAGGAAGTCTTGCGTTCAAGTTCCGTGTTCAGGACAGATCCAGCAGGATTGACCCTTTAATTTCTGTCTCTGTGGAATACCCGAAGATCAGGCAAGTATTCAGGCAGACTGCACCGGCGCAGCAAAAGGCAGCGCCATACGGAACAGGGATTATCAATGTTTATGAGACCTGGAGTGACCTCAAGTTGCATAGCTGCCATGCATACAAAGCCCTTGCAATTTGGGGTAATATAAAAAACATAAAACGATCCATTTTGGGAACATCATGGCTTATTTCCAGCTGTGCTGCTCTTTTTCAACTTGTTTCTTTTCTTCTTAATCTATCATCTCATATTCCTCTTCAACTTACAATTTATTATCATTTCTGACAGTGATTGCATTGTGATTGAATACAGTTATACTAACAACTTGATGATGTACTTCTGAGTGGAAGTTTAATGTCATATCTGCACTCTATACACCAGTCCCAGCGGCAGATCCCCTGGAGTATAGCCACTTCGCTTTCTACCTGAGGGGCCTAAGGGAGGCGGCTGACTTTGTGGAAGCCATCAGGGCTGTTCGAGCTGTGACTAAGGCTTTCTCTGCTCAAGGACTACCATGCTACCCTACGGGCCTTCCCTTCCTCTTCTGGGAACAGTACCTTGGGTTACGGCACTGGCTTGCACTCGCTGTGGGCCTAGCTCTCGCAGCAGTATTCTTCGCCTGCTCTGTCGGATTTGCCAGCCCTGGAACTGCCGTGCTTGTGGTAAGAACCCTCACTTGATTTATCTATCATTATGCTATACCAATGTGTTGTCTTCACTTTGCACCGAGTTGGCTGTGGTTCCGGATGTTCTTGCTTCTTCGGAAGAATCACTTGTAATTGCTTCTGAATTTGCATCTATAGAGTTTGGTTCCCTTGGCTGTTTTAAAAGCCCATTGTGCTTGCAATCTGTAAGCAGCTAATACTGCCAAATAACTCAAGTAAATAAAGAATTAGTGATTAGAATGAGCTCTTTATCAAAAAGTTTGTTTAAAATTTTTTTATGTTAATATGGCAAAAGTTATAAAATTAGAGGTAGAAGAGGCGCTTGTTACTGTTGCCTCGCAACCAGTTCCAGTGTCAGCTCCGTTGTCTTGGGTCACCTGACCCGCAGTGGAAGACTGAGGCTGCACTGGCAGACTTTTATTCGTGAATATTTTCATTTACGGAAATTTTCCGATGGTTTTGTGATGTTTTTTTTCCTGGTATGCTGGCTTTGAGTTGCAGCAGTTTGCAAAATTTCAGTTTTCTACCCAACCTAGAAGGTACGAAACATTTATATCAGTGAGTCAGTGAGTGGTTATAAATATA
>CM068958.1:59339574-59380092 GCA_035128595.1 Eptatretus atami | reverse complement strand
AATGTCTGTGTTCCCTATATATTTCCAAAGCCCTGCACCATTTTCCCCAAAATTTGCTATTCTGCATTATTTTCACAGGAGGAAGGTTAATGTCACAAAAACTTTCAATTCTCAATGAAATTGATGTAAAAACATGAAAAAACGGCGTTTTGGCCGATCGAACGTCAAACGTCAGGTGCCCCCTCGGTGGGGAGAGAGGTGGACTTTGACTTGGATCTCCCTCAGTGCTTCCGTATTCAAAGGTCGATTTTCTGTCAAGAATCAAATCAATTGCATTGAAATATTTATGTTCCACATGTAGAATGGAAAGTAACACACAAAGTTTCCACAGTCTGTATAATAATACTGTATACAAAGAATAATATACAGTGTCCATGGGACTGCTTGTGTAAGGTGTGGTGCCATTTCACCCATCATTGCTGTGTTGCACTCCTGAATTATTTTTTGCTACGGCTTTAAACATCAATCTTCGAAGTAACCCTATATATACAATATACATACTTTGTGTGTGTGTGTATATATATATATATATATATATATATATATATATATATATATATATATATATATATATGTACACACACACACACACATATGTGTGGGGGTTTGTTTGTGTTTTGTTCCACATACGTTTCCAAACCCCTTGGCCAATTTCCCCGAAATTTGCTGTCCTGAATTATTTTTTTATTTCTACATGTAGAAGGTCAGCATCACAATAAAAACTTTAAATCCTTCATCAATTTCATGTAAACACATGACTTTCAACAGAATCCTTTCATATCCTCTCTCTGTCAAGGCTGAAGTCCCCCAAGGCCATGTTCTGGCCCAGTCCGATTCCTAATCTTCATCGGCGATCTTTCTGACTCTGGAAAATCCTCTTTATCTCTTTGCAATGCCTTCACCCTCTGCCGTAACATCCCTTAACCTGCAGATAGGTATGCAGCAGCTTCTTCCCTTTCTGCGACATTGATAGAATCACGAGCTCGTTCTACACTTGGAATATGTCATTAAATCCTGACAAATCTCACACTCTCACTCTGTTGCTCCAAAAAGATCACCTGGTGAACTCTCCCATCTATGTCAACAATCTTCTTGAGGAGGTTCAGTCAGCCAAACCGTTGGGCCTAATCATTAGCCAAGATCTTTTTTGGGCAGACTACAAATCTAAGTTGGCCTCCAAAGCCAGTTGGCGAATGGGCATCCTCCACCATGCAAAGCCTTTCTTTGGCATATCTAAATGGTTATCTAACTAAAAGGCCCTCATCTGTAGCTTGATGTAGTACTGCTCTCCCCTCTGGGATGGCGCCCCTGCCTCACACCTTGCTCAGCTTGATGCGGTGGAAACAAAGGCCTTCAAATGAATTTGTATCTCCCATAATGGAGCTGTCTCGGGGCCGATCATTAACACATTGCAGACAGGTCAGTGGTCTCTGTCTTCGACTACCTCATCTCTGGAATTGCACCCTCTGCCCCTCCCTATTACTTCCCCCCCCCCCCCACCTCCCACCACCCAGGTTTCTACAGGGTACACATGGTTTGCCAGTAACTACCTTATAGTGAAACTCCCAAAATCCAGACTCACTGCTCACTTCCACTCAAACATTCCTCTTTTTTCCTACCTGTGGAACCAACTTCATCAGTCTCTTCAATGTCCTTCTTCCCTCCAGGACTGCAAGACAGATATCCACCACCATCTTCGGTCACCCCCTTCCACAACCACAATATTTTCTACCCCATTATCCCTCCCTAAACCCACCTATTTCTGTGTTTTCAGTCTTTACTTCCACTTCTGTAATGGAGTTTACTGCTGTATCTATCTTGTTCACCTCCTGTGTCCTCACCTTGCTTCATTCCTGCCCACATCCCTTATCCCTACAAGTCTTCCACTATTTTGTCCCTTAACCCTGCTCTTGGTGTGTCCCAATCCCCCCCTCCCTCACAATCTCTCTTTCTTCTATTGTTTTCATTCTGTTACTTTGTGTTGTCCATTCTGTGTTCTAGCTCCACCTCGAGCCTCGACACGACATAAAAAATAAAATAAATATCGGTGCTTTGGGTGATGAAGCGTTGAACATTGGGTGTCCGCTTAGGCAGGGAGAGATGCGGAGCTTGGAATGTGCCTGTGCATGTTCAAAGGTCGATGCTCTGTTGGGAAACTAGTCCATTGCTTTTAAATATTTGTTTTGCATATGCAGAATGGAAATTAATATACAAAGGGTCCACAGTCTGTGCTGGACTACACTGAGTGTAACGAGTAATCGCATGATCCTCCGGCCTTAAACAAAGGAAGGAGGAGGCTATTTTGCCCATCAATGCCATGCTGCACTCCCAAGTTAATTTTGGCTACAGCTGTAAACAACAATCTTCCTGATGTTTTCCTAAAGTCTAAGTAACCGGATCTTGATTGTGTGATCCAACTTATTTTTATATATAAGTACCAAGAAGTTGGATAACATCCTTGTAAAGCTGGATATACCCATTGCTCAATTGATTTGTCGTTCTAAATATGACTTTTATCCATAATAATGTGTTTTGCAGATTTTGGTTCTGGCTCTCACCGTCATCGAGCTCTTTGGTTCAATGGCCTTGCTGGGTCTGCGCCTTAGTGCCATCTCTGCTGTTCTACTCGTCATTTCCATTGGGCTGGGTGCACATTCCTCTGTCCACCTGGCAATGGTGAGCTGAGAAGTATTGACACTCTCTCCCCACTCCCATCCTCCCTCTACCTCCCATTGTAATAAGCACAGTTACACACCCTGGTATTTGGTCTAATGCAGTAAGTTGTCAGGCAACAATCATCGTGGCTCCTCTTCCGTACACAAACTGGAGGATCTGAAAGCTGCGCAGGAGCTCGTGAACATTTATAAAAATTTAACCTTAAGATGCACAAGGTAACATGCAATATTACTAAATAATGCATTTGAATAAAATCAATGAGTTGATACTGGATATTAATATAATATGGCACTTATTTTGTTCCGAAGAGTGATATCAAAAGTATTAACAAATGATTATGGATTACTGAGTGGATTTTTGAATGAATGGTGAACAAGTGGCCTTTCAATCTGCAGGCATTCCTGAACTCCAGGGGTACGATAGAGCGACGGCTGGCACAAGCTCTGGGCCAAATCCTCCCACCCATCACCAAGAGTGCCGTGTGTAGCCTGCTCGGGCTCACCGTGCTCGCTGCTTCGGAATTTGACTTCATCGTGAGGTATGAAAAAAGTTTCAGCACAAAGGACAACCTGGGATGATCCCATTTTCCTTTTGGGCCTGAAGTAGGATATAGATATTGTCAAGTTAATGTTAAGTGCAATGTAATCAGGCAGCTTTCTCTCTCTCTCTCTCTCTCTCTCTCTCTCTCTCTCTCTCTCTCTCTCTCTCTCTCTCTCTCTCTCTGTACCTCTCTCTCTCTCTTTACCTCTCTGTCTCTGTACCCTCTCTCTCTCTCTCTCTCTTTACCTCTCTGTCTCTGTCTCTCTCTCTCTCTCTACCTCTCTCTCTCTCTCTTTACCTCTCTGTCTCTGTCTCTCTCTCTCTCCTCTCTTACCTCTCTGTCTCTGTCTCTGTCCTCTCTCTCTACCCTCTCTCTCTCTCTCTCTGTCTCTCTCTCTCTCTTTACTCTCTCTCTCTCCATCTCTACACCCTTTTATCTCCACCTCTACCCCTCTCTCTCTCTTCACCTCTAGCTCTACCCTCTCTCTCTCTTTTCACCTCTATCTCTCTCTCTCTTTTCACCTCCACCTCTCCGTCTTTTCACCTCCACCTCTCTCTCTTTTCACCTCTATCTCTCTCTCTCTCTTTTCACCTCCACCTCTCCGTCTTTTCACCTCCACCTCTCTCCTCTTTTCACCTCGACCCCTCTCTCTCTCTCTCTTTCACCTCGACCCTCTCTCTCTTTTCACCTCCACCTTCTCTCCCTTTTCACCTCCACCCCTCTCTTTACCTCTCTCTCCATCTCTACACTTTATCTCCACCTCTACCCCTCTCTCTCTCTCTTCACCTCTACCTCTACCCCCTTCTCTCTCTCTTCACCTCTACCCCCTCTCTCTTCTTTCACCTCTCTTCTCCCTTTTCACCGCTACCTCTCTCTCTCTCTTTTCACCTCCACCCCTCTCTCTTTTCACTCCACCTCTCTCTCCCTTTTCACCTCTACCTCTCTCTCTCTTTTCACCTCTATCTCTCTCTCTTTTCACCTCCACCTCTCTCTCTTTTCACCTCTACTCTCTCTCGTCTTTCACCTCCACCTCTCTCTCTTTTCACCTCCACTTCTCTCTCTCTTTTCACCTCTTCCTCTCTTTTCACCTCTTCCTCTCGTCTCTTTTCACCTCTATCTCTCTCTCTTTTCACCTCCACCTCTCTTCTTTTCACCTCTACTCTCTCTCTCTGTCTTTTCACCTCCACCCTCTCTCTTTTCACCTCCACTTCTCTCTCTTTTTCACCTCTTCCTCTCTTTTCACCTCTTCCTCTCTGTCTCTTTTCACCTCCACCTCTCTCTCTTTTCACCTCTACCTCTCTCTCTGTCTTTTCACCTCCACTTCTCTCTCTCTCTCTCTTCACCTCTTCCTCTCTTTTCACCTCCACCTCTCTCTTTTCACCTCTTCCTCTCTCTTCACTCTACCTCTCTCTCTCTTCTTCACCTCTACCTCTCTCTCTCTTTTCACCTCTACCTCTCTCTTTTCACCTCTACCTCTCTCTTTTCACCTCTACCTCTCTCTCTCTCTTTTCACCTCTACCTCTCTCTCTCTTTTCACCTCTTACCTTCTCTTCCTTTCACCTCGACCTCTCTCTCTCTCTTTTCACCTCTACCTCTCTCTCTCTCTTTCACCTCTACCTCTCTCTCTCTTTTCACATCTACTTCTCTCTCTCTCTCCTCTCTGTTCACCTCTACCTCTCTCTCGCACTCCCTTTTGAGCTGTAAGACCTCTCATGGTGGTCTGCAGAGGTATATCACATGGACTGTGAGACAAGAGACCCCAATGAGCAATGAAGGTGAAAAAAAAGGAAAATAATTATTTATGCATGCACATGTAAAAATAAACATATAAATACAGACACAAAATGGGGAAAAAAACATTTTAAAAATTGTAATCTTTTAATTTGCTATTCATATGAAGAAACTCGAAATAGCTTTGGTTGTTATTTGTCGTGTTCTCATTGAGGAAGAGGAACATAAGTTGTTTTTTTCTCAAGCGAACAGAGCAAATCTGAAAATTGTAAAAGTCTGACTCCCACATACATCTCAACTCATTGAGTCTTTAGAAAAGCTGTTGCAGCCAACTTTACGAGGATGTTGTCCATGGTTTAGATTAAAAGGTGTCTGAAGCAAATGTTTAAGATCACTGCCCTCTGTTGGTGTTCACATTCTGAAAGCATCGTTCACGTGACGTTTGCTGAACAATTTCGAAATCACGAACTTGATTTCCACCAGTATGATCATCGCCAAATTTAGGACCTGGCCAGCCAGCTTGTAACCTCCAGACATATAAATTTCTTTGAGGACCTTCAGACAGTTTTGTACATGTTGATAAGGGTGCGGGATCGTAGACTGTTGTAGGCTTTCGGCGGTGGTTATTGGAATGAGGCCAATTGAAGTGTGCCGCTCCCAAGGCTAGAACAGGGAAGTGGGAAGACGACTGTATTGGAAAAGTATGACCACTTGTTCAGACTGTAGTGACGTGAGTGACATGGACCGCCTCCACTAGGATGGGGAAGGTGCTGAGGGGATGTAAAGGATGGATGTTCAGAGTGGGATAGGCAACTTGTAAACACAATCCGCAAGCTTTTGTATCCATGTGCTGGGCTAAAGCTAAACATGTGGCAATATTTGTGTGCGACGGAGGTGGTAGTGGAGGTAGTGGGATTAAGATGCATCGTCTGCTGCTAGCCTCCGAGGAGGCTGAAAAGCATTTAGTCAACGTTCAAATACAATTGTTGTTTCATATGTGTATATTATTGAGCTATGTTGGTGTTCAGTATTAAGATCCTGGTGGTGCGATGAATGAACAAACAAATTAATAAAAACAATTACAGTAGCAGTGACTACATACCTGCAACACAGAACACACACACACACACACACACACACACGCTAGACTGTGTGGCCACCACTCAAATAGGCAATTGAATGGGAGACAGCTATTCTTGCAGAATGTGAAAGATCCCAAGTTGTCTTTTGCAATGAGCAGACATTTGAGCTCGTACCTTGTTCGAATTTCCCACCTCCCGTTTGGGTCAAACACAATGTTGTCTCATGAGGACCCTTCTCGGTTTACAACCACTGGATCGGCCTGTTAAGCATTCCTGAACGGGGAACGTCAAATAGATCGGATTCGATATTTGGTCAGGTATTCAAAAATCAAGGAAAAACTTGCAAAGAAATAACCCCCCTATCTATCTCCCCTCCTCATCTATTCCTCAGGTATTTCTTTGCTGAACTAGCACTTCTGTCCCTCCTCGCATTGCTCAATGGTCTGCTAGTGCTTCCTGTACTGCTAGCCACTTGCCTTCCTGGAACCCAGGTTGGTAGATTGAGAAGATGCTCATTTGATCAGACCATTCAATCTTGTTAGTAAGATTACACTGATTTATGATCAACCTTTTCACCCCAATCAGCATGAAATAGTGGAGGTGGAGAGCCTTCCAACAGACCAGGGAGCACCATGCTTTGGGACAGTCCCCATGGCAGAAGCAGAAAATGGCACAGGTCCAGCAGCTGGAGATACATTTGGGCCACGAGGCCTTTACACTGTGCCACCTTCGAGCACACATCCGAGGCTGGTACTGGATGGACCAGAGAACGCGTATGCACCACAAATCAATGTAAGCTGTCATCCATAATGCTCACTATAGAAACTGTTTTCTCACTATTTACTCAAAATGGATGAGGTGTGTGATGTTCTTTGCGTCTATCAATTAAATACGTACTATTGGAATATACCTTTTGACCCTTTAGACTGACCCCTTTGACCCTTCGAACTTTGAAGACCCTTTAAGACCCCAAAAGACCTCTAATTATTATTATTGGGGTTCCAAGGCTTCAGGCTGGGAAACCTATTGTTTTTGTTCAGACAAGCAAAAATGCCCAAGGCCGTAAAGACCAATGATAATTTGGTCCAACAGACCAACCAGCCCCCAGCATAATTAAATGGAACAACAAGTACCCATCGAGTTTTGTATTCGATGATTCAGCTTCCCAGAGTTGTTGAGATAGGAGCTCTAGCTAATCAATTGTCATTGTGCTCGTTCAAGTTGCATTTATTGAACCAACATTTTTATCTTGTGCTTGTTTTTCTTTGGAATATCAACAGCTGGTGCCTTTGGTCAAGAACGATACAGTTTCTGTGCTGGAGTTCCAAACTGGTCCACGTGTTGGCTCAGCTGCAGGAACCAAGACTTGGACCCCAGACCGATGTAACGAACCACCAATCTCGAAGCTACGACCTCAACTGGCCTGCGGTGCAGATTGTCCAAGCGCGCCTTGTAGGACAGGACATGTGAGCAGGTCGGCAGCAGACGACATGAGGCACGGCTTGGTGGTCTCTCAAGCATTGGCCACAGTAACGGCGACAGCTTCAGTCACCGTATCGGTCACCGGCATGCCTGGAGCCCACGTGAGGACACTGGGAAATGATGGATACTCCAATGTGTCACACGACAACAGCTGCAATAAGAACAATAATTCGGGTCATCTCAAGGACTGTGCGACGGAGCCTCCAGTCATCCTCCCTGGAACGCCATCTCTTGCCACGGACGTTGAGGCCCAACCACCTTGACTCAGAGGGGAGAATGTGATTATAATCAGTTAATATTATTGTCACAAGCAGTCGTCAACAAAGACTGAGGATTGAAATACAGAACCTTCTCGAAGCGACACATTTGCCTCCCGTCCCCTGCAATCGATCTTATGTCTCACTAACCTTATTTAATAACATATCATCAGTCTGCGTGCAGTCGGACACGTGTTCATGCAAACGTATCCATGTAATATGATCTGTATCATGATTTCTTTCGGCTGGACATTTGCCTATAGAAAGGAGCGAAGATTGGAGTTTCAATGTAACGTTACGGCATTCGAAGCATAACACAGAGCTTTGTTAACTGTTTCTTGTCGAAACTCACAATTTTTATTTTTAGCTCCACATTTTTATGTCGACGTCTGCTGCTGCTTTATCGATTATAATATATAAAGTATTTAAACTTGTCAGCAAATTTATTCTATGCAAATGAAAGAAGTCATTAGGTTGTTTTGGGGGGTTTTTGTTGCTGTTTTTTTTTTTTTTTTTTTTTGGGGGGGGGGGGGGTTATTGAAAGGCCGTGTCAGTCCATATTGTTAAATTCCTTTGAGGAAACATGTGTATGAATCATTTATAAACCAAGTGTTTTTTTTGATTCATGCAAGTTTGTTTGTGAAGAATTTATCTTTTATTCCAGACATTTTCTTTTTTTTTTGGAGGATCGGTGTATCGCACTGGAGTCTCATGGTGAGCTCACACACAGCTCGTCCCCCCCCCCCTCCACACCATCCCAATCTTCCCTGCCTCCCATCAGAGAGGGTGGGCAGGCGAGGTATCTGTGCATTAAAGCAACACAACTTGCTCCAAACCCGGAACGTCAAATACCGTTCCGTCGGCTAATCAACCACTAACCTGAAACCCCCCCTTAAGCAGTGCAGTTAGCGTAGTGGGAAAACACAACTTTCAGAAAATCTATTGTCAGAAGTGAGTGTTGGTTACTTGGTGTTGTCGTGGCTCACACGATGTCAGAGCACTAATGAAATAACTCGTTTTCCGCATTCCGTCCATCACACAATTTCTTAAATCGTATAATTTTTTTCACAAGAGCTGCCCCCCTTTTCCCTTCCCCCCACTGCTTCGGATTGGTTGAATCAGGGGTCTCGATGCCACCGCATAAGTGATATGCCAGTCAATGGGTCACTGCACTCCCCCAACCACTCTGTCCACGTGGAATTCCCACGCACGGTGCTTGCCCCTACCACCTGGTTTTGTCAGGTGCTGAAGAATGTTGTAACTCATTATAATTATAATAATAATTATTATTATTCTCCGCCTAAAATGATAAGCATTAAAGTTGGTATCCAACGATTGAGATTCTCCTCCAAGCTAATTGTTGGTATCGCACATAACTTATTTATATAAAAATCTATTTTTGTAGCATGTACAGAGTAGAAATCTCATTTTGTCACAAAGTATATTTTGAAGAGTTCTTCGTTTTATATGACATTTTCCACACTGGCTTTGCGGTTCAGCCGCCTTGCCCTCTCTCTCTCTCTCCCTCGTGGCCACAGCAGAACCCCAATTGGCGTGAAATCGTGAAGGAGCGGCCGCTAGGCCAGCTCATAACTGTTACACGTTGCACGCTCCATTGATACCTCGAAACATACAGCCTTGACAAGAATGTAAGGTGTGTATTAATATTCAAATGTGCATAGTGGAAGATCTAACAAATAAAAATGTTGGAATATTAAAAAAAAAAACTTGCTTCAGTTGTCCATATTTTCAGCCCATGTGTGACTGTATTCGAGTTGGTGCACATCTAGCATAATAAGCGCAGAACGTTAAGCACGGGGCCATCAGGAGGCCAGTTTGGTCGATGTAGCAAGTACTGTATTGGGGTTTAGGACGGTGACGGCCTCGGGGTGAAGACATAGGACTGGCAGCCTAGAGTTCGGTGCCTTCAAATCTATCTGAAGTCAGCAGTATCAAGGATTTGTATTGTATGTTTCTGCAAAACCGAGTCATTTCAGATTGTCAGTGAAGGGAGAGGGACTTCTTCCTACCACAGCTGGTGTATGGTTTACATATAAATCCAGTCCTCACATTGCGATTGACTTTTAATGCCCTTCTGGACAAGTCGGGATTGGCTCGACATGCCATTCATAAAAAACCAACTTGCACCCAAATGGACTCGATTCACTCAAAATGGTTTACTCACCCGATGTCCTTATTCCCCATTCTTTCACGTTAGAAGGAAAGGAATTGATGCCGAAACGCTTGTGTTGTATTGTTTGTGTCAGGAGGTTCATTCGGTTTCTGGCAATGAAGGACAGGATAGCTTAGTTAGAACCTCATCGTGGGTCTGTGCACTCCACAATGCAGCGATGACATTTCCAGGCCGACTCAGAACAGGCTGCTCTTTGTTGATGCCTTGAAACCCCGTTAAACTCTCTCATCTATCTTCTTCCCACCATCTTTCTCAATCAGATATTTCCCCAAGGTATGTCTTCTCGAACGATACGACTTTCTTTTATTTTTACTTGTATCAAACCCCTTCATATAAAGTGTTTTCCAAAGTTCAAGCAGCCTCTTATTGTAAACTACGTATATCTGAACAGATTGTCCCAAAAGAAACCCCTCAGCTTGGTGTGACCTGGCCCGCCCATGATTGATAACCCTAATCAGGCGAAAGGGGCCCATTCCAAGCCTCGGACTATTACTCGGCACCCGGTTTGGTTTGGCGGTCTTGGGCGGCCCATCAGCCTCGTGATTGTTGACTTTTGTGACCTATAAGCGTTACAAATTGTTCAGCCCAAGGAGCCAAGGGTCTCCAGAGATCCTCGAAACATACAAACGAGCAGCTGCACCAGGCTCAAAGTATGATGGTTTGTCCGTGACTTGGATTTTGACTGCTGGTGGGTTTGCTATATTTCTCCAGCGGTTGAAGGGTGCAGCAATGGGGGGAAAGAAGAAAACAAGGGATAACTTTGGCCTGACAGTCATCTTTCCTCCAATCTGAGTGACTCCTCGAAATTGTTGATCTTTTCTGACCATGGTCGTGCATTACGACTATCAACTTTAAGCATCACCTGTTTCTTCGAACTGCAGTATTTAAGAGATAGGTAGAGCAAAGCAAACAAAGAAGACTCGAAAAATTATGTACTTTCAAAGTCAAATGAAGTGAGACTTAAATGACATTTGTAACTATTCCAGTTTGTTGTGGGTGCAGAATTCCAAAATGGCAGTGAGATAAATTGACTAAAACACAGAGGCCGTGACCCAGTTCGTATCGCCTTTCCTTGCTCTTTGGAGTTCTGTGAGATCAGAGGCTTGCCGATCCACACGGCAACTCCCTCCCTCTTAACTATAAACTTCGACCAGGCCCCATAGTTTTCTAGGTCATTTCCTTAATTATCAGCCTGTGTTTGGAGATGGCTTCATTAGGGCAGAGATGAGCATAGCAGTTTTGTTATATATTTGGTTCTTTATTGTTAAGTCTCTGTATCCTGGTCCTTGAGTAAAGTGGGCAAAAGGATAGCTCAGTTGAATAGTTAGTTTTCTGAGCTGTTTGGAATCTCCAACAAGCAAGAAACTGTCATTCTGGTGTTCCGCCTGTAGGGAGATTCATCAATGTGTGTCGTCCCTTAGATGGGCATTAAACTGGGTGTACCGTCTGCCGGCATTAGCTAGTGGACACAGGACACCATGGCATTCTTTCCAAAGAGTAGGCGAGTTATCGCAGGCACCCTCAACAAATTACTGCTCTAATCTACAGCGGGCACTGCATCAGCGACACAGCTGCGCTCCCAGCAAACGATGCTACACACAGCCATGTGCTACATATGAAAGAAGATGAGCTGTTTGATTCTGCGTTCAATTTCCGATGGTGCCACATATGATTACAATACTCTCCTTCTGGTGCAGTGTGATCAGCAGGAGTCACCACATTGTAGAGCATGCTGTCGATAAGAAGGCCTTACGACATTGATAAATTATATTGTCACATGACTGGTGGTCGACACGACCCGTGACTCCCCGAGGCGATCAGAAGGTCGAGCCATAATTCCCTGTAGGAAGGTACAGCGAAAGTACACCACGTTTACCAAGCAGATTGGATGGTTTCGATCATTGAAATAACGAGCGAGTTGCCCGTGTCCACACGGGATTCTAAACGGGGTAGGGATGGAGATGACAAAAATGCAAACGGCGTCTTCTGTCATCAAGCCGGCAAGCTGGGAGCAACAATTCGCATTTATTGCCACATCCGATGCAATTTAAATGCTCTAATGGTGGCGAGGTGCTCCATTTGAAACTTTGTTCCACGGATATAGCTTTTTGACGCTTGGGGTCCGTAATAAAATTTGATATTGGTGTCAGAGCCAGTGACCAATTGCAAACTAATAGTGGGATGATGCTGAACAAAATAACAATCATGGACATCAGGTCGCAGTAGGGCCCGATTGCAAAAATATTTATCTTTATTGTGAAAATCCCACATCATAATTCGATGGGGGTAACACAGGAACAGAGCGAACAAACGGTAACTTTAACTTTTCTTAGCTTAACCTTATGTAGGCATAGTACTTAACTCTACAAATATACTTAGTGGCAGTCTTACAAATGGTGAAGGACTTGTTAATGTCCTACGTGGGAGCATGTGTGGTGAACTGTGTGCTGAAGGTCTCAAGGGAATAACACTGGGATCGAGGGGAAAGGAAGAGTAAAACTTTAGTTTGGAGTCAAAGCTAGAGCTGCGACGCTTGGGCCCCGTGATGGAGAACAATGACGGCGTGGACTTTGAAAGATGAAATAAATGGCAGAATCTGTTGCTCCAAAGAATCCCATGACACCATGGCATGATCCAATGATAGAGCTTTCACAACTACTCATAGATGGAAGGCGGTATCACGTTGTGGATCAAAAGGAAACATTTGATAAGATGAACTGCTCTCAATGCGCCAACTATTCAAGAGACACTGGCTGCTCGTGGTCGTGGTTCGTCATCAGATTATGGAGTCTCGGGTTTTACGTGAGACTTTCAAGTGATGTGTTGTTGCACTTGTTACATCTAAAATTGAGTGATGTGACCTTGTATATAACTGTGTACGAATGGCTTCGTAATGGCTTTGCTGGCTCAGGCTTTGCAGAACTCTATCAACTCAGCAACTCTCAATTTTGACCAGCTGCGACAAGTGCTCTATCCCACTAACTGATTTTGGCCTGCTATGAACGAAAATGTCCAGCACAGCCAGCCAGCATTTTCATAAAGATCCTTTTTAATCCCAAACCCATGAGTCTGATGTAAGCTTCATTCAACCAATGAGTGAGTTTGCACTTATCTCATGAACTTACGAACCAATTGGTGTTCTACACGTCTATTCTTTCAGTGTGCCAAGTATGCTTCACGCATTGATGTGCCTGCTTTTTGGAAACTCACGGACAAGATCATATAGTGTGACATATACGTAATGCTTGCATCTCCAATTGATAGGATATGGCTATTGCATCTTCAAGAACATTCATTTTAAAGGGATTTCAGATGAGCAAATAGCCAAAGTTCTGTTGCTCCTTTCCTGACACAACTTCCTGACCTACCGTAGTGACGTATGTCATGTCTACATCATTTTATTACAAAACGACTGATCGTGGACAATAAAAATGGAAACACCAGGGTACATGGGGCTACAACATATATGTAAAGGATGGAGCCGCCACACGTATGTGACAGGCACGTGAAACATGCAAATGTCTTCCCAGCATTTGTAGTGGACATAAAGGATACCTGGTGTCCTCTGTGTAGAGTAGGATATTATTAATATATATATATGGGCTGTGGCTTGAATGCTGTATTAAGAGCCAACATGCCCACAATGAGAGACCTCCGTGACTTTGAATGGGGTGTAATTGTTGGTGCAAGTTTGGCATGCACTTCAGGGCAAAGGCTGCAGAAATTGCTACAATGTCATGAGGAACTGTCTTGAAGGTAATGTCAGCCTGGGAAAAAGAAGGAAAGTCGTCGTCATTGAAAGGAAACAGTGGGGGGAAGCGCATACTCGACAAGCATGATGCACGGGCATCAGTCGAAGTCCGGACAGTGAGGCGAAACAAGAGAGTAATGGCGGACAAGCTGTGTGTGCAGTTCAATGAGGGTAATCAGCATTCTGTATCATCGAAAACAGTCATAAGGGAACTTCGCATGAAGGAATGCCATAGCCACGTTGCGATGCTCAAACTGCTCATAACACTTAGCAACCCCCGTTTTCTGGTCCAGTCGTTCAAGGAACACACGCAATGGACTCCAAGCAGTGGAGGAATGTGGTATGGTCTGATGAGTCGCCGTTCACCATGTTCTCAACGAATGGACATGTGCATGTGTGGTGCCAGCCTCGGCAGGTCTACAGCCCCAAGTGCCTAGTTCCAACTGTGAAAGGTCCTGGCGGTTCCATAATGGTGTAGGGCACATTTCCCTGGCATGGCCTGGGGCCATTCATTCCATTAGAAGGCAGTATTTATGCAGCACGCTCCGTTGCCATCCTGAGCAATCATCTGCTTCCATTGATTCAGCATTTCTTCCCTGCTGGGAAGTGGGAGGGGTGTCTTTCAAGATGACAAGGCTCCAATCCACAGGACACGTGTTATCACCGGGTGGTTTGAGGCACACGTGGACAAAGTAACCCATCCTCCATGGCCCTCACAATCACCGGTCCTCAATCCCATAGACATAGAGCAGTTTTGAGACTGTCAGGAGAGGTGCCAAAGACAGCGGCTTCCCCCTCTATCAAACCGACTTGAATTGGAGGACTTCTGAAGGACGTTGTTGTGCAAGAATGGTGTCACATTCCTGCAGAACAGTTCCAGACCCTAATTGACTCCACGCCATGTCATATCCATGCCATCCTGGATGTGCATGGTGACCTAATACCCTCCGTAAGTGACATTTTGTTAGCGTTCCCATTTATTTGTCCACTATCTGTACATCTTATCTCAATGAATTATTCCCAACCTTAAACATGCTAGATTACTATTTCTATGACTACTACTATTACTGTGCCTCCTAATTATTCCCACCTTCTTGTGAATCCACCTGGGGAAAGTATTTGGCAGAGGTCTTTCACGAACTGGCTGGAGAAGACTGACGTTTGACTGGAGGTGGTAGGAATTTACAATTTATTTAGGGCATCTGCAATTACTTGCCCACTCTCCACAAATGACACAGCGAGATCTTTAAAGTCCACCAACAAATGAGGGAAGACCCGGCTAAACGTTCATCGGCGCACTTTGTGCGATAACGCCCTGTCTAAGAAGCACCAATCTGACTGTTTATATAGTGAGGTCGGGAATCAAACCCAAGTGAAACATTGCATGGGTAAGTATGCTACTTCTGCACCACTGTTGAACTTAAAACATGCCAAATTACTATATCAATTCAATCGATGGATTATCGAATGTCCTACTTCTACTGAGCACAATAAACAACTACAAGGGTACTTCATGGAGTGCATACCTCCACCATGCAATGCCTGATCCAGTAGAACATATCGGGCCCAATAAATTGTTGAAATATCGTGATATGTACCGTTTTTGGCCCCATCTCTCAAATGGTGTGAAGAATCAATTTAAAAATTCTTGCATCTGGATCTTCACCAAAAATCAGATCGTCCTCATCACACACCCAACCTGTCCATGCAGTTTCGTCTGTATCCATCCACAATGTTTTGAGATATCGTGCTATATATCGTTTTAGCCCGACCTCTCAATGGTGAAGAATCACTTTAAAAATTCTAAATCCTGGATCTGTATTCGGATCTTCACCAAAATTAAATGTTCCTCTCCTTGGCTAATCATTGACGCACGCAAACATTTTCAGAACGATTGCTTGAAAACTGTGGCCAAAAATGGTGTGACAAACACAGACAGACAAGCAGATGAAAAATCACTCATAGAGTGACAACTTGGCGAAACCGAACGGCACTCGGTAGAGCACATACCTCCGTCAGGCTGAATAGTTCACATTTTGTATGTCACTGAAAAGGTCGAATCTGAATCCAGACCTTTACCAAAATTGAATTGGCTTGTTCTTGTCACCTAACCAACTCATCCACCAGGTTTTGTCATAAACTAATCCACCAGGTTTTGTCATAAACTCATCCACAACGTTTTGAGATCTCATGCGATACAGTTTTTGGCCCCAACTCTCAGTGGTGAAGAATCACTTGAAAAACTCTTAGATCCAGATTCAGATCTTTACAAAAATCGAATTAATTAGTCCTCGTCACACCCAAACTGTCCACCACGTTTCATCCAAATCCATCCACAACCTTTTGAGATATCATGCAATATCGTTTTTCGCCCTCTCTCTCAATGGTGAAGAATCAGTGAAAAATTAAACAATTCTCGTATCCAGATCCTGATTCGGATCTTCACCAAAATTGAAGCAGTTCTTCCTAGTGGCACTCCCAATCTGTCCAAGTTTAGTGTGAATCAATCCATAACCTTGTTGAGATATTGCGCCGTATATCGTTTTTAGCCCCATCTCTTAACGGTGAAGAATCACCTGAAAAATTCTCAGATCCGGATTTGGATCTTCCCCAAAATTAAGCATTGCTGTCCTTCGCCGGTCATCTATACACAAAAAAATTCAGAACGATTGCATGAAAACTGTGGCCAAAAATGGTGTGACAAACAGAGATAGACAGACAAACTCCACAGACCAACATACTTGGCGAAATTTTTTTTTCACCAAGTCACAGACAGAAAGACCGGTGAAAACATAACGTCCTTCCACCTTTGGTGGCAGAGGTATTATAAGAGGCAACAAAAGTAAGCAAAACTAATCGAAAGCAAACACATTTTCTACAATGCAACCAAAATATCAGGAAATAAAATGTAATTTTGCTATTTACTTAACACTGTGAACTGTACTAAAGTATTAAATACACAGTAAGCAAACAATGTGAAGTGGACGATGGCACAGGTTTTATGTACCAGGTGGCTCCTTTTGTATCCAGGTTGCTTGTAATACAGCATGACATTCTCGGGATGCTATACTGCTAGAAGTCACGGGATTAAGCATGCCATTCTCCAAGAACAGAGCCCCACATTCGGGGTCAGACAGTCACGGCTGCTGACGTCACACATAATCTGACATCACCCAGGAATGCAATGATTGAACTTGGAAGAAAATGAATCGCAAAGTGGCGCTCAAACTTTAAATAATAGTGGAATTTCGAGATGAAACGTAAGCTCTGACTTTTTGCTCAAACCCCAGAGGCAACCCACAATCTCACTGCACAAATGCTTTCCAATAAGCAAATGATGGGACATTTTCAGGAAACATGTCTGCAATGAAACAGAAAATTTTCTCTCCCACCCTTCCCTCCCCCAATGCAGTGCTTACATCAAAACGGTAATACAGCATTGAACCAACTCAAATTATTTATTTAATTTTTTTTTGTAAAAAGCTTTGTTTGTTTGTAAAAAGCAACGTCTTTCGAAGATGCCTGAGACGAGAAAAATCTATGATATTGAGCCTTGATTTTAAGCAACGAAGCAGTGTTAGCAGCTCATTGTGAACACAATTACACATCAACACAAGCCATGCAGCGGACTACGATTTAAAAAAAAAAACAGAGAGAAATTCATGGCAAGAGGCAGTGTCGTACACCTGGAGCGACAGCAGCTTCTCAAATCTTTCATCCCATTCGCTCAGTTCCGGGAGCTCTTCAACGGTTGAGGGTAAAACATCTCTCTGCAACTGTTGGAGCTATCCATTTTAAATTCTCCAGGACAAAATCCTCGGCAGTATCAAAAAATAACATTCAGGAAATCGTGCGGACTGAACACGAAAGCACTGCCATTAAATGAATTGGCTCCAACGAAGGGTTAACGTCTGAAACGTCAGCTTTGCCTTGCTTCCCAAGCTTGAGCTTCCTGTTGATCTCATCCATCGGTCTATGGTTCGACCTGTTCGCCAACGCAAATCAACACTAGCCTTCACCAGCAAGACTAGTTCTTCATTCTGCCAATATAACTCATTAGTTCATCCTCTTTAAAAATAGACATGCTATCACAGCCTCCTCACCTTCTCGGAAAGCCTGTCCACCAGATAACATAGCAACCACAAAATATCTACACTATAAAAGGAGCCATGTCTGTCTGTCGTGCTATAACTTTAGAACGGATTTCAATGAAACCAACGACGGTGGATTCAGGGAACTCCCAGGAAGGTTTGTGACTCAAAAAAAATTTATTTTTTGAATTTGTGCATGGGCACATGTAGCGAAACTGCAAATGCCAACTTCTGAATTGTGATCTCTCTTCTCTCTTTAACATTAGTCAGCAAAGCTATGGGTGGTATTTGTGAGTTTAAATACAAGCAACAGGTGCTAAGAATTTATCAATATGTCAGAAGTTGCATCATGTAATATGAAACAAAATTACTTTTATAGTATTATGAGTCTGCCTCTAAAATAAGAAAAACGTAACTTGTGAATGCCAAGTACTGTACAAACTAGAGGGTTCAGAGAACACATTACCCTCTTGAGACACAAGGACATGCACAGGGGGTCTATAAGCAGCAAATTTGATTGGTCAGGATGATGTAAAATGCCACAATATTTTGTCCAAGGAAGGGTTTTGAAAGTGCCAAAAAGGTGGATTGTGTTCCACAGTGTTCAAGAAGATAATTCAATCGAAATAAAACAAAGATTTTAAAGGTTGTTGAAAAAGGAATTCAGGAAGCTTCCCGACATTTATGCCGCGTCTTTTACACCACCCTATCTAACACGTTACATTAGTTCTTAGTGCATGTTGTTTGTGTCCTTTATGACGTCCATAAAAAACAGTAAGTTTCCTGTCTGGAATGATTTTCAATTTTGTTTGACTGCCAGAGGGGCAGACAGAATGATAATGTTATCTCACTTCACGATGTGCATGTGCAATCAGGACAAATTCAGAGGCAAAGCACAGGTTAGTTTTCCGATTCGTGTTCGAAATATAACATTTAATTGAAATCAAGTTGTTCCTCATTCATAAACTGACATTTGTATTTGTAGACAGGACGAACAGACAGAAAGACAGAAGTGAACCGATTGCTTAATCCTGCCTCACACGTGCAAGAGGTAATGAGTCCTGGACCACAATGGTGGTAGTCTCATCAAAAAGATATTACCAAAGGTTTTGGGATAATCCATAAAAATAGAACCACCTGTCCTGAAGCTCACCTGGATCAGGAGAAACACTCAAACTCCCCACAGACCCCCCATAGACTGAATTTTTTAATGCCATGAACAGACTTTGGTACATCAAGGCTGCTAAAGGTTGTGGTCAAGTTTCATTGAAATTCTGAGCATAGTTCGAAGAAGAGAAGCAAATACCTATTGGGGGGGGGGTCAGAAGCCAGGTGAGCCCCCCCCCCACCGTAGACCCCCTTCTTCAGCACAGATTTTGATGCAGTCGATACCCTTCGGTACAACATGTGTGACGCAGGGTGTGGTTTCATCGAAATTGTGTGTGTGTAGTTTCAAAGAAGAGAGCAAATACCTATTTTGGGAGGTCAAATTCACCCCCACCCCCATAGACCCCCTTGATGAAGCAGATGATAAGCTTTGGTACATCACGGGTGATGAAGGTTGTGGTGAAGTTTCGGAGAAGAGAGCAAATACCTATTTTGAGGGGTCAGAACCCTCCCGTAAACCCCTTTCATGAGCCCAGATTTTGATGCAGTCGATACACTTTAGTACAAGATACATGATGAAGGTTGTGGTCAAGTTTCGGAGAAGAGAACAAATACCTATTTTTGTTGGGGAGGGGGTGCGGGTTAAAAAAAACCCCGGAGACCCCCTTAATGAGCGCAGATTTTGATGCGGTCGATAAATCTTCGTTAGGCATCACATATGAAGCTTGTGGCCAAATTTCATCAAAATCATGTGTTTAGTTCAAGCGATAATGACTGAAGTGTTTACGGATTGATTGACGGACTGACTGATTGACTGACTCAAGCTCACCTGACAAATCCAGGTGAGCCAATAATAAATGTGTGTGTGTATGTGGTGTGGTGTGGTGTAGTGTAGTGTAGTGTAGTGTGGTGTGGTGTGGTGTGGTGTGTGTGTGTGTGCTGCTGTTGTGCGTGTCGGTGCGTGATCCTCCAAACTCCAAAACCGATTGAAAAGCCTAGCAGCCTGAAACTTTGCATGCATACTAAGGGAACTCCAAGGAAGTGCAAGAGTGAAAATTGTGTGTTTGAGTTAATTAAAACACTACTTTTGAAGATAATTGATGGCCTTATTTCATGATAGCTTTTATCAGGTGCATCCTCGGCCACCTCACTCTCGATGGGGTTTGAAGGCGCATCCTGGGTTTCCTCGCTGGGGTATTAATTCGCCATTTTGTTCAGCCTGCTCAACAATGCCTTGAGTTGGAACAGGCTGCAATGGTTTATTAACAATAAAGAGCTCAAAATGATTTTTTTTTTTTTCACTTTCCTCACTCATGTCATTGAATGCCTCATCTGCAAACTTAAGAATTGCTGTATACATCGTTTTTTGTAAATGTTATCGTTTTCAAATTAGGAGCTTGAAACGATTTCATGTATTTAATAGATGATGCGATTCTCCACGATCTGCTGTCACGGAATAATTCAAGTACATAACAGAAATTTAATTGGAGTTTTGAGGATTGGATCACGTGGACTAAATAACTCAGAATCTGGAGTGATATCTGAAAATGTGAAGAAATCGGCAAAGTTTAGTTTTCTTGTGGGGATGTACCATCATAAATCAGCTTGCTATCGCTTGCCAAGCCAGCCGTTCCTTATCAACTATTTTGTTGGAGTGCTTGCTTGAGTGCTTAAGCCACTTACAGTCAATAGCAGTACAGTTCGTGTCCCAATCGGGATGTACAGTCGGCAGTTGCTCTATAAGGTAGAGGAACGTATACAGTACACACGGATGTGGTACATATGGGTAGATTCGGAACCGTAGGGAATCTCCGCGAATGTGATTGCATGCTTGGTTACAGGCGCCGTGGTGGCAAAGTTTCATCCCGTACCTGATGGAGGTTTTCACTTTTAACCTCAGCAGCGTACAAACGAACACATTTTCTTCTGTCCTCGTAACTGTTTCCAAAGTGATTATTATATATATATATATATATATATGACTCAGATTTGCTTTACAAAGGTTATATGGTTTCTCTTTGTGAGTTTCAAAGCAAATTATATTGGATAACACCCAATTTGAGCCATTTGCGGAATCGTGTTTTCTAAATTACATAGCCAAATTCCACCCAGCCCGGTCACACACAGCTGTTTATAAAGATTCATGTTTTTGCACATCTCCTTGCTACTCAAGGTTTTTAGATTCCTCGTGGAGGATCTCCAAGTCTTACTCACGTTGTTGTTCTTCATCTTCTTCTTGTGGACTTTGTTTCACAGCCTACAGTTTTCATCGAAACTTCCTGAAACTTGGCATATATATATATATATATATAATATATATATATATATATATATATATATATATATATATATATATATGTAAAATACCCTGTGCAGACAGTAACCATCTCCGATTTTGAAAATTCCTCCTAGAAAAAAGTTATGACGTCAAAATATCTCCGCTAATGGAAATCACCTAAAAAATTATCTCCGAAACTAGGCAAGCTTTTTGAATATTGTCTGTGGGAATCGAACAGGGCATTAGCAGAGATGAATTACCGCACATATGATACATCACTATGACGTCATATCAATTTTTATGACGTCATTCTATTTTTTGACATTTTTTGTTTCACAACCCAGAGTTTTCATCGGATCTTCGTGAAACTTGCCATGTATATGCAGAAAGCCACGCGCAGGCAGTAACCATCTCCGATTTTGGAAATTCTTCCCAGAAAAAAGTTGACGTCATAATATTGCCGCTAATGGAAATCTCCTATACCATTATCTCCGAAACTAGGCAAGCCGTTTGAATTTGTTTGCAGAATCAAGCCGGGCATTAGCACAGATAATTTATCGCAAACCTGATACATCACAATGACGTCATATTCGTTTTTATGTCATCATTAAGAAGACGAGGATCTTAGCTCATTTGAGCTTGTTGGGTTCTATACAGTACGTAGTGTAGGTGGGAATCACACCGACTCAAATCTGCCGATGAAAAATTGCCAATATCGGCGAAGCATATGTATATATTATGTGTGTGTGTGTGTGTGTGTGTGTGTGTGTGTGTGTGTGTGTGTGTGTGTTGTGTGTGTGTGTGTGTGTGTGTTAAATAAACGTTTTGAAAATGAGCCTGGCCACAGAGTACATGGTGAGAAGAATAAAAGGAAAAGCAACGAAATAAAGGAAAGTGAAATGGCACAAGCAAGGATCTGGAAGGAAGAATGACGGTGAGACAGATGTGTGGTTCATTTCATACTCCAGACCACCCAGATGGTGCCGACCGGGCCGGCCCACAGCAGTGGCTAATTGGCCTTTCCGAAGCAACATCTGGCGGCCTCGTCGGACGCACGGCCGGGCGCCAGACCAAGTGAGCCTCCAATGGGTGCGCCTTTCAGAAAGGGACACTGCATGCGATCGCGGGTGCGTAGTGGGGAGGTAATGGAGACTCGGGGCACAGCACAGCACGCATTCTCTCACAGCACGCCCAATGATGTGGAATTTAGAGAAACATCTCACCATGTTCGCCTTTTCAACTCCTGCCATTTTGCCTCGTCACTGCTACGTTTTTACAAGTCGTTTCTCTGGAGTCATCATGGAAATGGCTGGATCAGGAAATTCGAACAATTTCTCTTTTCCGGGGAATGATTTTAATAGTTTTCCCTCGAGATTACATTTTGTTCACTTTCCCGCAATTTCTGATCTTTCCGACCCGAAATAATCGATTATATCGATCAACGTTTGTGCCATCCTTTGGTTTCACCTTTTCCCCCATCCTTTGTTCTGCACTTTTCTGCGCTTTTCTTTTTTTTCTTAGCTTTCTGTGTTTGTAATGTTTTTCTGCTTTGCTCTTTTTTTTTTTGCCCCCGCCGCTCCCCCATCCTTTGACATAAGAAATGAATTTTGGGGCTGGCAGGATGCCAAGAGGTACGCACACCCCTCGCCTCTAAGCTGTCTCGCCTGGGTTCAAAACCCGACGCAGCCATGAACTGTCATCCTGGTGTTTCATCAATGTGTGTCTTTTTGAATCATCAACGGAATAATTTTGGCAGTTTAAAGAAGAATAAGAAATGTGAAAGTCAATTTGAAAGATTTATCACTCCATGAAACTGCTACCCATGATTTTTATCCCACATGTCCTGTGTGTTCATTCAATCCCGAGATAAGATCTGTTCGTCCGGTTCCTCCGGCCATGATCCTCAGTCGCCGTTGGAAAATGGGATGTTCAGCACCACCATCCTGCTCTTTAAAAGTAAAATATAAATTGTTTGTTCGACTTAACGCGTCTCACGTGCATCAAATTAAACAGACAAAACAAATCCCGGTGAAGACTCAACATCAATGCTATCGGCCATGGTGAGACTCCAAAGCGGACGAGATGTGTCCCCAGCCAACAGTTTCCCTTCTTTGCCTGACATTCCTTTGCATTACATAATCTAATCAAACGGTCCAGGCTCGAAGACGATGCCATTGGTTGTACACCCCAGTGACGTGTCTCTCAATGTAATCATCTTCCCTCGTGTAGGAGGAGCCGCTGTGTGTTGGTTGCACGTCGTGTCCGAAGAAGGCCGTTCGCATGAAACGGGACAACCATCTGGTCAATTTGTTGATTCAGAAGCTGCTGAACCAGATAGGAACCACACTAACACAGCAAGCAATGCGACATGGTGTCAAGGAGCCTCGAAGAACACCAAACCACTTGCTCGCCACAATACAGGCAGGAATTTGTAATTTGTTCAGGGTGTCAGCGATAGCTCGCCGACTCTCCGTG
Organism: Eptatretus atami; assembly: GCA_035128595.1. Lineage (NCBI taxonomy): Eukaryota > Metazoa > Chordata > Myxini > Myxiniformes > Myxinidae > Eptatretus > Eptatretus atami. The sequence goes on along the minus strand of CM068958.1, from coordinate 59,356,427 downwards.
AAGGACACCGTGGGATCTTTAACGTCCACCGAACACCACCCGGCAGACGGGTCTCAGTTTAACGTCTGTCCGAGGGACGGCATGCACATTGATGACTTAGCTTGCCTGCGGAACACCAGGATGACAGTTTTAGCTGGGTCGGGATTCAAACCCAGGCGAGACAGCTTGGAGACGAGTGTCTACCTCAAGAGCTGAGGCTATCCTGCCAACCCAAGACTGTAAAACAAGCAGCAACAGAAAAAATGGTGAGTTTATTCTTCGCTCATCTTCAAACTCAGCTGTGGTTCCTCAACCGCGGTCCGACAAGATGGTGCAGCGGTCGTGAGCGCACTTACCTTCAGGCTGCGTCGAGTGTCGGTTGTCAGTTCGATTCCCGACCTGACTTGTAAACTGTCCGATTGGTGAGTCGCAGGTTGGTGCATCACAAAGTGCGCCGTCCCTCGGATGCATGTAAACCCAGTGTCCCATCTGCTGACATGACTCGATGGATGTTCGAAATAGCCACGGTGTCCTCTGTGAAGAGCAGATGAGTTATCACCGGCATCCGAAAAACAAATTCAAAACTCCTGCCCAAATAAGCTTCACACAAACATCAGGCCTGGCCATCTGGTTCATGAAGGAGTTGAGCCAATCTCAAATTTGGGCCATTAAAGTAGTAGTTGTCGACAAAAGCAATATTTTCTTTCAAATTTCATCAAGTGGTACATTAACATCAAGCTATTACACACCATAAAGTGGCCTCGTGTTATGGACATTGGCTTGGGATCCCAAATGAAGACCAGATTATTAAGAACATGCATTCCAAGGTTACAGAAATGGAAGCACATTTCAGCACATTCTCCATGAAAAAACCCAGCTGGCTCACCAATGACTTTAAGCAGGAGATAATCTTCCGATTTACACTTGATACGCATCCGCACTTTCTGTAGGCCTAAGTCACATTTGCTCTACGGCGAGGATACGGCGGCCGTACGCCCTCTGAATTGAGAGAAACGTACGGCGGCCGCAGAGTTTCTGCGGTGGCCTCAGGGTGGCCCTACGCCGTTTGGCTATCTTTACAGGCCGTAGGGGTCGCCGTGGAATTATAACGCGGAGTTATAACTTTTTTCATTTCTACATTGGCCGTAGCAATTCGACATGCCGTAGTTGTGACGTAGTTGTGTTCCACGTCGACCGTACGTAGGGCGTACGGTGGGCTTGCGTTATTCGTGCGGCTGCCGTAGTCTCTTAACAATGAAAAATGAATTTTGCCCTAAAAACCGAATACATTTAAAAACCGAACACGACGGGCGTTCATGTTTGTTCACGTGTCTCCCCCACCTGTTCGAGCCGCATCGTCGCGCTTTGTTCATCAGTTCGTCGGTGGAAGTCTCGTGAAAGCATCTCTCGCGTGTCGATCGCGACTTTACCTCGTGTTTTCACCTTTTGTGGTTTTTTTTTTTTTTTTTTTACTCATCTTGTGTTTTAATTAATAACAAAAAAGCAATCTGATCACGTGGTGTGACGGACTGTCGGGCAAGGATTTATTTCACAGAAAAACCGGTTGTAATTTGGAATATCCATGATTACCTCAGCCCGATGCGTTTGATGAAAGTGATTGTGGTTCTGGGGGCATCATGTTTGATGAGCTGCCCTGGGGGCAGCGCTCTCGCAGAGTGCGCGAGCGATCGGAACCCAGGACGGAGCTCGAGCCTGTGTGGACCTTTGGATGTGGTGATTGTACCAGTTTACATACAATACACGCCACCGAAGGTCATTTACTTACCTATTTTACCTTAAACATGGGAATTTCAGTTGAAAGTGTCTTGAAAGTGGGTTTTCTTGGGTCCAGGAACAGATTAATTCACTCCATTATTTCTTATTGGGAAAATAGTTTGGGAATCAAACTTTTTGCAATCCGAACAGCCTCCTGGAACGAATTCAATTCGGATTCTGGGGGCACCACGTACTGGTATGTTCCGAACTGTTTATTTTTTTTTCAGTAAAAAAAGAACTGGTATATAGACCCACTCGTTACCGTCCATCTGGCCGCACGTTCGCCTTAGGGCCCCCTGTGGTCGCCTTGCGTCTGCCTTGAAAATTCTATGGCCGCCGCAGGGACGCCCTAAGGTCACCGTGCGACATCAAATCAAAGACCGTACGGCACCCCCACGTTTTCGGTCTCCACAATTTCTAAATACCCCATGGCGGCTCCCGAAAAATAAAAACATATGTGACTGCTACATTGTGTGACCGTGGAAATACTGCGGCCGCCGTATAATTGCTAGTGGCCGTAGATTTTGGAGACCCAACGGCCCCCGTGGCAAATGTGACTTAGGCCGTATGAATCTTAAATATCTCAAGGGATTAGGGAACATATAACGGGCACAAAAAGCCAGTGCTGCACCAGGCGCTCATCCTATAACTGGGCTTCCAGGATGGCTGAGACTACTGGAGGAACGCACACTCACCTCAACCAGGATGGCTGAGACTACTGGAGGAACGCACACTCACCTCTAACCTGTCTAGCCAGGGTTCGAATCCCGACAGCTACTAACTGTCATCCCAGTGTTTCACAAGCAGGGTCATTCGTGAATGTGTGTGCCGTCCGTCGGATGGACATTGAACTGGGCATCCAATCTGCCAGCACGGTGTCCTTGAGTAGGTGAGTAGGGTGGTGAGCTCTCGCCGCACCATCAACAAATTAAATATTCCAAGCCAAGCCGACAGAGGGCACTGCATCAGTGGCACAGCTGCGCCCTCAGCCATTGATGCGACCCCGCATCCTTGTGCTGCATATGAAAGAAGAAGAAGGACCCCCTAAATGAATAAATTAAGTGCACTCCTTTAAATTCCATGTATTGGCTCATTTTGACCCCAACACATCTCTGATTTTACAATGTAGTCTTATTTACAAAAAAATAAGCAGTTATTGCTCGAGAGGACCTTTGCTGCATTAAACGTTCATCTATATAACGGTAATCACGATGCGCTGGGCAAGTAATAGACAAATAAATTTTGTAATTTTTAATAATTATAATGAAAAAATAAGAAAAGTCAATTCTAGGAATTCCAAAATGCAAAACCTGATTTTGCAGGTTTGAGGTTTGCTATATTTCCTGGCAATATCTTGCACTCCCTTGCCATATAATAAAGCCATATTTAATAGAGCCTGGGTGGGTGGCCAGCAGCTTGGTGCTAAAGACAAGGAGACAACGGCAGCTCTGGAACAGGAGGGTCACAGGGTCACAACTAGCTCGGGAGAGAGAGGGGGGAGCAGGAGGGGGGAGAGAGCAAGTTTCTAAAACCCCTGCACCCCAAAACCACACAAAATGGAACCATGGCTACCAGCACCCTCATCTCTGCACTCCGTAACAAAAACAACCATGGCCCAAAAGGCGACTTGGGCAGATTGCAAAGCCATTTACAAGAAAAAGCACTGCCTGGAGGAAGGTGGGCACAATGACAGAAAATATGGCATTCTGGAATCCTGAAGGCAACTTTGGCAAAGCCCCATTATAATAAGGCTGATTAACTATGGGTCGGCGACCCCATCGCCACAATGAAAAGACACTGCAGGTCTGTGGAATGTGCCGCGTGGTGGTGGTGAAAGTTATAGAAATATAAAAAGTTTATATTTCTTAGAACAGGCACCACAATTGTTTGTATTATTCCGACTGGTTTTCAATTTTTTCTTTCCAAACGACACTTGTCTGCTGATGCTGGTAACCCGTTGACAGGGTCTTCATTGAGCAACTCTCCAAAAGAATTGACTTCAAAATCAGCGCGATAAGCGTGCCAGCAGTCGTAGCCACAGAGCCACGAACTAGCACGAGTCTCTACATCTTCATGGAAGTGAGACCATGAAAACAATGGGAAATTAAACCAGTAGATATGAAATTGACATTTGGGCAGGATATCGACGCACAATGGCCTGCTCTTTTCATAATGAGGTAGACGCTGCATCGCACCGATACACTAAAACAAAAGGGAATTTAAATCACACCTCCACAATCCTGTCCGAGCTACGCTCCACCTGGCCTGTTAATTTGGTTGTATTGGTGTTTTTTAAAAAAATGTTTCAACTTCCTCTCTCGCCCATGTGGAATACTCAGAGGAGTGAAATTATAATTCACTCCTCTTTTTCCTCTTTAAAAGGCTGCTTTCAAATCAATCTTTTAATCATTCTGTCACTAAAAATTCCAGCTCTCACAGCTCTTCCTTTCTCCATTTTCTTAACTTGCCATTATTCCACCCCCCCCCCCTTGACGTTTTTAAATGTATCTCTGACTTGAAAATCTCAAGAACCCCAGTTTGCAATGTCTCTTCGTATTCAATCAATTTTTCATTTTGTACATTTTCGGTGTCAACCTTTCCTGTCTGTTTTCTCCACTATATCTACTTGCCCGTATCCTACCCCCCGATCCCTCATCAGCGTCCCACTGCATGTCTCCTCTCTCTACCTCCTCCTACCCCATTCCATCACTACCTTCCCCATACCCCTTCCCTTCAAAACCTCCCTCCCCCTTCCCTCTCCAAGCTTCTTCCTCCCAAACCTCATTTTTCTTGCCAATCACCCACCTCCTCAAATTTACCTCCTCCTAGCTCCTCCCCGGTTATACCCCCTCCTTACCCTCCCATCTTGCCCTTCATCCTGCCTCCTCACTAACCACCTTTCCACTGCCCTCCACTGTCCCAAACTCTGTGGGCTCCATTGCAACCTATCAGATATCTCACTCTCTCAATCAGTACACTTCTCAACATCTCCCTCATACTCTTTCTTTCCTCTCATCACCTACTCCTCTTCCCACCCTCTCAAATCTCACTCCTCCCTCCACCCACTCCAGTCTTCACCATACATTGCACAGTCTCATCCTTCTCCTCTCCCACCCTCTCCTTCCTCCCCATGGCCGTGCTTTCTCATCGTCTCCCCTGCCTTTCAAAGCTTTCCTCTCACCCCTCCATTCAAATCAGCCACCCCTTCCTCCTCAAAGCAGATTTTTCTCTCTTCCCCCTCACCTTTCTCCAAGCTCCCCCCCCCTTTGTTCCTCATGTCTCCCCCTCACCCTTCTCCTCAATCTCCCACTCACTCTCCCTTCAATGTCCACCTCATCCTCCCCTTCAAATGTCCCCTCACTCCTCCCTTCAAATGTCCCACCTCACTCCTCCCTTCAAATGTCCCACCTCACTCCTCCCTTCAAATGTCCCACCTACTCCTCCCTTCAAATCTCCCACCTCACTCCTCCCCTTCAAATCCCCACCTCACTCCTCCCTTCAATCTCCCACATCATCCTCCCCTTCAAATCTCCCACCTCACTCCTCCCCTTCAATCTCCACTCACTCTTCCACTTCAAATCTCCACCTCACTCTCCCCTTCAAATCTCCACCTCACTCTTCCCTTCAAATCTCCCACCTCACTCCTCCCCTTCAAATCTCCTCACCACTCCTCCCTTCAAATCTTCCCACCTCACCTCCCCTTCAAATCTCCCACCTCACTCCTCCCCTTCAAATTCCCACCTCACTCCTCCCCTTCAAATCTCCCACCTCACTCCTCCCCTTCAAATCTCCCACCTCACTCCTCCCCTTCAATCTCCCACCTCACTCCTCCCCTTCAAATCTCCCACCTCACTCCTCCCTTCAAATCTCCCACTCACTCCTCACTTCAAATCTCCCACCTCACTCCTCCCCTTCAAATCTCCCACCTCACTCCTCCCTTCAAATTCCCACCTCACTCCTCCCCTTCAAATCTCCCACCTCACTCCTCCCCTTCAAATCTCCCCTCATCCTCCCTTCAAAATCTCCCACCTCACTCCTCCCTTCAAATCTCCCACCTCACTTCTCCCCTTCAAATCTCCCACCTCATCCTCCCTTCAAATCTCCCACCTCACTCCTCCCTTCAAATCTCCCACCTCACTCCTCCCTTCAAATCTCCCACCTCACTCCTCTTTCAAATCTCCCACCTCACTCTCCCCTTCAAATCTCCCACCTCACTCCTCCCTTCAAATTCCCTCCACCTCACTCCTCCCTTCAAATCTCCCACCTCACTCCTCCCCTTCAAATCTCCCACCTCACTCTCCCTTCAAATCTCCCACCTCACTCCTCCCTTAAAATCTCCCGCCTCACTCCTCCCCTTCAAATTGTCCCCCTCACATCCACCAAGCTGCCTCCATCCCCCACCTCTCTCTTCATCTTCCTCCACCTCCTCCAAACTTTTACTTCCCTCTGCCCCCTCTCATATTACTCCCCCATTGTGCCTCATCTCATCACCACCGAGCATTTTGTCATCGTCGTCATCATCATTATCATCCTGTCCTCCCCTATCTCTTCTCAATCTCCAACGCCACTGCCAACAGCTCTTCCCAACTCCCTCACCCTCTCGTCTTACCCTCCTCCCTCCCCTCCCCTCTCTTGCTCCTCCCCTCCCCCTTCCTTAACGTTGTGGATCTCAAACATTCGGGTCCTTCGCCCTCACCTGACAGAGATCTCCACACAGGTTGCCACTGACAAACCAGATATAATCTGCTTAACAGAAACTTTTCGCCTTTAAAACGTCTCTGACTCCTTAGCATCTCTCCCAGTTACTCCCTCCTCCGGTGTGATAGACCTGAGCCTCGACCTGGCAGCGGAATTGCTCTCTATCAAAAACTATATTTCTCACTCGACCACACCACCAGGAGTACCTCTGGCTACGGCATCCCCCTGCTCCCACCTCTTGTTTGTATGTGTTGTACCATCCACCAAATAGTGGTGACTCCATTTACATCTCACTCACTGACAACATGGGCCAACTTCTATCCACTCATCTCAACTCTCTCTTCCTCATATGTGGTGACGTCAGTTGTCATCACGCCAGTTGGCTGGGTGTGGGTACCTCTCCCACCTGTCATAGCACTTCAGCAAAGGACTTTTATGACTCTTTGGGCTGACACAATCTGTCAATTTGCCGACCAGGATCTCAGTCAATGGTACTCCATCTCTTCTAGATTTGGTTATGACCAATTTCCCTGCAAATGTGTGCTGTTCTTCCTCTGCTCCAATTGGTTCATCTGACCATATGCTTGTTAAAGTGGACATCTTTGGCTGTTCTGAGAGAGCCACCTCAGCGCCGAAGAGTCTGGCATTTCACTGAGACTGACTGGCAGGGACTTCAAGCAGCCATCAAACTTATAGACTGGTCTCCAATGTCTACTTTCTCCGATATAAACTCATCCTGGGAATTTTTTCAAATAAATTTCTCTCTCTCATGCACAGATTTATCCCAGCTCATGTTCAGTTGTCCGACCCTTCCTCCTGCCCGTGGTGCACTGAAGCTTGTGGCGAGGCAGTTGTCCTGAAACAACTTGCCTTCGTCTCATGGAAGGAATCCAACTGAGGGTAAGCTCAGTTCCTTCCACAAAGCTTGGAGCAAGTGTGTGGCTACCCTCAGGAGAGCCAGAAAACATCTTTCTCATCTCAAGTCTGAACTCTCAAACCTGCCTCCCTCCTCAAAATCCTGGTGGCATCTAGTTACGTCTGTTTCTGGTGTATGTTCCCCTTCCTCCATCCCCTCCCTTACCTCAAATGGCTGCACAGCTGACACTGCCCATGAAAAGGCTGAATGCCTCAACTGTGTGTTTACTTTGAAATCTTGTGTCCCAAACCCATCGCTTTCTGTACCCACCTTACCCAATCACACCCAGCTGTTCCTGGTCTGTGTCCTTTTCTCCTGACAAGGTGGAGATTTTGCTGTCAAACCTCGACTCAGATTCTGCAACCAGTCCAGATGACATCAGCGTACATGTCCTAAAAGCCTGCTCTTGCTCACCCTCTCTCTCTCTTATATTCATCCTCTCTTTTGCTCAAGATCATCTGCCAGGAAATCAGCAAACATTACTGCCATGCATAAAAAAGGTGCAAAAACAGATCCTTGCAACGACAGACCAGTCAGCCTGCTCCAAATCATCAGCAAGATTATTGAATCCATCATTGTTTCCGACATCAAATTCTTTCTCTTCTCCAATGGCTTGATTTCCGATCATCAATTTGAATTCAGACCAGGTCACTCAACCCTGGATATGCTGCTTCTGCTTTCCCAATGATGGATGGGGGTGTTAAATGCCAAACATGAGATCAGAGCCAACTACCTAGACATATCACATGCTTTCAAAACGGTCTGGCATCCTGCATTGATCACGAAACTCTTCTTATGGTATCCAAGGCAATCTCCACTCATAGCTCACGAACTTTCTCTCCTGTCACAGTCAATCCATGGCTCTTACTCATCTCCTCTTCCTGTCCAGGCTGGAGTTCCTCAAGGCAGTGAGTGTTCTTGGCCCGGTGCTTTTTCTAATCTTCATAAATGATCTCTCCGACTCTGTGGAAAATCCTCTCGAGGAGGAGTTAAGTGTGCCAGCAGTCGTAGCCAAGAGTCCAGAACTACGCACGGCGTCTCTACATCTTGATGGAAGTGAACGATGACAAAATGACAATTAAGAAAAACAGTAGATATGAAATTGGACACTTTGGCAGGATATCGGACGACAATGGCTGCTCTTTCAATAATGAGGGTAGACGCTAAGTCGCACCCGATACACTAAACAAGAAGGGAATAAAATCACACCTCCACACCGTCCGACGCATCGCTCCATACTGCCTGTTAAGTTGTTTGTAATTGGTGTTTTTTAAAAAATGTTTCAACGTTCATCTCTCTCGCCATGTGAATAATTCAGAGGAGTGGAAATTAAATTCACTCCTTTTTTCCTCTTTAAAAGGCTGCTTTCAAATCATCTTGTAATCATTCTGTCACTAAAAATATCAGTCTCACGCTCTTCTTCTCCATTTTCTAACTTGCCATTATTGTTCCACCCCCCCCCCCTCCCTCTGAACGTTTTAAATATCTCGACCTTAAATCTCAAGAACCCCAGTTGCAATGTCTCTTCGTATCAATCAATTTCTATTTGTACATGTTCGTGTCAAACCTTGTCCGTCTGTTTCTCTCACTATATCTACATTGCCCGATCCTAACACCGCCCGATCCCCTATCAGCGTCCCAGCTTGCATGTACCTCTCTCTACTCCCCTACTCCGCATTCTCATCACTACCGTTCCCGCATATCCCTTCCCTTCAAAACTCCCCCAGCTTCCTCCCTCTCAAGCTCTTCCTCCCAAACCTCATTTTTCTTGCCAATTCACGGCCACCTTCCTCAAATGTTACCCTCTAGCCACTCCTCTCCGTTATACCCGCTCCTACCCTCCCCATCTTGCCCTGTCAATCGTCGCCTGTCTCACTAACCACCTTTCCAACGCCTCTCGGTCACTGCCCGAACTCTGTGGGCTCGTCATTGCAGAACCTACGCAGATATCTCACTCTCTCAATCAGTACAGCTCTCGCAACATTCCCTCATACTCTTCTTCCTCTCATCACCGCTACTTCCCTCCACCTCAAACTTCACGCCTCCCTCCACGCACTCCAGTCTTCACCATGACATTGCACAGTTCGCAATCTTCTCCTCGCGCCCACCTCCTCCTTCCTCCCCCATTGGCCGTGTCTTTCTCAATAGCTCCCTGCCCTTCAAAAGCTCCTCTCACCCGCTCCATCTCAAATCAGCCCCCTCCTCCCTCAAAGCAGATTTTTGTCTCTTCCCCCCTCACCTTTCTTCCAAAGCTCCCCCCTCCCTTTGTTCCATGTCTCCCCCTCTACGCCTTCCCCAAATCTCCCCTTCACTCCGTGCATATGTACTTACTCTCCCCTTCACATGGTCCCACCTCACACTCCCCTTCTAAAGTACCCACCTCACTCCTCCCTTCAAATGCCCACTCAACTCCCCCCTCAAATCCCCACCTGCACTCCTCCCTTCAATATCCCACCTTCACTCCGCCCCTCAAATGCGCCACCTTCACTCCTCCTCTTCAATCATGTCCACCTCACTCCATCCCTTCAAATATCTCCACCTTTACTCCTCCCTTTCAAATCCCACCACTCCCCATCATCTCCCCTTCAACCCATCTCCACCTCACTCCTATCCTGCAACTAGACTCTCTCCCTGTCATATTCCACCTACTCCCCCTTCAAATCTCCTACCCTCAACTCCTCCCTTCAAAATCTCCCACACACACTCCGTCCCTTCAAATTCCCACCTCAGCCTCCCCTCAAATCTCCTCACCTCCACCCTCCACTTCAATCCCACCATCACTCTCCCCTTCAAATTCCGCCCTCACTCCTCCCCTTCAAATCTCCCACTCTCACCTCCCTCAAATCTCCCACCTCACTCTCATCTCCCGCTCGTCACCCTAGATCTCCCACCTCACTCCCCTTCAAATCCTCCACCTCACCTCCCCTAATCATTTCACCTTCCCACCTCAAACCCTCCTTCTCATAAGTTCTCCACCTCACCCTCCCCCTTCAAATCTCCGCCACCTCACTCCCCTTCACATATCTCTCCACCTCACTCCTCCCCTTCAAATCCCACCCACACCTCCCTTCAAATCTCCACTCACCCTTCCCCATCTCCACCTCTTCCACTTGTATTCTCCACCTCACTCTTCCCTCCTCAAATCTTCCCACCTCTACCTCCCCTTCAAATCTCCCACCGTCAACTCCTCCAGCTTCAAATCTCCCCGTCACTCTGCACTTCAACTCCCACACGTCAATCTCCCCCTCTCAAAATCTCTCCACCTCATCTTCCCCTTCAAATACCCACTCACCCTCCACCTTCAATATCTCCCCACCCACTCCACCACTCAAACTCCACCTCAACTCTCTCGCCTCTTCAAATCTCCCACCTCACCTCCCCTTCAAATCTCCACCTCACTCTCCGGCTTCAAATCTTCCACCGTCACATCTCCTTAACCTATCCCTCAAATCTCCCCACCGTCTACCCATCTGATCCCCTTCACTTAATGCCCCACCTCACTCTTCCTCTTCAAATCTCCCACTCACCTCTCCAGCTTCAAATCTCCCACCTCACTCTTCCCTCAATCTCCCACCTCAACTCACACTTCACCCACTTCACACATCTCCCACCTTCACTCCTCCACTCATCTCACCACCCAACTCCCCCCTCCTCATCTCCCTCACTCCCTCAACCCACTCACTCCTATTAATCTCCCACCCACCTTCCCCTCAAATCTCCCACCTTCAACCTCCCTCTGTTCAAACTCTCACATATCCTCCCTCAACCTCACTGCTTCAACCCGCTTCAAATCGTCCAACCTACCCCCTCAACTGCCCACCTGTCACCCCCTAATCTTCCCACCTACTCTCCACTCAAATTCCCACCTCACTCCCCACTTCAAATCTCCACACTCACTCTCCCTTCAAATCTCCCACCTCACTCCCCTTTCACTCCCCCGTTCAAATCTCCCCACCCTCCAATCCCGTACCCCCTTCAATTAGCCACCTCCCCACCCTCAACATCCCACGCACTCTCAAATCTCCACCTCACTCTCTCTCCCTCAAATCTCGCCACTTTCACTCCTCCCCTCAATCCATATCTCCACCGTCAACTCCACATCCTTTCAAATTCCCACCTCACCCTCCCCTCACTCCCATTCCCCCCTTAAATGCCCCACCTCACTCCTCCCCTTCAAATTCCCACTCATCCTCCCACTCACCTCGCTCACTCACAATCTCCACCTCAACTCCTCCCTTCAAAACTCCCACCTCACTCCTCCCTTCAACTCTACCTCACATTCCCCCTTCAATCCCCACCCCCCCTTCAAATCTCCCACCTCACCAACTCCCCCCTCCCCTTCAAATCTCCACTCCACTCCCCCTTCACTCACCTCATCCACAAATCTCCCACATCTCCTACTCTCCAACCCCCTTCCAAATCTCTCCACCACTTGCCCTCTTCCCCACCCTCAAACTCTCCCACCTCACTCCTCCACCTCATCCCACACTACTATCTCCACCTCTCCACTCAACCCCCTCCTCCTCCCTTCAAATCTCCCACTCACTCCTCCCCTCATCTAACTCACCCCTCAATTCCCCACCCTCCCCACTCATCTCCCCTCAACCCTCCCACCTTCAAATCTGTCCCACCTCACTGCCGCCCTTCAAATCTCCCACCTACTCCCCTCAATCTCAATCATCCTCAAATCTCAGTCACTCTCATCCTTCAAATGTCCCACCTCACTCCTCCACTTCAAATCTCCCCACCATCCAACTCCTCACCCTCCTCAAATTCCCCCCTCACTCCTCCTTCAAAATCTCCCACCTCTACTCCTCCCCTTCACACTCCTCACCTCACCCTTCCCCTCAAATCTCCCACGCACCCTCCCTTCAAACTTCCACTCATACTCTCCCTTCAAATCTTCCCACCTCACCTTCCCTCCCCACATCTCCCCTCAAATCCACTCCGCAATCTCCACCCTGCACTCCCCTCAAAAGCCACTAACTCTCCCCAAATCTCCCACCTCACTCCTCCCTTCAAATCTCCCCCACCCCCCTTCAGATCACTATCTTCCCTCAATCCCATCACCTCTCTCAACTCACTCACCCACCCCTAATCTCCCGACCCCTTCATCCTCCATATCTTACCTCATCCTCACTCTCAAATCTTCCCAGTCACCTCCTCCTCCCATCAACTCCCTCAAATTAGCTCACCCCCCTCATCCCCCTCACCTCCCTCACTACCTCCCTCTTAATATCCCACCCTCACTTCTCCAGCCTTCCATAATCTCCCACGTCCCTCCTCCACTTCAAATCTCCACTTCACTCCTCCCTTCAAATCTGCCACTCACTCCTCCTCAAATCTCACCTAATCCTCCCTTCAAAATGTTCCACCTCAACTCCTCCACTTCAAATCTCCCACCTCTCTTCCCCTTCAAATTCTCCGCACCGTCACTCCTCCCTTCAAATCTCCCACCTCACTCCTTCCCTTCAATCTTCCCACCTGCAACTCCTCACTTCAAAGTATCCCACCTGACTCCTCACTTCAAATCTCCACTCCGCCCCCGCCCCCGACCCCCCCCCCCCCCCCCCCCCCCCCCCCCCCCCCAACCCTCCCCCCCCCCCCCACCCTCCCCCTCTCCCCCCCCCCTCCCCCGCCCTCCTCGCCCTCGCGCCCCCCCCCCACCTCTACGATCACTCTCCTTAAATTCCCCTCACTCCTCCCTTCAAATCTCCCACCTCACTCCTCCCTTCCAATCTCCTCACCTCACTCCTCCTTTTCAAATCTCACATCTCATTCTCTCCCTTCAAATCTCCTACCTCACTCCTCCTCTTTCAAATTTCCCACTCAACTCCTCCCTTCAAATCTCCACTCTACCCTCCCTTCAAATCTCCCACCACTCTCCCTCAAATCTCCCTCTCCAATCTCCACTCATTCCTCCCCTTCCAATATCCCACTCCACTCCTTCTCCTATCTATATATCTCCACCTATCCTCTCTTCTCATAATCTCTACCTACTCCTCCCTTCAAATCTTCTCCCATCCTCATCCCTCTTCAAATCTCCACCTCACACTCCCCGTTCAAAATCTCCCACCCTCACTCTCCCTTCAAATCCACTCTACTCTATCCTTCACTCCTCCCTTCAAATCTCCCCACGTCACTCTCCCCTCAAATCTCCCACCTCGTTCTCCCCTCAAATCTCCCACCTCATCTTCCCTTCAAATTCACTCCTCCTCTAATCCCATCACTCTTCCCCTTCAAATCTCCCACTCAACTCTCCCCTTTCAAAATCTCCTCACCTCACTCCTCCCTCCTCAAATCTCCACCACCCGTCCCAAATCCACCTCACTCTCCTAAATCTCCCACCTACTCCTCCCCTTCAAATCTCCCACTCACTCCTCCACTTCAAATCCCACTCACTCCTCTTTCTAAAATCTTCCCGCCTCACTCCTCCTGCTCTCAAAGTTGTCCCCCTCACATCCACAAGCGCCTCTCCCCACCTTCTCTCTTCCAAACTCATTCCTCCACCTCCTCCAAATCTTTACTTCCCTCCTTCCCCCTCTCTATTCTCTCTCATTCCTGAACTCTACCACCGAGCATTTTGTCATCGTCGTCATCATCATGTATCATCTGTCCTCCCCTATCTCTTCTGCAATTCTCCAACGCACTTGCCAACAGCTCTTTCCAACTCCCTCTCCTCCCGTCTTACGCTCTCCCTCTCCTATCTCCTCCCTTGCTCGCTCTCCCCTTTCCTTTCTTTGTGGATCTCAACATTCGTGTCCTTCGCCCTCACTACAGAGATCTCCAACAGGTGCCACTGAACAAACACAGATAAACTGCTTAACAGAAACTTTTTCGCCTTTAAAACGTCTCGACTTTCCTTTAGCATCTCTCCCAGTATCCCTCTTCCTTGTATAGATCATGAGGCCTGTTCGACTCCGCAGCGGAATGCTTTATCAAAAACTATATTCCTCACCCTCTACCGACACAGCCATGCAAGAGTCCTCTGGTCATACGGGCATCCCCCTGTCCCACCCTCTTGTTAGTTGTATGTGTTGTACAATCCACCAAAAAGTGGTGACTCATTACATCTCACTCACTGACAACGATGGCCAACTTCTATCCACTCATCTCAAACTCTCGTCTTTCCTTCATATCGGTGACTCAGTTGTCATCACACCGTTGGCTGGGTGTGTACCTCTCCACCTGTCATAGCACTTCAGCAAAGGACTTTTATGACTCATTGGGCTGATACAAATCTGTCAGATTTTGCCCGACCAGGATCTCAGTCAATGGTACTCTTCTTCTTCTAGATGTTGGTTATGACCAATTCCTGCAAATGTGTGGCTGTTTCTTCCTCTGCTCCAAGCATTGGTTCTGCTGACGCATGATGGCTTGTTTAAAGTGACATCGTTGGCTGTTCTGAGAGAGCCACTCAGCGCGAAGAGGTCTGGGCAATTTCACTGAGACTTGACTGGCAGGGACTTGCAAGACAGCCATACGAAAACTTATATAGACTGATCTCCTATGTCTACTTTCCCTCCGTATTAAGTAACACTCCCTGGAATTTTTTCAAATAAATTTCTCTCTTCATGCACAGGATTTATTCCCGAGCCGAGTGTTGCAAATATCCGGACCCCTTCCCCTCTCTAGTCGCCTGGGCGACTGAAGCTACGTCCTGTAGGCGAAGGCAGTTAGCTTGAAACAAACTTGCCTGTCCGTATCTCTGGAAGGGAATCCAATCTGAAGGGTACTCATGCTTCCCATCACAAAGTTGAGCAAAGTGTGTCGGCTACCCTCAGGAAGAGCCAGAAAAACATCTTTCTCATCTCAAGTGCGAACTCTCAAACTCGCTCCCCTCCTCAAAATCTCTAGTTTGGCTCGATCGGAAGTTTACGTCTGTTTCTGGTGTATGTTTCCCCTTCCTCCATCCCCTCCTCTACCTCAAATGGACTGCACCAGCTGACACTGCCCATGAAAAGGCTGAATGCTGTAGTGCTCAACTGTTGTTTAACTGTGAAATCTTTAGTAGCCCAGAACCTGCTTTCTGTACGCACCTCTACACAATCACACCCAGCTGTCCTGGTCTGTGTCCTTTCTCCTGACAAGGTGGAAGATTTTGCTGTCAAACCTCGACCAGATTCTGGCAACCATCAGCATGACCATCAGGCGTGTACATGTCCTAAAAAGCCTGCTCTTGCACCCTCATCTCTCTCTTATATTCATTCCCTATTGCTCAAATCGATATCTGCCAGGAAATCAGTCAAAATTACTGCCATGCATATAAAAAGGTGCAAAACATCCTTGCAACGACAGACCAGTCAGCCTCGCTCCAAATCATCAGCAAGATTATTAATCCATCCATTGGTTTCCGACATCCAAATTCTTTCTCTTTCTCCAAATTGGGCTTGATTGTCGATCATCCAATTTGAGTTCAACCAGGTCCACTTTCAACCCCTGGATATGCTGCTTCTGCTTTCCAATGATGGAATGGCCGTGTGGTCTAAATGAGGCCATAACGTAGAGTGAGAGAAAATCAAGCCCCTCTAGTACAGTATCACGACCTTTCAAAACGGATCATGGCATCCTGCAGTTCGATCACCTCAGAAACTTCTTCTTATGGTATCGCACTGCATATCTTGCCACTCATGGCTCACGAGACTTTTCTCTCCTTCGAGCAGTTCAATCCATGGCTCATTACTCATCGTCTCTGCCGCTGTCACGAGCGAGTTCCCGTCAAGGCAGTGAGTGTTCTTGGCCCGGTGCTTTTTCTAAATCTTCATAAATGATCTCTCCGACTTCGTGAAAATCCTCTCTATCTCTGACTGATGATGCCACCTCTGCCATACCATCACTCATCACTCTGATCGGCAGGTAGCAACCTCTTCGCTCTCTGCAGACCTGGATAGAATCACAGCTGGTCAACACTTGTGAACGTTTCTTTCAATCCTGACAAATCTCACACTCTCACTGTGTCTCTCCAAAAAGACAGTCTGATCTACCCATTTGACACCCCCCCCCCACAACCCCACGCTCCATCTAATTTCTCAAAAATCCTCTGAAGAAGCTACATCTCTAAATCTTCCCAACAGCCTCTTCAAGAATAGTTTGTCTAAGCTTCTGTCATCTCCCCCTTAATATATATAGTATATATATAATATTAATATATATATATATATATTATATTTCTCTCTCTCTCTCTCTCCTCATTTCCAAGCTGGCCTCCAAAGCAGTTTCCGACTGGGCATCCTCCATCGTGCAAAGTTCCTCTTGGACAACTCGACTCTAACCAACAATAAAAGCTTTCATCGTAGCTTGGAGTACTGCTCCCCCCCCCCCCTGGGCCAGTGCTCCTGCCTATACTGAGCTCAACTTCTACGCTGCTGTATCATCCCACGATGAAGCTGAGTCTTTGGGTCTTTCTCTCACTCCCACACGGAAAGTCGGTGGACCTTTTGTCTTGTACCAACTCCTCTGAGGCCTTTACATCCCCCCCCCCATG
>CM068958.1:59322236-59334334 GCA_035128595.1 Eptatretus atami | reverse complement strand
TGTATGTCAATGGACAGCTATGGAGGCCAAGAGAGTTACACCGATTTAATTGAAACTTGACTGCTAGGTTCATTACATATCTAGGTGTTGCTTTTGAGCCACCGGTTGCGGATGGATGCCACCGTATGACCGAGCAACGGGACTTTGAATTATTTGAAAAAATCACGTACAAACAAATCTTTCCGCGCTTTTAGTGCACTATAATTCAACCTCTTTGTAAAAAAAATTTTCAGCCCGATCCGTACAAAAAATGCTATCAGTAGTATGCAATTACTAATAGCGACCACCCAGTGCCTACGGGCTTCAAACAAACAGACAGACATACAGACAGACGGAAAACCTGAGAATAACGGTAGTCTAGCGACCACCCAATACATATATACATACCGTATTACCCCGCTTATCCGCCAAGTTGGGGCAAGGTCATTTTTGGCGGATAAGCGGGGGTGGCGGATAAGTGAGGGTACACGCGAGATGATCTGGAGGGGTGCAAGGGGTGTCAGGTAGGGCTCGTAGGGGCCTAAGAATCTCATTCCCTACTCACTAGAACGAAACCAAACAAACGGAACAACATACACCATATTTTCAGAAATGATTCACGTTTTTATTGCCGCACATACAGTACATGTGTGTTACGGGGCCATTACAGGACCCCTACAGGATGGAATAAATCAGTAATTTCCTTTTGTTCAGCGACAGAGATTACAAGTTCATTCAGCGAGAGGAGATTCTGCGCCCCTTCAATGGCTCCACTCACCCTCCCTTCAAATGCTCCCACTCACTCCTCCCTCTTCAAATTCCATCCTCACTCTCCCCTTCAACTTCCACCTCACTCCCCTTCCAATCTCCCACCTTCACTCCTCCCCTTCAAAAATCTCCCACCTCATCCTCCCTTCAAATCTCCCACCTCAACTCCTCCCCTTCAAATATCTCCCACCATCACTCTCCACTTCAAATCTCCCACCTCACTCCTTCCCCTTCAAATCTCCCACGCTCCTCTGCTCCACTGTCAAATCTCCTCCTCACCCTCACTCTTCCTCCCCTTCAAATCTCTCCACCTCACTCCTCCCTTCAAATCTCCCACCTCACTATCTCCCTTCAAATCTCCCACTCACTCCTCCCCTTCAAATCTCCCACCTCACTCCTCCTTCAAATCTCCACCTCACTCTCCCCTTCAAATCTCCCACCTCACTCTCCCCTTCAAATCTCCCACCCTCACTCCTCCACTCAAATCTCCCCTTCAACTCCATCAAATCTCCAACTCACTCCTCACTTCAAATCTCCCACCTCACTCCTCCCCTTCAAATTCTCCACCATCTCCCACTCCTCCCCCTTCAAATCTCCTCACCTCACTCCTCCCTTCAAATTCCCACCTCACTCCCTTCAAATCTCCCACCTCAACTCCTCCTTCAAATGTTCCCACCATCACTCCTCCCCTTTCAAAGTCTCCCACCCTCACCTCCTCCTTCAAATCTCCCAACTCACTCCTCCCCTTCAAATCTCCCCCCTCACTCCTCCCCTTCAATCTCCCACCTCACTCCCACTCATCACCCTCCCCCTTCAAATCTCCCACTCACTCCTCCACTTCAATCTCCTCCCCTTCGAAATCTCTCCACCTCATCACTCCTCCCCTTCAAATCTCCCACCTCACTCCTCCCCTTCAAATCTCCCACCTCACTCGCTCCTTTCAAATCTCCCTACCTCACTCCTCCCTTCAAATCTCCCACCTCACTCCCCCCTTCAAATCTCCCACCTCACTCACTCTCCCTCCCATCAAATGCAATCACCCACTCTCTCCCACTCCTCCTCCCTTCAAATCTCCCACCGCTCACTCCTCCCCTTCAACTCTCCCACTCACTCTCTCTCCTCCACTTAAAATCTCCCGCTCACTCCTCCCCTTCAAGTTGTCCCCTCACATCCACCAACTGCCCCATCCCCACTACCTCTCTTCTTCCAACTCATTCCCTCCACCTTCCTCCAAACTTTTACTTCCCTCTCCTCCCTCTCATATTTCCCCCCATTGGGCCTCATCTCATTCACCACCGAGTCATTTTGTCATCCGTCGCATCATCATTAATCTCTTCCCCCCCTAATCTCTTCTGCAATCTCCAGCACTGCAACAGCTCTTCCCAACTCCCCCTCTCCTCCCTCGTCTTACCTCTCCCCTCCCTCCCCTCTCTTGCTCCTCCCCTCCCCTTCCTTAACGTTGTGGATCCAAACATTCGGGTCCTTCGCCCTCACCTGACAGAGATCTCCACACAGGTTGCCAGCTGCTAACAAACCGATATAATCTCTTAACAGAAACTTTTCGCCTTTAAAACGTCTCTGACTCCTTAGCATCTCTCCAGTTTACTCCCTCATCCGGTGGTTGATAGACCTGAGCCTCGACTCTGGCAGCGGAATTGCTCTCTATTCAAAAACTATATTCCACTCGACCAGCACCCACCAGAGTACCTCTGGCTACGGCATCCCCCTGCCTCCCACTCTTGTTTGTATTGTTGTACCATCCACCAAATAGTGGTGACTCCATTTACATCTCACTCACTAGACAACATGGGCGCAACTTCTATCCACTCATCTCAACTCTCTCTCCTCATATGGTGACGTCAGTTGTCATCACCACAGTTGGCTGGGTGTGGGTACCTCCCACCTGTCATAGCACTTCAGCAAGGACTTTTATGACTCTTTGGGCTGACACAATCTGTCAATTTGCCACGCCAGGATCTCAGTCAATGGTACTCCATCTCTTCTAGATTTGGTTATGACCAATTTTCCCTGCAATGTGTGCTGTCTTCCTCTGCTCCAATTGGTTCATCTGACCAATATGCTTGTTAAAGTGGACCATCTTTGGCTGTTCTGAGAGAGCCACCTCAGCGCGAAGAGTCTGGCAATTTCACTGAGACTGACTGGCAGGGACTTCAAGCAGCCATCAAACTTATAGACTGGTCTCCAATGTCTACTTTCTTCCGATATAAACTCATCCTGGGAATTTTTTCAAATAAAATTTCTCTCTTCATGCACAGATTTATCCCAGCTCATGTTCAGTTGTCCGACCCTTCCTCCTGCCCGTGGTGCACTGAAGCTTGTGGCGCGAGGCAGTTGTCCTGAAACAACTTGCCTTCGTCTCATGGAAGGAATCCAACTGAGGGTAAGCTCAGTTCCTTCCACAAAGCTTGGAGCAAGTGTGTGGCTACCCTCAGGAGAGCCAGAAAACATCTTTCTCATCTCAAGTCTGAACTCTCAAACCTGCCTCCTCCTCAAAATCCTAGTGGCATCGAGTTACGTCTGTTTCTGGTGTATGTTCCCCTTCCTCCATCCCCTCCCTTACCTCAAATGGCTGCACAGCTGACACTGCCCATGAAAAGGGCTGAATGCCTCAACTGTGTGTTTACTTTGAAATCTTTGTCCCAAACCCATCGCTTTCTGTACCCACCTTACCCAATCACACCCAGCTGTTCCTGTCTGTGTCCTTTTCTCCTGACAAGGTGGAGATTTTGCTGTCAAACCTCGACTCAGATTCTGCAACCAGTCAGATGACATCAGTGTACATGTCCTAAAAGCCTGCTCTTGCTCACCCTCTCTCTCTCTTAATATTCATCCTCTCTTTTGCTCAAGATCATCTGCCAGGAATCAGCAAACATTACTGCCATGCATAAAAAAGGTGCAAAAACAGATCCTTGCAACGACAGACCAGTCAGCCTGCTCCAAATCATTCAGCAAGATTATTGAATCCATCAATTGTTTCCGACATCAAATTCTTTCTCTTCTCCAATGGCTTGATTTCCGATCATCAATTTGGATTCAGACCAGGTCACTCAACCCTGGATATGCTGCTTCTGCTTTCCCAATGATGGATGGGGGTGTTAAATGCCAAACATGAGATCAGAGCCAACTACCTAGACATATCACATGCTTTCAAAACGGTCTGGCATCCTGCATTGATCACGAAACTCTTCTTATGGTATCCAAGGCAATTCCACTCATGGCTCACGAACTTTCTCTCCTGTCACAGTCAATCCATGGCTCTTACTCATCTCCTCTTCCTGTCCAGGCTGGAGTTCCTCAAGGCAGTGAGTGTTCTTGGCCCGGTGCTTTTTCTAATCTTCATAAATGATCTCTCCGACTCTGTGGAAAATCCTCTCTTCTCTTTGCTGATGACTCCACCCTCTGCCATACCATCACTCATCACTCTGATCGGCAGGAGCAACCTCTTCGCTCTCTGCAGACCTGATAGAATCACAAGCTGGTCAACACTTTGAACGTTCTTTCAATCCTGACAAATCTCACACTCTCACTGTGTCTCTCCAAAAAGACAGTCTGGATCTACCATTGACACCCCCCCCCCCACAACCCCACGCTCCATCTAATTTCTCAAAAATCCTCTTGAAGAAGCTACATCTCTAAATCTTCACAACAGTCCTCTTCAAGAAGTTCTGTCTCAAGCTTCTGTCATCTCCCCCCCTTAATATATATAATATATATATATATATATATATATAATATATATATATATATATTTTCTCTCTCTCTCTCTCTCTCATTTCCAAGCTGGCCTCCAAAGCCAGTTTCCGACTGGGCATCCCTCCATCGTGCAAAGTCCTTCCTTGGTACACCTGAGCTCTTAACCACATACAAAGCTTTCATCCGTAGCTTGGAGTACTGCTCCCCCCCCCCCTGGGCCAGTGCTCCTGCCCTATACCGAGCTCAACTTCACGCTGCTCGGTATCTCCCACCGATGAAGCTGAGTCTTTGGGTCTTTCTTCTCCCTCACCACAGGAAAGTCGGTGGACTTTTGTCTTGTACCAACTCCTCTGAGGCCTTACACCCCCCCCCCCTCGCTCTGTTCACCGAATATTCTGCAGGACACTCAAGGTCTGTCAGCAACCCCTTCTAGTGAAACTACCAAAATCAAGAATCATTGCTCATCTTCACTCTTTCATTCCTCTTCTTTCCACCTCTGGAACAAACTCCCACACTCTCTTCAATCCCACTCTTCACCCCAGGTCTTCAAAAAAACAGCTGTTCACCACCAAGTCTTCCACCATCTTCCCCATCCAAAATCTTGATCTTTCTACCCCCCATAAACCCACCCCAAACCCACCTCCTTCAAATTCCCTGCTTTCCTTCTGATTCCCTGCTTCAAAGTCCTGTGGTGTACATCTTGTATACCCCATGTAATGTACCCAGACCCCATCCTCTCTTTTCCACAGATCTCCTGATGTTTCCTGTTCCCCATGTTGTTGTGCTTCTCTCTCTCACCCCTCTTCTCTCCTGTTCCGTTTGTTATGTTGTGTGTGTGTGTGTGTATATATACATACATATATACATACAGCCGGTAGGCGACATGGGTGCGCTATATAATTGCATACTAGTGATACAGTTTTTGACGGATCGGGCTGAAAATTTTTGACAAAGAGGTTGATTATAGTGTGCACATAAAAGCGCGGAAGCAGATTTTTTTGTCGGATTTTTTCAAAAATTTCAAAGTCCCGTTGCTGGGCAACAGTGGCATCCACAGCAACGGTGCTCAAAAGCATACACCTAGATCCTGGTATGAACCTACCAGTCAAGTTTCATCAAAATCGGTTAACTCCTCTGGCCTCCAGAGCTGTCCATTACATACAAACAAACAGACAGACATACAGACAGACGGAAAACCTGAAGAATAACGGTAGTCTAGCGACGCACCCAATACATATATACATACCGTATTACCCCGCTTATCCGCCAGTTGGGCAAGGTCATTTTTGGCGAGATAAGCGGGGGTGGCGGATAAGTGAGGGTACACGCGAGATGATCTGGAGGGGTGCAAGGGGTGTCAGGTAGGGCTCGTAGGGGCCTAAGAATCTCATTCCCTACTCCACTAGAACGAACCAAACAAACGGAACAACATACACCATATTTTCAGAAATGATTCACGTTTTTATTGCCGCACATACAGTACATGTGTGTTTACGGGGCCATTACAGGACCCCTACAGGATGGAATAATCAGTAATTTCCTTTGTGTTCAGCGACAGAGATTACAGTTCATTCAGGGCATCCTGAGTTTTGAATGGCAGTAATATCCTCCTCGTTCGTATTACAGTTGCTCTCTATGTACCTCGTGACTTGTTCCAAGGCGCGCCTCGCTTCCATGCGCTAGGAACCGTGGCTACTTCTTCAGGCGCATCCGGTTCCTCGGTATCCTCGTCATGAATGGTAGTCACAAGATCGACGATTTCATCATCTGTAAGAACCTCGGTTGGTTCTAGATGATCATCGACCATGATCGAATTCTTCTGGTGTCATCAGCACGGCTCTTCTATGTTAAATGTTCAGCGATCTGTTCGAAAATGTTCCTCGGATACGTAGTGCTGGTGGCGGTCGAAGAAGAGGACGTTGTCGCAGGATCGAACAATTATCCGGGTGATGCCAGTGTGTTTGAAACAGTTCTTGATGGTTTCGGGTTTCACTTCATCCCAAGCCATCTTGGAGAAGCGAATAGCGTCGCTCAGTTCCAGCTTCGGTTTCGATTTCGTCAATCGCATCCACCAAATGCTGTAGTTGATATCTTCGATAATGCTGCTTGAAATTGTTATGACACCGGCATCCATGGGCTGGAGATGCGACGTCGTGTTAGGCGGCAGGAAATGCACTTTCGTATTGGTGAGACTGACTTGGCCTCCTCGTTCTCGAGCAGAATATGAGATGGCGCATTATCCAGCAACATCAGCACATGGCGGTTCCGCTATTCCATTTTCTTATCGAAATCGTGCAGCCAGTCGTGGAACACTAAAGCTGGTCATCCACGACTTTTTGTTTGTTGCGGTAATCGCAATACAAGTCATGCT
This sequence comes from Eptatretus atami, assembly GCA_035128595.1. NCBI lineage: Eukaryota > Metazoa > Chordata > Myxini > Myxiniformes > Myxinidae > Eptatretus > Eptatretus atami. Next base: position 59,327,502 of record CM068958.1, on the reverse strand, counting down.
TGAATCCCTTGAAGCACCTGGGATTACACTTTTCCCGATGACTAGTAAACGGGACTTATCACTACCGTCAGCGTTGCTGCAAACAGCTAGCGATATTCGAGCTTTTGCTTTCTTAGTTCCCCTCGAATACTCCCCCGTAGTGAGAGATCGGTCAGGCAGCATTTGGTAGAACAGGCCCGTTTCATCCATGTTGTAGACATCACGAGGCTGGTAATCTTTCAGCACACCCTTTGCCTGTGTTCTACCAGCACTCACTAAATCCTGGGACACACTAGCACTTTCACCGCATAACTTCCGACATGATATACCATAGCGCATTTTGAAGCGATTCATCCACCCATTCGAGTAATGGAAGTCAACAATTTCCAGCTTACCTCCAAAAAACATGGCTTTCGTCCTCAGTATAGCTTCAGTTTAGTGGAATGTTTTAGCACGTGCTGAGCTAAACCAAAGAAAGAGCGCTTGTTCCATATTCGAATGTTTGCCACCGACTTGACGCATCATAGACGCGTCCAGCGATTTGTTCAGCCATCGGTCTGACTGTTTTATCACGTCACCGATTGTCCTCCTCTTCACGGCTTTCCCCATTTCGTCTGCGAAGAAATTGGCAACGTCTTGTTGAGATTTTGATGGAAAACTCTTTGAGTACTCACAGATTTCTCTCTTCTCTTTCACCGTCAAACACTGACGGTCCCTTTTCTCTCTACAGGAGCCATGCTGTTATACTTTTTTTAGAAACCACTAATCCACTAAGCACTGTTAGATCCACAATACACACTGGAGATAGCGCTGCAAATGCACGAAAAGCATAAACAAAATTAGATTTCACAATACTCTACCGGATGTGTACTGCCACAGGCTCATTAGTACATTTCTCCATGGAAGCGAGAAATTTCCTGATGACTCATCACTGGCGGATAAGCGGGCAATTTTGCAGGGATTTCCATTACTATGTACGTCGGCAGACCTGGCGGATGGCGGATAGAGGGGTGGCGGATGAGCGGGGGGAATTTGCTAAGCTTTTAGCTCAGATGTTCGGTTCCTGAGCAAATCACGGGGATAGCGAGGGTGGCGGATAAGCGGGGTAATACTGTATATACATATACAACTCTGAAAAAAAAAAATAAGAGACCACTCCAAAAAAAAATTAATTCAGCATCTCCTCATGTATGGCAACCATTCATTCAAGTGTATGTTGAATTCCAACACAGGCACACTCATTCTACTTAGTGAGGTACTAATGAGGTGATCACCTGAACCGAATCTTATTTAACAAGGAAAAGTATAAAAACACTGCTGTGGTTATCACTATCCTCTTGCAATAGGACCAGCTGGATGGCAAAACAGTGCTAGTAGTACTCAAAAGTAATTGGAATCAAAAAAAATAACTATTGACCATGCCAAAAGAGTGGAAGAAAAGTTTTGAGTGAGGAAAAGAAGGGTTCATTCTGGCTTTATGGCAGAGGGATACAGAGAGCGTCACGTTGCTTCCATCCTAAAATTTCAAAGACGGCAGTTCATAAGAACAAGGTCAAGCAGCAGACATTGGGACAACAAAGCTACAGACTGGCAGAGGGCGAAAACGACTTTCCACTGACCGGGATGACCGCCGACTCATTCGAATGTCACTCAACAACGCTAGATGATACATCAATTGACCTACAAAAAGAATGGCAATCGGCAGCTGGGGTGAAGTGCACGGCGAGGACGGTTCGAAACAGCTCCTAGGGCAGGCTGAAGTCGTGCAAAGCTAGAAAAAAGCCCTTCATCAATGAGAAGCAAAGAAGAGCCAGGCTGAGGTTTGCAAAAGACCATAAGGATTGGACCGTGAGGACTGGGGGTAGGTCATCTTCTCTGATGAGTCCAATTTTCAGGTTTGCCCAACACCTGGTCGTCTATGGTTAGACGAAGACCTGGAGAGGCCTACAACCACAGTGTCTCGCACCCACTGTGAAATTTGGTGGAGGATCGGTGATGATCTGGGGGTGCTTCAGAAAGGCTGGAATCGGGCAGATTTGTCTTTGTGAAGGACTCACGAATCAAGCCACGTACAAGGTTGTCCTGGAAGAACAATTGCTTCCTTCTGCTCTGACAATGTTCCCAAACTCTGAGATTGGTTTTTCCAGCAGGACAATGCTCATGCCACACAGCCAGGTCAATAAGGTGTGGATGGAGGACCATCAGATAAAGACCCTGTCATGGCCAGCCCAATCTCCAGACCTGAACCCATTGAAAACCTCTGGAATGTGATCAAAAGGAAGATGGATGGTCACAAGCCATCAAACAAAGCCGAGCTGCTTGAATTTTGTGCCAGGAGTGGCATAAAGTCACCCAACAGCAATGTGAAAGACTGGTGGAGAGCATGCCAAGACGCATGAAAGCTGTGATTGAAAATCAGGGTTATTCCACAAAATATTGATTTCTGAACTCTTCCTAAAGGCCCAGTCACACCTTGACGTTTAGCCAGCTTATCCGATTTTTGAAAAAATTGTCTAAAACGTGGCACACGTCGAATACGTTATAGGTAAGTTTTGGAAACATTGAGAGCACGCTGAAAACTGCCATACGTCGTAGTACGCTGGCTTTCATCGTTGTACTTTGGCGTTGTCCCCAAATTTTAGCATGCTTGAAATTTTACGACTTATGCCAGCGTATGACTCACAAGTTCCGCTACGCTGGCCATAAGTTGTAGGCACGTTATGCGATCGTTGACACACGTCAATTGTAAGTTAATCATAAGTCGAAACACGTCGAGGTAATGTTTAGCGTACCCAAAACTTATTTCTAACCTATGAGTAACGTGTTGTAGGCACGTTCAACGATCGTTGACACACGTCGACACACGTTACTTGTAAGGTACTCATAAGTCGAAACACGTCAATGTAATGGTTAGCGTCAGTGTTCCAGACTCCCTGGTCTTTTTTTTTCTTCGGTATGACGGTCATGTTGACACTTCGATTTCTAGTGCGGTTATGATTTAAATCGTTGACGCGCAGCCTATTAATTATATTATATTATAACCGCACTAGAAATCGAAGTGTCAACATACGTCATACCGAAGAAAAAAAAAAAAACAGGGAGTCTGGAACACTGACGCTAACATTACCTCGACGTGTTTCGACTTATGAGTAACTTACAAGTACTTTTGTCGACGTGTGTCAACGATCGCATATCGTGCGTACAACTTATTCCATCGCATGCGGAACGTGTGAGGCATACGGCAAGTACGTCGTAAAATGTTTAACACGTTTAAAGTACAAGACGTACTCCACTTACTACGACGTATGATAGCGATCTTTAGCGTTCTATTCACGTATACAAACTTACCCATACCGTATTCGACGTGCGCCAGCGTTTTAGACGCATTTTTCAGAGGTCGGCATACGCTGGCAAGATGCCAAGGTGTGACTGCGATGTTGACACTTCCATTTCTCCGGCGGTTATGATTTGAATCATTGTGCGACAGCCTTTTAATAGGCTATCCACGTGATCGTCGGCGATACGTGCAGCGCGCTATGCATAAGTTAGACTATCGTTGGGCATAGGTTGTGAAAGCCGACAACAGGCTAAGCATTCATTGGTATAAGTTATCTATAAGACAACGAAACGTTCTGTGTCCGTTACTAATATGTTATGCATACGACCAACTCGTTATGAATACGTCCGAATCTTTAAAAAAAAACATCAAAAGTTCAGCGTAAGCCAGCGTTTTACATACATTTTGATACGTTGCCATTGCTGGCTAAAACGTCAAGGTGTGACTGGGCCTTAAGTTAAAACATTAGAATTGTGTGTTTAAAAATGAATATGAACTTGTTTTGTTTGTATTATTTGAGCTCTGAAAACACTGAATCTTTGTTGTTATTTTGACCAGTTGTCATTTTCTGCAAATAAATGCTCTAAATGACAATATTTTTATTCGGAATTTGGAGAAATGTTGTCAGTAGTTATAGAATAAAACAAAATGTTCATTTTGACTCAAACACATACCTATAAATAGTAAAAACCAGAAAAACTGATAATTTTGCAGTGGTCTCTTAATTTTTCCAGAGCTGTATATACATATATATATACATATATAATATATATAATATATATATACAGCAGAGTACCTACCCGACAGGCGATGTTGTCCAAGCATGCAACATGTTCTTCGAACGCATACCTTTGTTTGGACGGTGAAAAGGCAACTGACAGGCAAAAAAAAACAATGAAGTTATGTGTCTGAAGCAAAAACATACCTACTGCTTATAATTCAAAACACCTCTGCACTTGAAAACGTTGGGGCAGGAATACTGTACTGTAAATTGTGGAAGCTAGTAATAGCCTACCCCACTTGGAGGTGGTGTGACGTGATACACATTGACGTGGAGAATTTGCATCCGTCGCCCCCCCCCCACATCCCTCATCACCCCCTCCCACCCCACACTCCCTCACCACCCCCCACCCCCACATCCCTCATCACCCCCCACATCCCTCACCACCCCCCCACCCACATCCCTCATCAACCCCCACATCCCACACCACCCCACCCATCACCTCCCCCACATCCCTCATCACCCCCCACCCCACATCCTCACCACCCCTCACCCACATCCTCACCACCCCCCCACCCACATCCCTCATCACCCCCCCCACATCCCTCACCACCCCCCCCCCACCCCCACATCCCTCCCACCCCCAAGATCACTGGCAAAGATAAAAACACCCCTATACATTAATTGGGGCCATGCTGATCATATGTCACAAGTCTGGATGTATCAGCCCAGAAATGTAGGAAGAGTAATGCGACACACACACACACACACACACACACACACACACACACACACACACACACCCCTCTCCCTTCCTCTCTCTCAAACCCCTCCAGCCTGCATTTTGGATTTACACTTCAATCATAACACACAGGGATAAACGGTATTCCCACTATAAAATGGACAGGTGCATTCATTCAAATACAAATGGAATGTAAATGAACAATAAGAATACAAGTGATCAAAATACACACAATAACATAAACACTGGAAGAGGAACTTCTTCAAAAAAAAAAAAAGTTTGTAAAAATGAAAAAAAAACAAACAAACTTGGATTTGCCTCGGATTTGTAGAAACAATGCCACCGCAGAATGTTGATGTCATGTTGGAGGCAGACTCATGGTGGTTTTATGAAGGGTGAAACCAACCAAAATAATGGTGGTGGCATGACTGCTCAACGAGTCAACTTTTCTGGATGGGGATTTCTAGAAACATGAAACGCGAATTGA
>CM068958.1:59303931-59322211 GCA_035128595.1 Eptatretus atami | reverse complement strand
TAGTCTCCTGCAGCGTAGTCTGATATTTCCAGATCAATTCGCTCAATTTGCTATAAAAGCACAACGATTGGAACACATGTCAGAAGTATGCTATCCGAAACAACTTCCAGATACTGAGCCCACCGAGATTGTGCCTTGGTCGCCTTCGGCGACCATATCTTCCAAAATGGCCGCCATCTCTGAACTTTTCGCCGAAATTGGCTATATGCTCTTATTTTTCTTATTGTCATTAGTGGTAGAATAAATAAGGAAAAGTGTAAAATTCCACGTAAAATGAACCCAGACAAACGGCGTATTCCAAAACTTATGAGCCAGTATTCTTCGGTAAAATAAGGCCATTTAAGTTTGATTGTAATTCGCTGCTTCTCTCTGAAACCTTCTCTCCGCTGAAAAGTACCCATATTGGCCCTCGGAGAACAAGAGTCAAAATGATATTCATCTCACATTCAATGGTTGGAATCAACAAAATTGCATTATAGATTACATACTTACTCTATTTGAAACAGGGAACTGCGATCAATCGTGATAATGACAACTCAGAAAATGTATCAAATTATTGCACTCTCCTTATGAACGCGGCTCCGGGTTTACTGTCTACCTACCATTCTACCCAGGACCATGTACACCCCATCGCATTACATCAGTCTTAGTTACTATCGTAATATATGAGTTCTGGAGCTCAAAGTGTACTGGCTCTGGATCAAGAAGTCAACACTTTTACAAGCAATGCGACTTTGCATTTGCACATTCTAAGCCTAGGCCGATATCTCACGTCCTGTGTCTACTGCGTCTGTCTACTGGCATTGTCTTCACAAGCACACACGTCCAGTGCATTGCAGATTAGCCTTCTTGTCATTTGCAGCGGTTTCTACACGCCTTTTTGCAGCCGCACGACACCAGCTAAAAGCAGCTTTTTGAAGCCCTCAGGGAAGTGTGGTCCAGAAACGGTTCGTAGGACCATCCTCTGTTTTGCCGCCAGCCCCAGCTTGTTGGTGATGGCAAGCACGGGTTAGGGACCCAAGACCTGTCCCCCAGGTATACCCCTGGAAGACGAATCATCTTCACATGCTGTTCCATAGCATCGTTAAGGTAGGTGGGATGCGTCTGGACGGAGTTCCTCTTGGCGAAGGAGTTTCTTTCTGGCCTCGTTGACATCCTAATCTGGACTGGTGCGGTCATAGAGGAACGCACCACAACCTTTCAAGTGCATGCATTGTGTTCATCTCTACGATGTTGAACTGGCTGGTGGTCAGGGTCACAAGATATCTGTCAGTTCTGGAAACGAGTTCCATGTTCGGACCGGCAGATTTCTTTCCCATGCCCACGAATCTGATACGTGTCAATCCGTCATGGCCGCTGCGAACGAACGGGAGCGGCAACGTGCCTCTGTGGACCGAGGGAACGGCAGCCTCATCTTCATCAGGGATCGTTCAGCCGGCTAGTCTTTGCCGTAAAGGCAAATCCAGAGTTCATCCCACGCACTGGTACGTGCTGGGCGGCCATCACCGCCAAGAGACGACGCTCGGCTCCCGTCTACGGTTCTCGACAACTTGAATCTGACGTGGTCCATGTTCCGCACATGGCCGTATGTAGCCAATATTACCGAATGACAACACCACTTTCCACACTACCACCACCACCACAAAATACTTCCGGAACCTGGTCACAGATGCTGTGTGCGCAAAAAAAATGGGCCGAAAATTTTTTTTTCTTTTTTTTCTCCTAAAATGACCATTTTTCCCCAATACAATGGTTGGAAACTATAACTAAATCAACACAAATGACATTTGTATTGTTTTTTCCTTTGTAAATCCACCCCATCACCATGGAGTATTTATCCCACCATCTGCAGAAACGCTACCAAGAGAATACAATGACCAGATACTCCCATGTTCGTTAAAGTAGAATGTGGCCCATTTGGCAAAATGGCCGCCAAAGCTGACCAGGCAAAAATCTCCAGTGGCTCCATACCCAGGAATTGTTCAGAATACATTAGTCACACATATGTTCACCCAATTTTGTGCTTTCAATGAAAGTCTCGACAACAATGCGGTTGCTATGCTGCAGTACACAAGTTCCATTCAGGCGCATCCTGAGTTTTGAAATGGCAGTAATATCCTCCTCGTTCGTATTACGTTGCTCTCTAGTACCTCGTGACTTGTTCCAAGGCGCGCCTCGCTTCCAATGCGCTAGGAACGTGGTTACTTCTTCAGGGCATCCGGTTCCTCGGTATCCTCGTCATGAATGGTAGTCACAAGATCGACGATTTCATCATCTGTAAGAACCTCGGTTGGTTCTAGATGATCGACATAATCGAATTCTTCTGGTGTCATCAGCAGGCTCTATCTATGTTGAAATGTTCAGCGATCTGTTCGAAAATGTTCCTCGGATACTAGTGCTGTGCGGTCGAAGAAGAAGGACTTTGTCGCAGGATCGAACCAATTTCCGGGTGAGCCAGTGTGTTTGAAACAGTTCTTGATGGTTTCGGGTTTCACTTCATCCCAAGCCATCTTGGAGAAGCGAATAGCGTCGCTCAGTTCCAGCTTCGGTTCTCGATTTTCGTCAATCGCATCCACCAAATGCTGTATTTGATATCTTGATAATGCTGCTTGAAATTGTTTTGACACCGGCATCCATGGGCTGGAGATGCGACGTCGTGTTAGGCGGCAGGAAATGCACTTTCGTATTGGTGAGACTGACTTGGCCCTCCTTGTTCTCGGGCAGAATATGAGATGGCGCATTATCCAGCAACATCAGCACATGGCGGTTCGCTATTCCATTTTCTTATCGAAATCGTGCAGCCAGTCGTGGAACACTAACTGGTCATCACAACTTTTTGTTTGTTGCGGTAATCGCAATACAAGTCATGCTTGAATCCTTGAAGCACCTGGGATTAGCACTTTTCCCGATGACTAGTAAACGGGACTTATCACTACCGTCAGCGTTGCTGCAAACAGCTAGCGATATTCGAGCTTTTGCTTTCTTAGTTCCCCTCGAATACTCCCCGTAGTGAGAGATCGGTCAGGCAGCATTTGGTAGAACAGGCCCGTTCATCCATGTTGTAGACATCACGAGGCTGGTAATCTTTCAGCACACCCTTTGCCTGTGTTCTACAGCACTCACTAATCCTGGGACACACTAGCACTTCAACCCGCATAACTTCCGACATGATATACCATAGCGCATTTTAAAGCGATTCATCCAACCATTCGAGTAATGGAAGTCGAACAATTTCCAGCTTACCTCCAAAAAACATGGCTTTCGTCCTCCAGTATAGCTTCAGTTAGTGGAATGGTTTAAGCACGTGCTGAGCTAAACCAAAGAAAGAGCGCTTGTTCCATATTCGAATGTTTGCCACCGACTTGACGCATCATAGACGCGTCCGCGATTTGTTCAGCCATCGTGCTGACTGTTTTATCACGTCACCGATTGTCCTCCTCTTCACGGCGCTTTCCCCATTTGCTGCGAAAAAATTGGCAACGTCTTGTTGAGATTTTTGATGGAAAACTCTTGAGTACTCACAGATTCTCTCTTCTCTTTCACGTCAAACACTGACGGTCCCTTTTCCTCTCTACAGGACGATCCTGTTTCAAACTTTTTGTTAGAAACCACTAATCCACTAAGCACTGTTAGATCCACAATACACACTGGAGATAGCGCTGCAAATGCCAAGAAGCATAAACAAAATTAGATTTCACAATACTCTACCGGATGTGTACTGCCACAGGCTCATTAGTACATTTCTCCATGGAAGCGAGAAATTTCCTGATGATCATCACTGGCGGATAAGCGGATCAAGCGGGTAATTTTTGCAGGGATTTCCATACTATGTACGTCGGCAGACCTGGCGGATGGCGGATAGGGGGTGCGGATGAGCGGGGAAATTTGCAAGCTTTTAGCTCAGATGTTCGGTTCCTGAGCAAATCACGGCGGATAGCAGTGCGAGAGGGGTGGCGGATAAGCGGGGTAATTATCTGGTATATACTGTATATTGTATATAATCGCTATAAATTCATGTATATATATAATATATATATATATATATGTTTACTGGCTGTGGAAATTCGCAGAACACCATATAAGTGTTCCTAGATCAGTTAATCCCGGTAAGGAGTTTGTTCCAATAGGTTTCCCCACCGTTGTTTAAGGGGTATCTCGTTTCACCGGGCTGTGACCGCTTTGAGGTAGGTTTTTCTTTTCTATCGTTATTTTTGGTACCCGACATACCTTGACCACCATTAACAAGGCAAACACAACTTCGCCCCCAAAACTACCACAACCGCCAAACAACAACCGATATCCACAAACCAACGCAATCGCAACCACCACCAAACCACGCCACAAATTGCAACCACGCTACAATCGCCACACCAAAAAATACACGTACCCACCATCTTAACCATCTCCGCGCTACGCCAGCTATCGAACACACATCCTCCACAACCCACGCCAGCAACCCTTTCCGGTCGAAAGGCGTTACGGAGCGCCAGTAAAGGGACCAAAAGAAGGAACTGCGATGACGCGCAGATTTTCCCCGCCTTTTTTTCTCCAACGTTTGTTTGAGTGGAAGGGCGAGGCAGCCTTCGCTCACTCTCCGCTGATTGGTGGAATACTCGAGGAATGAGGCGCTCAGAGCTGAGCGCGACACGCGCCCACAGATAAATACGCCCAGCCTCCATCCCAATCTACCCCTCCAAATCAACATCCACCCCACCCAACCCCCACCCAGACCCCAATAAATAAGTTCACCCCGCCCACACCCCACCGGCTGCGTAGACATTACTACGGAGATCCATACGATAAAAGCCCACAACAGGACGACTTTTTCGAGAAGCTTACTCGAAGGGAGGCGGAGCGAAAGGGAGGGGCGAAGCGCTGAGCCCCAGGGGGATATAAGGCGGTACAGCAGCGAGCTTCGTGTTTGTCGTTGGGTCTTGGTCTTGGCCCCTTGGTCTTCGGTCTTCGGGGTGGCCTGTGTCTGTCTTTTGGGGTCATGTGGTTCATCGCCTTCTGGTCCTGTGGTTTCATGCCTTTCTGGAGGTCTGAGCCTCTTGTGGTGGACGTCTTCGTGTTGGCTTCAGTCTTTTGGTGGCTTCGTCGAACGAAGTGGTTGAGCTGGACTTAGCTCGTCGTGTGCTGAGATTAACGCCCAAAGTTGCGAGGGTTTGTGGTGAGGATGACCAAGCTCTGCCGTGCAGTCGGGAGGAGAGGTGCCGAGAAGAGCTCGCCGACCGGTCCACCACGAGGCGTGAAGGTAAACTGCTACGGTCCTCACGGGAACCCGTTCGGTCTCCCAGGTCCCGTGGTCATAGAAGACCCAAGTGATGCCAGCCTGACCCCCTTGCTGTGAGGGGGTCTTTTGCTTGTGTTTCTTTGGGTTTTGATGAATGTTGTCCGTGGCGCCGTCTGTCAGTAAAACTGCCGTAAGTGACTGTACATTTATTATATTAGTATTCGTCGTAGTGCTTTCCTTGCTTTTGTTTTGCCTTTGCTTTTGTTTCTATTTGCCTGTATACGTGCTTCGCTGTTGTTCTATTTGCCTGTTACGTGTTGTATAATAACATGTGCGGTCTAAAGGTACCACCCGCTATTCTCCTTTCAAACCCCATTGAAATTGCCAGTCTTGCATCGCGGAATAAATAGTGGGTTTTAAAATACCCGGTAAATAGAATTCGGATCCGGCGAGGTCGTGCGATAATTACCTGCTCGGTTATCAACTGCAGAACGGAAACGGACCGCTGAAGCGGTTTCGTTGTCCCAAGCCACCTGCCGCCGAGGTACGGTCTCCCGGTTAGCTATCTGCGCGGGTACTTAGGTATAATCGAGGTTCGCGATTGACGCCTATCCTGCGTGGGTAGAAAATTTGGCTGGCGTGGTGGGTAGACCCACCGGACTGGTTTCTGGCGTAGGCCTCCGGATAGTCACTGACTGAAATTGTCAGTCGGTGGTGACGCGGTTGCTATTCCGTGGAAAGCGGCAGTTCGCACCCGGCGGGCGCGATTTCCGTAACAAATCATTAATATATATATATATATATTATATATATATATATATAGTATATATTGTAATATATTATCTTTTGGGCTGTTTCCACGTAATATGCTACATTTAAAGGTCTTAGCTTCAGTGAGCTATCAACAGAAATCTAAAGTATCTCAGAAGAATACAACTAACATGTTTCTAGTGTATATAAATGTAGATTATATACTATTTATAGCAAAAACCGCTATTGTCCTAAAATTAAAGCGTGCAGATAAAGATTGATATTCACTGTGATGGGAATAAATCTTGTCTAAGTGTTATATTAAAATAAATAAGATTTACAAAGAGTTTATATGAACACATCGTTTTTGATTGAGACTGGTTTGATCAGTATGTGTAAAAAGACTTTACTTATATTCCACACCCTGATTTTGCCAAAAAATTACTTTAATGTGACTGCTGGGAGGTTGAAAACAGAGTAACAAAACGTTATGCTATCTGTTCAATTTCGTCATGGAAAGAACCAAATGCTCAAGCTGTACAACCTTTAAAAAATATTGTTCTTGTTTTATTTTTTTGTGATAACATAACTTAACTAAAATGACAATGTGTAACAAAAGGATAACATTAGTGGTAAGCATCCATATCGCCTAAAAGCTTTACAAAAATCTGGCTTTCCGATTGCGGTCCAAAGTCACGTTTGTTATAGAAGGCTTTGAGGTCCAGTCAAGGTGTCGTTTAAATAATCATCACTACGAGAGCTACGCTATAATACGGAGCCTACGCTATATATATAAGGAAAGAATAGCATTCTTGACCACAACCCTAAAATTAATATTCATTGATTAGAAAAAAATAACTAACTGTGGTAATGCCAACAACTGAAATGTCAAGTGTACATTTGTTACTTTCTTTAATGAAAGACATAAACCCCATCAAATAAAATTGTGCTGGGTTAGATTCATTTTCTACTGTTGGATGCCAGTAGTGCAGGGGTTCATCTTTTATTTCCCCTATTCAAGTAAATGGACACACTTAATGTGGAACTATGTAATGTAACACAATGGTTAACCATTAACTGGTGAAGGCTTATATATATATATATATATAATATATATATATATATATATATATATATATATATATTAATATATATATATGAATATATATATATATATATATATAATTATATGATAATAATAGAATATATATATATATATATAGGAATATATATATATAATATATTATATTAATATAGTTGAAGGTTCTAGGAACCGCAATGCATACAACAGATACTTCCAAAAGACAGTTATTCCATTATTATACGTGTAGACGTAAGATTAGTCCTTTCCTTTTTGTTTAAGCGGGACAACAAGGAGTGGTGTGCGATGATCTAATACCTCGGGTTGCTTGCATCATTTTCTCTTCCATTTCATCCCCCATCGTCTTTTCATCTGTTATTCCTGAGGTAAAATCAGCGCATGCGGCGCCCAGCGGTGAAGGACCTACTGCACAAGAGCCCTTGTTCCCGGGCGAGCCCTGAACCGCGGCGTGTGCGGCTAGTCATGTGGTATGCTTGGCGTGCAGGATTAATCGACTCGAGCTTCCGATGATCTGGGGAGGATTGCGGTTGGCATTGAAAAGCATGCGAGAATACCTCTTAAAAGGCTGCACCGAATGATGTTTTTCACAACACAGAAGACACAGCCAGCATGCACGACCACACTGCACGAAACTCGTACGGACGGCCGATAAAGACGACTCACGCCATGTTGGGCGGGATATGAGTTGGGAGTTAGAACGGCTTGTTCCTTTTCAACCTCAATATCCGAACAAAATATTGGTGTCACCCGGACACGCCAGCGGAGTCGTGTGAGCGGCGAGCACTGGCCATGTGCGTAAGGGCCGAACTTGCGACGCACTGTATGGGAATGTGCCGAAGCAGTGACACATACGACGCTCGCTGAGACCTGCATTGGATTATCCATGGCGATTACCTTTGGCCCCGCTGGCAGCAGCGGATTCTCCACGGATGGTGAACGACCCTCTTCTCTCGTCTTCTAACAAGCCACAGCGAAGCTGGCGTCGAGCCGGGGAATGTACAGTGCGGGCCACAAATTGTCCCGTGGCGGAGTGAGCCGTCGTTGATACCGCCTGGTCGAACACCGAGCGCGCATGCGGGCCCTCGACGGTCACCTCCGGGCATGGCCCGGGGTTAACGATTTCGCCTGCCAATTTCGGTGTGGGCGTTCGTGTCATGTGGGTGATTATGTTCGAGAGGTCGGGATGGCCTTGCCGGAACGAAGTGGGGCGGTTCCCTGGCCAAGTTGGCGGGCTCACGGTGAGGGGTAGGGCCAATCGGAGTGCACCGATTCGGGTGAGACGTTTCGATCGGACAAAAAAACATGGCCTCCCTCCCCAGCTGGGGTCTTATAAAGGTTGGGGCAGTTCCATTCCGCCTCTTCCCTGCTCTTTTCCTCTTCCCCTCTCTCTCCCCGCTCCAGTCTCTCTCCCGCCCTCGCCTCGTCGACACCGCACGCACCGCCTCCCATCCTGCTGCCCGGACTCCGCCTCCTCATTCCGGCCCACACCGAATCTGAACCCGCACTTGCCTACCCTCTCCGCCACCATTTTCCACCCCACCTCCTCGCACATCTGGCTCCGCCCCTTCTCCCTCAAGCTACTCCCTTCACGAAACAGTCTCCCACGTTGCGGCGGGGCCAGAGACAACTGCCTACGTCGGTGCCGCACCACAGAGCATGTAGGTGTGTATGTGTATATAACATAGATATGTATATTGTATGTTGTAATACAAGATATGTAAATGTGGTATGTTATGTGTATATACATAATCAATGATGTGTATGGTGTAATTGTGTTATACATAGATATGTGTATGTGTTATATACATAGATATGTATGTGTATGTACATGTATTGTGTAGTGTGATATACATAGATATGGTGCATGTGTATATACATAGATATGTATATGTGTAATGTGTTCATAATAGATATGTAATATGTGTATGTTATGTGTATATACATAGATATGTGTATGTGTATGTGTAAATGTATTGTTACGAAATTCTGCCCGCCCGGCGTGCAAACGACCGCGTGTAGCCAAAGCGGCCGCCCTCGCCCACCGCAACGGACAATTCAGTCGTGACCCCATGAACTATACGCCAGGAGCCAGTACGGTGGGGTTTAACCTCACCACAACTCAGTTCGCATCTAAGAACCGCCCGCGCGAAATAGGGTCCGTCGCCGAATGGTCGATTGACGAAGTACTGCGAGAGTTGCGTACCGAAGGGTTTTTTTTTTTAACCACGCCACAAGTCGACTCCGGCATGAGACTGCTTAACCGGCTCGTTCGTCGGCAGAGATAACCGATGCGAGTTATCGTCGACCTTCGACGGTTCAGATTACTTACCGGGATGCTGAAACCCACTACGAATCCCTTACGTGATCAAGATGATTCAATAAAAGGAAAAGACGCAACGAAACGGGAACAGTTCAACAAGCAAGCACTTTATTTAATAACACACACAGACAGCACATATCACAGTCCAAGACAAGATTGCAACAAAAGCAACAGTCAATACACCGAATAAAAGCAATTAATTACAACACTTAAAAACAGTTCTACTTGTCGGGACTCGGCGCCACATCACCCATTCAAAAAGCAAAAGGAAAGAAAGCCACCCTCCCAGGCAAGGAGGCAGAAAGGTCCGTGACCAAAAATGCTTGCGTGAACCTGAGGAGCGGCGAAGGTCACAGATACCGAAAGTCTACCCCCGATCCTCGTGACGCAATGCGGGCAATGCCGCAAGTCCGCCGCCGCTGCGCCCGACCTCCGTGAACCCTGGCGTGGTCCGGCGAAGCCTCTCCGGCTGCTCCGCCAAGCAGTTTGATGAACCAACGTTTAGGGTGGGGGAGGAACGGGCACCCGGCACTATCTTAAGCGCGATGGGGGGGGGGGGGAAAATGCGATGCTCAGGGTCGGGAGAGGGAATGGCTGGCTGGCTTGGATCCCGCGATGAGAACGGCACCAACGATAGAACAGCGACCCCCACCTGCAACCTCGATGCCGACCAGCCGTCTTCCACTCGCGCCGAACTCGAACTCCACTTCTCGACCCGAACTGAAAAACCGCCGTCGCCACCGACCCGAACTGACTTGCCGTCTGCACCTCTCGGTCGCCTTGTGCTCGCGTCTTTATAGGCCGGAAGGAGCCCGTATGGCAGATTTTCAGGATCAAAACGCGATTTGGAGGCGGGCCACGCCACTCTCTGTTCAGCATTGGCGTGGCAAAAAGGGGCGTGAGCCTCTTTGATCGAATTCTCTCCCGTAAAGAATCCACAAGATTCATCGCGCTTGGCAGGCGGGGCAACCGCCGACGCTCGCACCTTTGGACCGGAGGAAAAGGGGCGTGAGCCTCTTTTTGATACCGAATTCTCCCTGGAGAGAACCATTCGTAACCCGCGCTCGAGCGTTCGCATTCATTACTCGAACGGGCCCCTGACATGCATCGACGTTTGGTGTTGACTGGTGGTGTGGTCGATGGTTGTAAGAAGGAGATAGGCGAAGGTGGTGGGGGTTTGCTGTGGTGGTTTGGTGGTTGGCAGGCGGTCGTTTGGTGAATTGGCGGTGAAGCGATGTTATGGTGGTAATAATGCGAATTTCCACAGCCGTAACCAAAAACCCTTACCCCCTCCCATTTTAAAAAGACCGTCCGAGTCGTCAAATTCTCCTGTGCATCATGTGTGTTCTCCCTTGACAATACGTTTTACCTTCGGATCCCTGAGGCGCATTCAGAAATTCGTGTCCCCAAAATAAATAACCTACGGGCTGAGTAACTAACTAAACAAACCACTCTACGGAACGACTTAAATAATTGCCGGCGCTAAGACACATGCCGGGGCGCACTCATATACAATACATCTTAACACCTTACAAATCTTTACACTAAAACCATGGCCCAGGATCTGTGGACTGTGTAAGAAAAAGGTAAAGTCAACCGGCGCACGGGCCTGCCACTGCAGGCCCGTGTTTAGCTGCCAACTAGGCAGTCTTGCAAACCTGCGCGACGATCCTGGCGGCACAATAGCACAAAAAGGGCAAAAAAGAACCGCGGGTAGCAGGCATGGCATGGCAAAGGTGACAAGGCAAACACATGCCTGCAGAACAAGGCCGTTGCAGGCAAACGAACGACAATAGGCCGGCAGAACATCCGCGCGCACAGGCCTTGCCATGAAAACAGCTGCAGACGATCCGGCTGGTACAAGGCTCACAGCAAAACAGCAGCCGAGAATGTGGCCGGCCCTCTTGCCCGTGCAGTGCAAGTTTTGATGGACGGGTGGCGGTGGTGCTGGACACTCAGAAGGCGGCTCGGACGTACCTACCCGTCTCCCTCATCAACTATCGCCTTTGTCTGTCTTCTGTCCTACCCACTCCCTAATTTGTAAAACCATTGCCCAACTTTTTATTTATTTTTTTTTTTTTTTTTTTTTTTTCCATTTCTAATACCTCCCACTATAAAATTCGTCCCTAACCCCTTTAACGTCCCTTGTTCGGCTAACCTATCGTCTCTACTACTCCCAACCTCACGTTCCTTCCGCAGGAGGGAATGAGGGAGGGCTGGCGCTCCTGCGTCGAGGCCACCAAGCTCAGGATGGCCTCCTTTCGGCGGACTTCAGCGACTACCCAAGTGGGTCAGTGGGCCCACAAACGAGAGCGAAAGGATGGTGGTGAAGGGGGGTACACTTCTATCTTACCCTATCCATTACTCTTAAAACTACCCGGGCTTTCAACAACCGCCTCTGCTTAATCTACTGGTTCTATCAACCAGATTCCACGTCGCCTGTGTTGGTGTCCTCTACATTTTCTTCGCCGGCTTCACGGTTTCGTGGCTGGACGCGTGCTCCCTTGGCAGGCACTAACCCTCTGCCGATTCCTAATTGATGGCACCACCCCCGGGCACTAAACTGCCTCCGGCTACAGTCCCTAAACACCGGGGAGTGCCCTCCCTGGCGACTCCCTGAAATGCTCAAAGTGGCAGGGCTTTGGCGCCCGGCCCTCCTGGGTGCCCGTGCCAATGCACTGCCACAGCGCTAATGGCAGCCTGCCGGGCCCCCGAGATCATGTGACCGGTCCACTACACTATCCCGGCCCCATGGCACCTTGGCCCTACCGCGGCCAGATGACCAGCCGGTGCCCGGGTTACCGCTACTCAGCGAACTCGGCGCTTTCGCAGCCACGCTCCAGCCCGTCAACAGGGTCCTGCACCCCTCCAAATGGGTACGACCTACTTCCCACCAACAACAAAACGACTTTCCATTTTTCAATTGTCTAACCAACCAGCAAACTCAACTCTACAACTGACGCCTGGGTCCCTTGGGCGGGAATCACTCCTCCCTCCAATCACACATCATCGCACCATGCATATCCACATCGCCTCCACCACCATGCACAGACCCGCTGGCCTCACTCACGTCATCATTACATGTTTCCATACAAATTCTTCAAACACATCGTCAATCTGCTGAATTCCTGCCATCCTGCTCACTCATCCCTAATAATTGAGAAAAAAAAAAGTGGCTCGGTTGCTTTGGAGGCCGAAGGGAATGTATTTACAATGACTGCACAACCTCAGCTACTGCTGTGAATGCATTAAGTGTTCCTGAATCTGCCTCTGAAGCAGAGATATGAAAAATAATTTCCTTTTCTTTATGTATTGACACTGCAGCGAGTCGCTGCTTCGACCTGGAAGTACGAGTGGACGGGGCATTTGCTGGAACCCTAGGACAGGGTAGTGTTGTTCATTATAAACTTACACGTCTGCTTGTTGTGTGCCATTATTTTCATAAATATGATATTCGTTGAGGTGCAGATTATATAATAAGGTGCCGGCTCCTAACAAGTCCCTGAGTACATGGCGGCCATGTATGAGAAAAGTGTGCCCTCATATTCTGCAGTAACCAAATGGGTAAATTAATTTAAGCGTGGAGGCGAGTCCCTTGAAGATGCCCCCGAGTCGGGATGGCCGGTAGATGTGACCGACCACAAAGTGTTGCCTGGTCAATCATGACAATCAGTGCATCAAAGGGGCTGAGAGTCGCACAGCCTGGAATTTCTCAAGATCGCATTTTCACCATCGTCCATGAACAGATGGCTATGTCCGAGGTCTCAGCAAGATGGGTCACCCGAAACCTCGGCACTTAAGAGCTACACGAATGGCTGGCATAATCTCACGAGGTTCTTGAACAGTCTAATGCAGATCCAATTAAATTTATCGCTCGTCTGGTAAATGGTTGCAAAATGGGGCTTCACCTCTGGTATCCTAAAACAAAATTGAAGTTAACGGAATGGAAGCACAAGGCATCACCGCCGCTCAAAACATTTTGCACCTGACAGTGGGTCGGCAAGAACATAGCCTCTTATTATCATTTTGTATGCATTATGCAGCACAAGGCTGTGGGGTAGCATCATTGGCTGAGGGCACAGCTGTGCTGATGATGCAGTGACATCTGCAGGTTAAGGCAGGAATTTGGAATTTGTTCATGGTGGTGACAACAGCTCGCCTACTCTTAGAGAAGGACACTGTGGGATATTTAACGTCTACCACCTGATGCTGCCAGATAGGACGCTCAGTTTAACATCAATCTGATGGATGGCACACACCTTGATGCATCACCCAACATGTGAAACACCAGGATGGCAATTTATAGCTGAGCTGTGATTCAAACACAGACGAGACAGCTTAGAGGAGAGTGTGCGTACCTCAAGGCCATCCTGCCAGCCAATCATGGCCTCCATTTTCTGGAAATGCAAAGGGAAATCCACTGATTGACTAAATGCCTCAGGAAACTATCACAGGGGAATAATTTGCCAGCCTCAGGCATTGCAGGAGGTCCATCAAGGGCAAACACCAAGAGATTTTGCAAAAAGTGTGCTCCTTTGAGACATTGCACCTGAACACAAGGTCCGAGCTGTGCAGAACGCCATTCATGACTGAGGCTTCAAGCAATTGGATGAGGTACCCCCCCCCCCAACCTCACGAACAGCATGGACATAGTCCCCAGTGACAACAATCTGTTTTGATATTTGAAATCCCACCAACATGGCTGCCAGTCAGCCAACAACAAGAAACTGACTGTAGCAAAGTGATCGTTGAAGGAGGAATGTAAAAATTTCAATTATACTGGCAGAGAAAGTTTAGAGGACAAATGAAAAACATGCTTTGAAGAATGGAGATACAATCCTCGGTGGCGTAATGGTTTCAGCGTCTGCTCTGAGTCTGGGAGGTCAGTGATTCAAACCTGGCTGAGCCATGCCAAAAACATAAAATGGCAGGTGCTGCTTCCTTGCTTGATGCTCAACATTTCAAAAAGATACACCACAAACAACCAACCACATGTTGGTAACAATAGTGCAGGCTTATTGAGCCCGAATGGCTGCCTCCTGTGTCAAAGTCCCTTGCAAGAGATGTATCATATATTTATTAATGTACAGGGTGATTGAAAAGTCGCTATTTTTAAAATGCCGTTCTTGCGGCGCTAAGTCACGTAGATGATTAAACTAAATTATGTCTGGTAGAAAATGTTATTCCATTTTATACCACATACTCTTGTTTTTGTTTCTCTTTTAGATACAGTATATGTAATGGATGGGCAATTGAGAATCAAAAATTGCAGCCAGATATGGAGGTCAGTGACAGATGTTCAGAGATGGTGGCGAACTGAATGAAGAAGAAATGCAACACTGAATTCTAGAAACGTTGAAAGTTGTCACCAAAAACTGATAACTGCATCTGTGGCTGAAACAAAAACAAAACAGAAACAAAAACTGTAGTGAATGATGTAGAATGGTATAACATTTTAAACCAGACATGATTAGATTAAATCATCCATGTGACTTTGTGCCACAAGAACAGCATTTTACAAAATAGGTGGTGACTTTTCAATCACCCTGCACAGAGAAAGATGAAAAGGTTACATGTCTTGGAGAATTGCATCTCATTCTGAAAACTAATATCTTTCATCCTTGAGTAACACAATTTCAATATCCCTGACAGCCTGGTGTTGACATCGTGGTTAGCGTGGCTAACTTGGGATCCTAGGGTCCTGAGTTCGAGCCCCGTTGGATACTGAATTAATACCAGGTGGGGTTGACTCAGCCTGTTATCCTTCCGAGGTCTGCAAAACGAGTACTAGTGTACTGGTAATAAGGACACTGCATCAGCGGTATAGCCACGTCCCTAACCAATGATACAACCAGCAGCCATAAGGCTGCACTCAAAAGAGAATATCCCTGATAAATCGGCCATCCACATACTCCAAGTCAGTTTCAGAGTGGATCAGTGGGGGTGAGTGAGAGTGACTCACTTTTGTTACTTCCCAGTACAATTTTCGTCACCATATCATTTATAAATCACAAACAAGGGAGTGCCAGAATAGACAGACCTCATTCAAATCATCCAAAGGTTAAACCCCCAAGAGTCAGGATTGTTACTCAATCAGCCAGGACATATGGGACCACATTTCAACAGCACGATATCTCCAGAATGACCTGCAAATAGCATTCAACCATGTCATTTCACCGCGAACAGTTCGGAACAGAGTTCATGACAGTCACATGAGAGCCATGCATACAATGGGTGACACATCATCACAACTGGAGGGTAAAGTGATTGTGCAATGTTATTTTCACTGATCCATCTAGATTCTGCTGATATATAATTCATCAATGGGCATGCTGGAGACTGGAAACACGGTGGGGAGAAATTTTTCTAATTGTGTCACTGGACGGCATGATGGGTTGGGTGTGGGCAGCATGATGGTAAATGCCGGCATTCAAGTTAGCCAAAGAACTGAACTCGTCATCATTCGGAGGAAATCTATGACTTGTGTCGGATACAGGAATGACAATTATGCGTGTCGTCATTCCTCTGGTACAACAGCAAGGTCCACAATATCTTTCTGGTCTGAATGACAATGCCGGTCCACATTGTACAAATGTTGTCAACATCTGCAGTTCAGGCAGACATCATCATCGGCACGGACTGGCCTTCACGATCTCTGAACTTAAATCAGAATTCAGACTGAACATGTTACATGCTTACAACATTCAAGGGAGGAGTGTTTGTGGGTTACCAACTCCACACACAGTTTCTTGATCAACCGACTGTGGCCTTGGTCGAAGAGTCGCGCAACATCCCAAAGTGAGAACTCAATGGTCTGATGTGCTCGATGACAGATGCGTACAAGCTTGTATGGTGGGTCAGTGGTGGTCACACATGTTATTAAATCCATCCCTGCCAATGTAAACTTGTCTGACAGGTGCGATTGCCAATTTACACACTCACGTCAGACAGTCATGTTGTTTTCTCATAACAACTGAACTTTGGCTTCAACCGACATATATGTTTTTATGAAGTGTACAGATCCCTCCCTCGACAACCGCACTTTGAACAAGTTTGACCACACACACACACACACACCTTCAAAACTTTTTCCGCTTAATACCTTGCACAGAGTATAAAATAAATATGAGTTAGAACATCTCATCACCTGAGCGTGGTTACTGCCATGGCCCTGTATATATTGGCTGCCACAGCACACATGCGCTGGATAAATCCACAGCTCGGCGTGCAGACCTGCATGGGGAATTTTTTGCTTATTATTCTCAGTCTGAACCCATGGCCTGCAAGTAATCGCAAAGGTTGTGAAACACACTTTTGGAAATGCACAAAGCAAGATGGACAATGCAATGAAGCAAAGACCCCCACCCCTTTCCCTGAGACTCCCCCTCCCCCCCCCTTCATTTACTGCACCACAAAAACAATTATGAAGCCCATCAAGACGAATGGAGTTTTTCTGCTGAATTCATTCTGTGGACTGCTCAAATGAACAAGTATTCACCTGAAAAGCACTTTCATATGAAAACAAACAAAAAACAAGAAAGCATCTGAAAATGCAAGGCCCGTCCAAGTCCTTTGTACTCAAACTAAACTTGACGAAAACGACTGTTTAAGAATTTATTTTTTTTTTTTTTAAACATTTTATTCATTTATATTCTCCACAATGTCATAATAAAGGTTTGTTGAAGATTTGATGACAAAAGCTCGATTAGTAAAAATGTTACAGCCTGGACATACACACTGAATCTCAATGGTAAACAAGGACTTTGAGTAAAACATTTATGGCTGGTCTACCACTTCAACGATGACATAATCCTTAAAGCCTTTTTTTCCACATTGGAAAGTAGATGAGATGGCCAAGTTTCAAATTTTTCAGATCAGCACTTTCAGAGGAAAATTTAAAATTTGCGCTTAATCCAAGATAGCTGCATATCACTTGACCTATTGGCTATGATGTCATAAATATTCTTCATGGGGGTGGGGGGGGGGGGGGTTCACCTGACCCTGAAAATTTTGAAAATCGGACAAGTGGTTGCTAAAATATATATTTTTTAATAATAGCAAAAGAAAGGTTAAAAAAAAGGCTCGAATAATAATAACAACGATAATAATAATAATGATGAAAATAATGAAAATTATTTCAACAAACATTGTGTTCTCCATATTCTCAAAATAAAGCTTTGTTGAAAATTTGATGACAAAGCTCAAATGGAAAGAAAAGTTACAGGCCACGCGCGCACGCAAGCATGCACACACAATTGCAAAACCCCGTCTTCCGCTGCACGGGGAACAGGCAAATAAAAAGGTACACCGAATAACCACATATGATACGTCGATAAATACCACTTATGATAACTAGAAAGGCACTCGGAAGAGCGCATACCTCTGCCGGGCTGAAGAGTTTACATTTTGTCTTCCATTGATAGGCCAGATTGATCCTTGTCACACACCCAACATGTCCAGCAAGTTTTGTCATAACTCATCAACGCTTTGAAATATCATGCCATATATCGTTTTTGGCCCGATCAGTTCAGGTCAGGTGAGGTCAGGTATGGGAGCATGCGTCAGAGCAGCGTGTTGCTGCGTCCACTTTCCGCAGGTTCTCCAGGGGCCTCCGTCTGGACATCCCCCAGGCAGGTGCCTGGCCAATCCCCATCTCGAGATGCCGATCAACCTGCTGCAACCACAAGGCATGTGGTCGGCCCATTGGCCTCCTCCACTCATGAGGGTCCCTTGCTGAGAAAATCTGGTGAGCAGGATCAGTGTCAGGAAAACGAGCCACATGTACATGCAGCAGCAGCTGATGCTCACGGATTATACAGGTAACAAATCTCATTTGAGTCTCTCTCAGCAACCGCTCGTTAGACACAAAGTCTAA
>CM068958.1:59274442-59292445 GCA_035128595.1 Eptatretus atami | reverse complement strand
CTGCACATGATCAGTCAGAAAGTTGCACCAAAGTTTATAAACACAAAGAAATTAGTTCATGAACAAGGAATGACACAAAAATATGATGTACAATAAGTTCCAGGACAAAGGAAAACGGATAAAGACTAAAGAACCCATATTTAAAATCCAAGGCCACAAAACTTCAAAGGAATGGCCAAACAAAATTACCTATCCTTATTTACCTACGAAGGAACCTTTGGGCTAGAGGGGTAAGGTTCTTGACAAGCACGAAACATAAAAAACAAAACGGAAGGGAAAGGAATGAAAGAATATCATTGGAAAATGTCTGAATTAATTGAGTGAGTGAAAACCACCATCGTGCTTGGAGAAACCTGCACCACACGGGGCAGGAAGCGATTATACATCCCAGGAGTTATGTCTCCCCTGCAGCAACAGCAAGGTCTGTCTAGTCGTGGTGGAAAAGAACTCCCAATTTCCACAAGTGGATCAGCAATACAACGGGAAATCTTTAATTTCGTATATACGGAGGAAGAACATGAAGATTCACTGAAACATTCAAAATGGACTTTCACTAAACAGAAGCCCGAAGCAATTCTTCTGGTATACAATTTGACATTCCAAAGTATGGAGGGTGGACATTGACAACTCAACTACAGGATTAGTGATAAGCATTCGGCAAAGAACTCAAAACTGCAGCATGTCCACTTTGGTTGCGAGAGGAGAGAATGGACACAATCATAGCAAAAGTTTGCAAGTGTTATCAACAGTCACCTCTTCTATGCAGCGAGCAAGACCTTTCTTCATAGTAAATATTCCTTTTATCAATACTGCAGCTCAAAAGACTCTTGGGAAAGGGGAAAGGACGATTCGACTCCAGTACAAAATTAAATTTATAAACTAACCAGCAACAATTATAATGGAGAACTGCATGAATATAATTATTTTTTATTCACACTAGTCTCAGTTGGCAATTAACAGCAACACACAACTCAAGGCATGACCTCCAACCCCACAGCAGTCACAGCCTCCAGCAGCAGCTTCAATTCGACTCTGACTTCAACTCCCTCTTGACAATTGACAAAGTGATGTCCATCAACAAGCAACACATTTACGAACATTGACAATGACCTCAACTAACTCCGACGACAACGGACTCCCTCACCAAACACAAACCCACCACCTCTCTTATTGGATGTTATTAAAATCTTGGCGGCATCTCATCAGGTCTCAATTGACGACCATCACTGTACTATGTAGGATGCTCCAAGGCTTGCAAGGGTCCCACACTGAGAAGAATTCTTGAGAGTATAGAGGCTTTAAGGTTCTAGAGAGGAATATGGGGGAGAACAAGATCAAATGTACATGGGAGTTGGGGAGAAAGGGTGGGAGTGGGGGTGGAAGCACATTAAATCACACCTCCAAAATGCCGTCATGTGAGATTGGATGGACATTCCTCACCTTCTCAGCTGCCCTACCTTTCAGGAAAACTTAAACGACTTATATTGCCAATCTGTTTCTGTTCTTGTGTATGGCAGCTTGGCTTCCAGATAAGCTCATCTCTTGGAAGTGTGGCGTTGCGGATTGCCTTCCCCTCTACCAGCACACCGTTACTCATTTTGCCGACCTCGGAAGGATGGACAGCTGAGTCAAACTCCACCTGGTGTTATGCAGGCAGTCAACGGGGCTCAAACTCAGGACCCCTAACACAACAGTGGAGAATCAGGCAAGAGATCGAAACCACAATGACAAATGCTGAACACCACCTCTGGAGGTCTGCCAACTTATGCTGGCTACACGCGCAAAAACAGCACGTCTTCTAGACAGGCAGATGGGCTTTCACAACACTGCATGACATGCAGATCCTAAGCAAGCCGCCATAAGCGCGAAGCCAACACCATGTTATGTTTCCAATAACACAACCATTTAACTTCGTACAAATTTAAAATGTTAGTGGCTTATCGTGTTCAAATGCACAAAAGCAGACATAAGTTGAACAATTATTAATATTTTCCAGATCAAGAATTACATTATTTGTTGTCTTCCGGATTGAGTGCCTGCATTCAGCTGAATCTGGATGGTCCAGCCACAGTTGGCATTGTGCAGCATTTTCATTGTACCATTGAGCAGAGTAGAACTGCAGTTCCTCCGACAGCAGTCTGAAAGACAGTTTATGGGGACTGTGCTCAACACTCACAAACGTGTTCAATATCCTCACCACTGGGTTTGGCTAGCCTGCCCCCTCCTACGCAAGATCTCCAAAACTAGTTGTTGACTTCACGAATGTCTTTTCAATGTGGCTGCGCTTCCCAATATTTCTTCCTGATGCTTCGTTTGAATCTTATGTATTTGATTTGGTCTCTATAATCCAGGAAAACGCACTGCTTCTTTCAGGTGGGGATGCCATTGCCAGTAAATGTGACAGCATGTGTCCACAGGAGACAACTGGAACGAAAAAGTCAATAAACCTTGATAATTACTCTAACCATGCAGAACCAGCACTTGTATCCCATCTCATTATTTTTTGGTTACGGTTTAATTTGGAACTGTTAATTTCTGGACACCTGTATATTAAACAAACATTTCTGGCAAGTAGAGATTAACACAAAATTATCTGTTAATCACACTGATAAAAGCTGAGGTCTAATGGATCCAGTGGTATATTATGTATTTCAATATTTTTCAAGTATTGTGTATTTGTTTGTGCGTTTGTGTGTATTCTTTCATGGTCAAATTGAAGCACGTAAAAGTCCCAAATTTGGGTAGGTACAGTGCTTCAGAATTCTGGGCAAGTTTTAAGCTACCACCTGTTGACATCCATTGAAGCACAAAGGCCGCTGTAAAGTTATATTTGGGATGTGGGTCAGCAGTACTGCCGCCGGCCACACACAAAGGTAACCTTCATGAGGAAAAGACTCCATAGCTTTTAAATGTCCAACAATTCCGAAACCACCGCCGGGAAAAGTTCAACCCAGCTGGGCAGCGCGGTAATCCCTGCAAGTTTGAATAAGCCATTATTTTCCCCAACAGGAGAATCAGGCAAAGATGATCGAACCACAATGACAAATGCTGAACACCACCTCGGAGGTCTGCCCAACTTATGGCTGGCTACACGCGCAAAACAGCAGTCTTCTAGACAAGGCAATGGGCTTTCCAACAATCTGCACGACATGGCTGACAAGGAGATGGCCGGACAATGCTGATGGCCTACACGGTTTGCGAGGAGTAAGCTAAGATCAGGATTACCTACAAGCGGCAGGTCTCTCACATCTGTTTACTCAATGTAATTCAAGAGAAAACATACCTCGATCAAATTTTAAAAGCACACTAGATTTTGATTTGTGAGAATCAAAACTTAACCAGAGGATGTTTAGTAACTTGTTTTTGCAGTAATAATTACCTACACATACTGTCAACTTCTGACTAATTGTTACTTATAGGTTTGTAGAGAAGTGGTGTACTCTCTGTTAATTTGTATTAGGCTTGGCTGCAATCGGGATTCTCTATAAACAATACAAGGTTTCTGTGGTTGTGCACACCACAGGGATATTGTGACACAAGCATGTGTCCTCCAATATTCCTTATCTATGTCTTCTGATTGCTTGTATGGGAAAATTCCAGGTTCAACGACTTGAGGCAAAGGTACTGGAGCCTTTGAAATCATATGGAGAAACAATTAAACTTAAACGGTTGAGGTTTTTCTTAGATGATAATGGTGGAGACAATGTACCTTGATGTGGAGCTTTGTGCATGTGACAGCAATACAAGATATATATAATTTAATACATAATATGTATACACCACACACACACACACACACACACACACACACACACCACACACCCACACACTGTCAATACCCAGGTTTACGTCGGGTTGCATCCCAAAAGTGTTACAAGTATCGAAACAAACGAATGTAAGTGACAGCATTTTTTTCTAAAATAATTAATGGAATAAGTGGTTCCTAACATCACTACTTCATGTATGTTTTATTTCGCTTTTACGATGGACATTACACTTTTTTTGGTAAATGACAAGTTTCAGTATATTCAAATACACATTACGTGGACATGATAAAAATTTTTTAGCAGACATTTAATATAATAGACCACTGACCTGTAGCCTTATCTGGCCCTGGCTAATGTTGTAACCAAATTTGGTAGCATTGTGTCTGTGGGTCTGGAGATTCCGATTTTTGAAGGAATTTACGTGATTTTCCAAAAATTGATCAGTTGGGCCATTTTGACACTTCCGGTCAAGTGATTGGCCATGACATCTGCAATTTAACATTCTACCTGGCCTAATCTTGTAACCCTAATTTGTGCATTCTGACTGGTGGGTCTGGAGAAATTTTTTGAAAAATTTACTAAGCCGCCATTGCAAAGGGTGCATTTGCATTGCATGTTAGACAACTGGTGGGTCAGGTAACCGACTGAGCTCTCTTGCGCCGAGCTTGCAATCCTTGTTACGAGTCAGGAGCACGATGTTTTGCCAAATTTCACCCCCCCCCCCCCCTGTGGGATCGGCCCCAGCGTTGGCCGGAGAAGTCGAAATTACGAGACAGACGATGGACGGTGCACAATGTCAATATCTTATCTGAATTCCAATTCCAAATAATGAAAAAAATATTACCTCTTCTGGAATGGTCGAACTGGTGTTACCTTTCTTCTTGCTCCTTCTATGAAATATTTTTATAGATGGTACGCACCTAGTCAAGGCAAACTTATAATCCGGCAAATTAATGACATGTTCCACCACATCCAATTCAACAATGACAATCAATTTTCACTTTTAAGGTAACACTTTCAATTTACCTCATTAACCACTCTACAGTACATTTATCTTGGTATCTCCCATTTGACTTTAGTGATGTATTCGTGTTGGGCAACTTTATTAGCTTGAGTTCTGAAAATGCTCGAGAATAAAAGGTATGACTGTTAAGTGCCATGAGTGCGAGTTGAGGTGACAAAATTGGGTCATGGTATTATAACAGAAACGTATTATGCACAACAACATAGAAAAGGGGAGACCTAAAATCGGGTATTACTGTATGTATATAACATCATTCATCATCAGCTATTTTCAGTCCACTGCCGGAGAAAAGGTCAGCATTTTGACACCATGTTGCTCTGTCTCTTGCTTTGTGTTTCCATTGACTCTTCCCAAATATTGGTAATTTCATTTCCTCAATCTTCGACATGACCTTTCCCTGCTTCCTGTTGCATTCATAGGTCTCCTGTTGTTAATCATTTGTCACCTATACCTGATCTTCTGCTAATGGTGTCTGTTGCCATTTCCATTTCCTGTTGATTATTTTCTAAGATATCTGGGTTTTGGATTGTTTCTGAGTGGTATATTATTACATGTTTAAATATATATATATATATATATATATATATATATATATATATATAATATATATATATTTGTTGCGAATTTCTGCCCGCCGGCGTGCGAATCGGCCACGTAACTACGAAATCGAACAGTCGCCCACCGGAACGGACCAATTCAGTCGTGACCTCTCGGAACAACGCCGGAGCTGGTCACGGGTGGGGTTTAACTCACACAACTCCAGTCCGCCATTCTACCCGCGCGTAAATAGGGCCGAGCGCCGAATGTCGATTTACCTAGTACTCGCCGGATAGGTAACCGAGAGTTTTACCACGCAAAGGTCGACTCCGACACGAACGCTTAAGCGGCTCGTTCCGTACTAACAGGGATAACCGAGCGGAAGTTATCGTCACCTTGACGGTTCAGATATTACCGGGTGTTTTAAACCCCAATACCAATCCCTTAGTGATGCAAGATGGAGATTCAATAAAAGGAAAAGAACGAAGCAAAACGGCGGAACAATCGGACAAGCACATTTATTCACGGAAGGCCGTTATATTACAATTAAAAACAAAGGAACAAAGCATACACGTATACGTTTATGCTAAAGAAAACAACAAGCAAAGAACCAAGCAGATCTACAACCGGAATATGACTTACACGGCAACACTTAACCGTTCTACTTTTCCAGACTGGACGCACACACACCAACGTTTACACAAAACCCAAAAGAAATGGAAGTCCGCGACTTCCTGAGCGCTTCGAGTCCTTGGCGACCTAACTCGATCCCTCCGGCGTGGTCCCACTGGCTCGTGCCGCGCGGCCGTGCACGTGTCGTCCGCCCGAAGTCGGACGGAACGAACAGACCTCCGAAGGAACGATCACACAACTCTCCACAATTCCCCTTCAGGACAGGAACAGAAGGGAACGACGTTCTCGTCGACCTTCACGCCCACGCCTTGTCAATCGCTTGAACGAACCAGAGCCTCCACTCCAACTCTCCACACCCACGCCTTTTGTAGGGCGG
The DNA here is from genome assembly GCA_035128595.1 of Eptatretus atami. Taxonomy (NCBI): domain Eukaryota; kingdom Metazoa; phylum Chordata; class Myxini; order Myxiniformes; family Myxinidae; genus Eptatretus; species Eptatretus atami. The sequence goes on along the minus strand of CM068958.1, from coordinate 59,286,108 downwards.
CTCCGCCTGCCCCGCCCCCATTTCTGTCTCCACTCCCTCTGGAAGCTTCCCAAAAGGGGCGTGCCCTTGCGTCCCCCTTCCCCGCGCCTGTGCGGGGACGGGAAGTCGTTTTGGTCGGCGGCAGGGAATCATTCCCCAAAATCAGGCCCCACTTTTTCACCTTTGACCCCTGGCTCAAATCGCCAACCTCCCCATGCCAAAGCGCGGCGTTTTGAGCGGGAAATTTAAGCGGAGTTGCTGTTGCCACTCCGCTCCTTTCACCGTCCCGCGGAGATCTGACCGCCACGGGCTCGTTGAATGCAATGCAGACGTGGTAGCGTAGTTGTGAAGGTGGCGTCGATGTAGTGAATGGCGTGATTTGTTGGCGTCGTATAGTGAATGGCGTGATCGTTGAGATGTTGGGTGTGGCGCAGTTCTTGTTGTTCTTGCACCAAAATTAACCATAAGCCAAAGTGAAAACGACTAACTGAAGAATCGCAGCACCGAATGGATCACATATATCCTCTAAACAACGGGGTTTGGGCTAACGACACATGAAACTTACCGATATATCCACCTGAGGACCCTTATGGTGTAATCATTTCCACAAACCTAACAATATATATATATAATTATATATATAGTTAATATTATAAATAATATTATATATATATATATATATATTTATATATATATAAGACGCAACCACATCTCTCATCCTAGTGAAGGGAAGGAATAGCTAATCAGCTACTCATTCCGAATAACTAAACGCAGAGTGTTAGGATGAATATATAAAAATTGACCACCTTCCACACACCTCGAGCCGAAGAAGCTCATAAGCAACCCAAGGAAGCCTACACAAGGTAGCGCATTTGCGTTTCAAACCCTCCCAGAGTTCCTCCACAGCTAATAAAGGGTTTGAAAACAGCAAAGAAGTGCTTACCTTATGTAGGCCTATCTTGAGTACTTGATGCAGCTTCTTCGGCCTCGAGGAGTGTGGGAGGGTGTGCAAATTATAATAATCCGTAACACCTGGCTTTAGTTAAAAAATTTTTTGCGGGGTTTTGTAATATAATTGTTTTTTTTGGTATTTTTAATATACTTACATAATGTATGTAGTCTATTATATTATGTATGTATATGTATATATAGTATATATATAATATATATATGTGTGTTATTGGCGCCGTGCGTCGGCCGCGAGCCGACCGCTCTGACGGAGCCGCAAGTCGAGTCGCGGCCCGACCGATCCCCGGAATATAGATCGCCGCCCGGATAACTCGAGGCCGAGGGTCTTTGCAAGAACGAAATACGCCAATGGGCAGACCACGTGGGGTAGGGTCGATTGCCAATCTTCAATTTACAAATACCCACGTGATCCAACTACCGGGGTATTCCACCCTCGACGGAACTCGTACGGAACAAGCCGCTTAAGCGAGCTGTCCCTGCGCGATTCCGAGCGGCTTAATCGCGAGAAACCGTCGGTCGAATGTCCCCCTTTACGGCAAACCAACGGCACTACCAACACACGAAATGCTCAGCAAGAAAGAATCGACGCGACGAGCTGAAAACATTTACAATTGGGGTATTTATTTAATAAGAATGGGGAACTAGGGAAGCACGTAAGAGCAGAACTGATACCGACTTACGAAATGCAATGCAATCATTTACAGCACACAAAGCACTTAACAGTTTCCTACTTATTAGACGGGCCCACGGCACACGTACGCACACACACACACACCCAAGAAATGTGGCTGATGCCTTTAATAACGGAGCCCAGCTCGGAGGGAAGATGAGTGAAACCAAACCTATCTCGAACCTCTCACCTCGTGTGGTCTTCAAGCTGTTCGACCCGGGCTCCAGCGAGAGCGAGCTGGATCAATCGCCGTGAGCCGCGATCCTTCCCGAGCTCCAGCGAATCCTCTCGCGCTTCGAACACGTGCTGGTGAGACGAGCGCCGATCTTCCGTCGATGCGTCGCTTCCGAGAACCACCTCCAAGATGAGGCCGATGAGTCGCACCAAGCCGGAACCAAGCGAGAACAAAGAGCTCCACGAACCAAGAAGAGCCAGCCGAGCAACCAGCTCAACTCTCTTCCGATGAACAAAGCCTCTCACAACACGAACCAAAGAACTCCGAGCCGAGAACAGCTCAACTCTCTTCCGATGAACGAAAGCCTCAGCTCTCTATCGACGAACAAGAAGAGCCAAAAAGCGAACCGAGCCAAAGCAGACCCGAAGGTCTGCTGAAAAGCAAGCCAAAGCAAGCAAACAAGCCTTGCCAAAAGGCCTCTCTCCTAACCAAAGCCAGCCAAAGCAGAAGCCGAAGCTTACTGAAAAGCCAGCCGAACAAGCGAGTATCCCTTTTTATCTCTATCGCCCCCTCCCCGCTCCCGCGCGTGACTCATGCCCTCGTGCTCCATCCCCCGCCTCAACCAGGGGGGGAGGGAGTTGTTGACGTTCATGAATAGGACGGGAGGGCTCTTCCTCTTCGAGGCTCCTCTTCGCAGAAGAGGGGGAGGGCGTCTCCATTGTGTTTGATCGCTCCCTAACTATTAAATTGAATCTCGCAGCGCACTTAATCGATTTCTGCCATTAAACAATGGAAGGTGAACTATCTAGGAACAAGCACTTATACATAACTGACTAAAGGAACCTGAATGTTGTGTGCAATCGAATTCCCAATTTGTAACACTACCCCCTCCCCTTTTACAGACTCGTTCGAGTCGTCAAATTTTCGTGTGACCAGCATGTGTAAGTTTTCCCCTCGTACGTTTTACCTTCGGATCCCTGAGTGGACATTCTTTTATACGTGTCCCAAAAATAAATAACCTAATGCGCTGCGTAAACTAAACTAAACAACTCTCAGACTCATTCGTGACAACTAAACTAAATTGCCGGCGCTAACAAAACGAAAACATGGCAGGTGGGTTCACTAATCAACAATTTTCATTAACTTATCCATTACATTACCCACCATGGCCAGACTTGTGATCTGTGAAAGGGGAAAGGCAAAGTCATTCGAAGTCATTTGTGCAGGGGAATGATGGAGATGGTCGCAAAACAAATATGAACATGATGATGCATGCGGCTCCTGCAGGGCAGTCCTTGCAAAACTGGATGATCCTGGCCACATGGTGATGGATGACACAGGGGCAAACGCAAACAAGGCTAGCAGGCATGGGGTCATGGCGAGGCAGGCAAACGAGCATGGCAAGGCAAGTCCATGCAGAACAGCGGCTGCAGCACAACAGGCTGGCAGGTGAAGCTGGCCGGCCTCTGGTGTGGTTCCATCAGTCTGGAGGGAGTGCGTGGTGCCGGCGCTCGAAGGCAGGCTCGGACCTAGCCTACTAGGTCATTGAGGTGGGCTCGGTTCGTTCAGTCTTCGTGTTGCAGATCACCAATCTAAATAAATTGCACCTACATATCATGAGACATACACAACACAGGAAATTCCTACTCTGCTTCCATATACTGCACAATTGACACAAGCCGCGATCAGTTATTACCATTTGAATATCCGCCGTGAGTAGAGGTGTGCGCGGCTCTCATCGGGAGAAACACCAAGGAAAAAACAAATCAAGAGGCGGCGCCCATGGTTGTCTGTATTGAGCGGATTTTTGGTCTTCAACAACCAAATATCGTTGTTCATACACTTGGGCGCGGAGGTGAGAGCAAAGTGACGCAATCACGGTTAGTAGCTGCGTCAAGTATCGAGTGTGCGAAGCTGGTGCGACCGCCACAGATAGTGATCACTAGTCAACAATGCCGTTTGCGGCTGATCAAATATGAAAACTGCTGCCATGACTGATCCATCCTGCGGATGCCGGGGGCTGTCACTCGGTTCTGCATGCGTCGTTTTGTACAAGGATCATATAAAACGCTGCTGAAGCCGCGAACAAGGAAAATCAGGAAGCCAGCACTACTGACATTTCTGCTTGAGCCAGTGAGGTCTGGGCGGACTCCGAAAGAGGGCACTCATACCACAAAATACGTAAAAAAATCCCTTCAGAACCTCTGTAGAAGGGTGCGGCAATCAGTTTGGTTATCCAATAAATTGATCTATTGCCAGAAAAAAGACAATCATCCAATGTCAAAGGAAAATCTCAACGCTGAAGTTCCCTGCAGAAACACAGAATGGAGGAAAGCTGGAAACTGCTGAGAGCAGAGGTAGAGATGTACACGTTGATGTGAGAATAATGACAACTATAAAGACTGTGCGCTGCGAGTTGTTATCACCGTAAATGTTATTACCAGTAAGAATGAACACAATACCAGAGACAGAGTAAATAAACTCCAAACTCAAAAGTGAACATGACTCAACATTTGACATTTTCTGGTGAAGAAGTAATTCCAGGTAAGACTCGTTGATGAAAGCAATCTATACATATGAAAAGTTTGTGACGATGTCAAATGACCACTCAGAAGTAATGTGCGAAGGTTCGCAGATAAGGGCCACTACAGGCAACAAGACTAGAAAAAAACTGCAGAACATGGATGACATATTTTCTAATCGTCCACTAAAAATGGTCTGAGAGCGAATGGTGATCATCAAGACATTGATATTGGTGGTCCATTGCTCAGTGCTGTAATGATCGAGCAGTAGTCTCTACAACAGAAACAAAGCAACTACAGAGTATGAAGCCAGCCAGGCCACACAGGTGATCCAGGCCTTCAATACAGTTCTAATACTCGAGTCACTCATGTGAGGGATGAACTGAACAAACACCAAATTGTGGACATTACATGGCCACCACTTGCTCCTGACTTCAATTCCAATGCTGAAAGAGCCAGTCACTGTTTTGCAATTGTACAACCTTGTTGCAGTGAATAGCGAAGGCCCTGTCAACGAGCCAACCTGAGAGAAATTGTGGAATCTCCATCGCATAATTCATCGAAAATGCCTGTTCTTCCAGATTTGTTCTATACGTCAAGCGGTCAGACGTTTACTCCGAAGTCCTATGCATGGGCCTGACTGAAACTTGGACGGGTTCTATCTCGACTGTTGGACTGTCAACAAGCTTGGCAGGTCTCAGCAGTACTACACAGGCATATTGATAAACGCTTGGCACGTTTAGCAGATTAGCAGAGAGAAACTGCCTCAAACGGCATCAGAATGACGACAATATATTGTGTACATAAATCGATTTCAGTGAGGAGACCACTCACCGTCATGGACCGACTCACCACACCAATGATTATGATACATAGACGCAACTCTGAGCGATCGCACGCTCGTCCAGTGACTCAATTAGCCGTCGTCAGCGGTCATTAGTTGGTAACACCCACCCATTCTCAAGTATGGTGGCGGGAAAAGCAAGGACCACAGCCCTTTTACAGTTGTGACATTACATCATCCATCACAAAGGACGCTATCGCTGGATTGCTCTACACATGGAAAAACGGTCCAGAAAAACGGGCGGCGGTTGCCGCATGGACTAGCTACAACACCCTCCTTCGTGGGATGAAGAGTTGACCAAGGCAGCCATCATCTACCTTCCCGTGATCGAGGCATTGCACCCACGGAACGGACACCGTTTTTAACGGTCTACGCCCAAAGCATCGATATGGCTATAAACTGGAACGTAGAAGTAGTTCTAGTCTTCGACCTTGCGATCTACAGTAAGGCCAGGAGATTCGTGGTTGCACCCGGAGTTGAACAGAAGTTGGTAATCGTCTCGGCGAATTCCACACACTCATGAGCTTCCTCGGCGTGATCGGCAAAAGATTCAGAGACGCAGTTCTGCTAGACCTCACAATAGAGTCTGGTAGTGTCGCTCAGCGTTCTGCAAATTCATAAAACGGCCACCACTATAACAGGAGTCTGCGCTGTCACAGCCTCGTCTTACGAGCGCTAGTTGAAGACTATGCTCCAGGCCTTCATGGACTCCCCGCCAGAGGAGACCGTGTGCGAATTCGAGAGGTGTATAGAGCGTCTCAGGAAACGTTGTCCGTCTCCGTGTTCGAACAGTTACTGTCATCGGAAGAGGTCTCAGAAAATGTTCACACGCTGCAGCGACTTCAGACAGCAGCAATGTACAGCGAGCAAACATTCACATTCTGGTGCTCCTACTTGAAATGTGGAGCTAGAACTAGACTATATGGGGCAACTCGTACTTTGAACTGGCCGAAACTACCTTGCGATCACAGAGAGCGTCAATGCCCTGGACTTGCGTACGATCACCTAAACTATGAAGTACTGACCGTTTATGCTGCTGGAAAATGGCCGCGGCTAGAGCACTCCCACCCAGACACCTATCAAGCGTGCATGGATGGCAAATGACTGCCCACGCATACTGTGTTATGGATTAGTAGTATTGCGTGCGATCATTATCATTAGAGCAGACTTTGAAATACGGACAGCAAGACCATGGACGCATCATTGGTTCACTCAGAAAGCACAGCTGTGAGAAGTGATCCTGTCCAACCAGCACGTGCGGAACATCGCAGAAATTGAGTCTCATGAGCGGGTATCCACGAACGACCTCCGAACGAGAAAGATTTGATGTGTCGAGCTCAGAAGAAAACGAAGCATGTGGGTACAAGTGATGGACACAGTACTTCAAATGATTAACCCTTTCTCCGGCGCTCACCTTGAACTCGTCAATATTTAGTTCAGGTTTATCGCACCGCCAGCCACTCGCGGACTTGATGAACGCGCTAGTCAGGGAGAGAATGCTGTCGTGCAATTATGCATGATCGGCTTCCTCGGGTGATGTCCCATTCTTCAGTCCAATTTCGAAGGCCAAATTGGCAACTTTCTCGAAGGCGCGAGGCAAGTCGCGACTCCCCCACCTGCAGACGCCGAAGTTGAATTGCGAATGAACGTCGTCTTTTCACACGACTGCTGTGATTGCGAGAAAAAGCATGTAACACTTCACGATCGCTCGCGCGTACCCACTGGCGAACATATCTTTCCCGCTGCCATCCGGTGAGGTTCGATTGCTAAGACGGACCAAGCCATTCTCGCAACCATAACTGAAACTGTGGCCCGATTGCCGTTGTGGAGCGTTATCGGGTCTATCAAGGTCCAACAATGTGGATGGAATGGCCGTTATTCAGGCGATAAAGGCTGGTTCACTGCCTAAACACTTTCGGCAAACTGGAAGAGATGGTGCTGAACATCGTAGTGGCCAGCATGACAACCAATCTTCGAGACTGGACCTGGTGTTTATACTTACCCAGTATCACGCATCAAGTGCCTGGAGCACGCCAGACAACGGGCAGGCGCGACGATCTCAGTGCGAACCATCTACGGACGTGATTCAAGCCTTCCAAAACAGTGGCCAATCATCTGCCTGACGAGCCAACAAGAGGGCGTTGATAGAGTTTTCATCGTCGAATCTCCTGACGAGAAACATCTCTCCATCTTAAACTGGTGGACATGCTGTGTACGTCAGTCATGCCGGCAATGTGAGAAATCGAGGCGTCGAATGGTGTCAGACTTTGTTGTAGTACCTGACTTGATGTGACCATGAGAAGCTGACACGAAGCTCCTGCTACATGCCGCTCACGCGTGGACAGAATGAAGTCGGTGCGCATAGAGAGTTTTGATACCGAGTGTTTTGTTGGCATTGGCTCACTCGAAGTCGATTCGGTGTGCGAAATTTTCCATCTGGTCACAGGAATCCCAAGGACATTTATCGTCGTTGACATAGGAATGAGTAATGCCCTGGAAAGTTTGTCTGTGAGGCATTGATAGTTTGCACAATTTCACGGGAGTGATACCACCAGTGCATTCCACGGTAAGGGCAAAAACAAGGCCATTTGATTGATGATGAAGGTCCCATCTCATCACCTTTTCGGAGCATTGGTCGAGAATTCGCGCTTGATCAGAAATCATTCACCACCTGGAACAATTCATCTGCGCCATGTAAATCAGCCGACTGAAGATGTGTGATGAGGCTCGCTACAAGCTATTCTGCAGCCAGTCGCTGGGAGAACAGAAGTTGCCGCCTACAAGCGACGTCTGATGCTGCATTGCAAAAGAGTAACTATCAGTCTGCGATCCACCACATGCGACTGAGAGGTTTATAGAAGCCCCTTCTCCTACATTTCACGGATGGGTGGACCGCAACGGAGCACTGAGTGTCACTGGTCTGAACAAACCACCAGCCGCGAAGGAACGTTAGAGGTGACGAAATGTAATTGCAAAAGACGAAATGCGAGACCATCACCGTGTCTTGCCGGTCAAAAGGACTGTCCTGCACAGAGTGCTGTGGTGTCAAAACTGCGCCAACGATGAAAGAACCCGTGCAAATGAACTTATGGATGATGAAAGCGGAACTGACGATGATTCTAACGACGAACTGTGAATGCGGTGTGTCACACTGCTTTTGCTGTGGTGATCTACTACACGTAGTATTCAGGTTGGTTAGCATGTAATAGTGACTTGAGTTTGTTAATAGCAGCAGTCAAGAGCCTAGTTGAGCAAACCGCTTCAGAGCAAGAAATACTGGAGTTCTAAGACCGTAATCCTCTTGTGGGCGTTCCACTTTCATCAGGCTGAGTCGCGCAGTCTCGTTGTCTTTGATTTAATCCGTAATAGCCAATTAACTGTTTTAATAGCGCTGTTAACTGTCTTTAATAGTCAAGTAACTACCTTTAATAGCCAGTGTGGCTGCCTTTTAAGCAAAAGTTGCCTTGGTCAACCGAAGGCCTGTCTGGCCGTCCAGACGTTTTCGGCGTAAAAATATGTAACTGCTTCGGTTACGACCTTAATTATAAACATCTTTATAACAGTGAATAGGCTCTGTATAAACATATGTTTCATTTTAAGACATCACAAGAGTTTCTTGACATACATATCAGTCTCACCTGATCTTCATTTCTGTGTCAAAATCTGCTTTAATTTCTGGTTATCTTTAATTGCCAAAAAGACCAATTTGTGTCACATCCTCGCGTGGAAAAGTGATTTGACTCACGTCTAAAATTCTTTAAGTATGCCAAATTTCATTCAGATTGGTGATCTGCACAACGAAATCATTTTCTGAAGGTATATCGAGTACCTCCACATGTCATACTGTCTCCCCCCACTCTACGTCCTTTGCCTGTCTCTGCCATACCCACTCCCTAATTTCCACACAACACAACAAAATTCGCCCCTCTTTATTTTATTTCCTTTATTTACGTCCCTAACCCCTTTATCCTCATTGTCCGGCGCCTATCATGCCACCTCGCCTACTCCCAACCCCTACGTTCCCTCTCTGGAGGGAATAGGGAGAGACTAGCTCCTGTCTCGAGGCCAACAAGCCTCAGAATGGCCTCCTCAGAGTTCAGCAATCTACCTACTGTAGGTCGAGCGAAGGGATGGATGGTTCGAGGGTACATCTCCTATCTACCCTAACATTCTTAACCTGAAACTACCCGGGGCTTCCAAAAACGCTCACACTTTAAAACTATCGGTTCTAAAAACCATGATTCCCGTCGCCTGTGTTGTGTCCATTATAAATTTGGGCCTTGCCCTCAAATTTTCATACGTGCCCTCGCCACAATTTCCTGGCTGGCAGCGTGGCTCAACTGCAGGAACTCCCCTCTGCCGAACTCTAACCATGGCACCCCCAGGCCCGCAGGCTGCCTCCGAGCCTAGCTGCTCCCTATAAACGCGGGGTTGCCCTCTCTGCATTCCCCCTCCGATGCCCACGTGGCTGTTGATGCCCGGTCCCTTTCCGAGGTCGCCCTGCCCACTACACTGCCCCCTGGCATTCTGGCGCTACGGTCCCGTTTCCGACGGTCGCCCTGCCCACTACACTATCCCGGCCCCTCTTGGCCTTGGCCTACTCTGGCCGACTAGTCCGGTGCCTGGGGTGCCACTAAACAAAACTAACTTTCCACAGCCACGCTCCCAGCCGGTCCATAACTCCTGCACCCCTCCAAACGGTTTCGTCCTTCTTCGACACCAACAAAACGACCTCCTATTAGTAAATTGAATAACCCACTAAGCTAACATTAAACTGACCCCGGGGTCCCTTGGGTGGGAATCACTCCTCCCCCCAATCGGTCATCGCACCATGCATACCACATTCGCTCCACTCGCACACTTGGGCCCGCTGTCCCTCACTCATTCATCAAGTACATTTTCCTCTTTTCCACTCAGACCAACACTCCACACTGCCATCCTTCCTAATTAAATCCCCTGACTAACTCGTGCTCCCTCGTCATCCCTTAAAACTCATGCACGTTCCATTTACTCTACGTAGCTAAGCTACGTCTCCACTACACATTTCCAGTCTGTCTGTGTCTCCAAAAATGCAAAAATTCCCATTTCCTAAATCTAAACTGAAATCCCTCTAACTAATCCATTCCACGGGCTCCATGAGGAACAACTCATGTCCCCATGAAGCCGGTCTAACTAACTCCAACTCATCCCCCTAACTAGTACTTCCTGTGCCCCCTAAGCAAGGGGGTCTCCTACCCCTGCCTAGGGAATCCTGTATACTCGAAGTGGCGAGGCTTGCTTTTCTCTTTTTTTTTTCTTTGCGCACCAGCATGGCAATTCACAAACCGCGCTCTTTTCCCGTGACGTCATGGCAGCTGTTCGAGCTTCGCGCTCCCCGTCCCTTCTCGGACGGTAACATCCGGCAGGGATTCCCTTCTGCCGGATTCCAACCATCGTGCAGCCACGACGTCACCCTGCGCATCCCAAGCAAGCCTCGCGTTTCGATGGGTTCCCCACATGAGCACATGTGCTCTGCCCGTCCGTAACCTGTGTCGCGGAATCTCCGATGATGTCATTCGCACCCCGAACCTGCGCGATCTCTCGCGCAAGCCGGTGTACGCGTAGCACATCGGGGAGGCCGCTTCGCATGCTCCGCGAACAGAACGCACGGCGCAGGCCACACGGAGCTTTACAAACACACTCGCCTGGAGAACCCGTCCGAATCAAATTCAATAATTCCAGCCGAACTTCTGTCCGTCCGTGGGGTCGGCTTGTATCCACTGCGGGCGTTTCCGGACCGGATTTCACTCGCGTAGGCACGCACGTGGCGGCCTTGTGCGAAGCACAGCACGGACCTCGCGCACGCTGCTGTGCGAATCCGGCACGGTCACCAAAACAGCTACGGCCGCTCCGTGCGGCAATGACGTCACTCCGCCAATTCCGAATAGCGCTCACTCGCACGGAATTCCCCACACGGGACGTGCGCTGTTTGTCCCGCGAGATTCCCACCGATGACGTCACACGCGCACCGAGCCTGCAGCTGGCGCGGGCGTAACGTCCCGGAAACCCGCTCCGCGTGCTCCGCAAACAGAACACGCGGTAAGCAGAACGGAATGTCCCGAACACGCGTCCCGTGGGGACCCGCGTGTTCCAAATCCACCTAACACTCGCCATCTTAACCGTCCTCGCGACGGCCTTTTTCGATACGCGGGACGTTCCCGCGCCGGCTTCCCTGTACGAAAACGCGCGTGCGAGGGCCGTTCGCTAAATTCCGAACAGGCCTCGTACGCGGCGTCCCGTGAACTCGGCGCGGTTACAAAATCAACTCTACACGGCGCAAAAGGCTCGCCACACCCGTCTCTTGTCTGAAACCGTCCGCGTTTCAACTCCCTGCATGCACTCACGCTCGCCATGACACTCATGCTCGCCATTTCACTCATGCACACCCGCCATTTCACTCACGCACGCCATGACACTCGGACCATACTCACGTTTCAACACACTCGCTGCACTCACACTTTTTACCAC
>CM068958.1:59239072-59259432 GCA_035128595.1 Eptatretus atami | reverse complement strand
CCTCGTCATGCACTGGCATTTCACCCCGCATGCGTTTGCCCATCACCTGATGCTTTGCATGCTGATCATTTTTGCATCCCTTTCCTCCCTCCAGCTCACATTTCGTGCATCATTCTTGCATAATGTTCCATCATCTCGCATACACTGCTGCTCTTGTTGTCCACCCTGGCGGCCCCACTGCCGACATTTAGTGGTGCGGTTGTAATAATAAAACAAACCAGATGAATGGCATAAACGACTTTTCCAACCCTGGGGTAAAGATGTCTTCCTCAGCGGGTGTCCTGACATGGGTTCATCTACACTTACCTACCCACCTGGCTCAGCTCAGATTGGTGCCATAGTCGCGTTCGGGGAAATACAATTTAAACATGCTCGCACTTTGGGGACATCGGGGGGGGGGGGTTTCTCCGTTACCCATGATCACTCGTGAATTTTGCTACGGAGGCGGAGGGGGCTGAATCGACTGCCTGACAAGACATGTTACATGCGGCTGCGTCGCCGAGCTAGACCTGCTGACGGAGCCGACAAGATGAGTCGGCCGCGAATCGCCCGGAATATAAGATCGCGCCGGATACTCCGAGGCGACGGGTCTTGTGAAGAACCAACTATCGCAATCGGCAGACACGATGGGGTAGGGGCGATTGCCAATCATTCATTTACTAAATCCACGATGAGCCAACTACGGGGTATTCCCCGACGAATCTCGTACGGAAAGACGCCGCTAAGGCGAGCCTGTCCGTGCGGATTTCCGAGCAGGCTTAATCGCCGAGAACCGTCAGGCCAATGATCCCCTTTAGCAAACCGACGGCTACACTCCACACATGAAATGCTATCACTAAGATGAGGGAGAGTGAATGGAAGCATTATGACATTAGGGTATTTCATTAATAATAATGGGAACTAGGCAAGCTAAGAAGCAGAATATACGACTATAGATTAAAAGCAAAGCACGAAAGTCATCTTACATGTCCACAAGCACTTCAACTAAGCTTTCCTACTTATTGCGCCCTGACTTCCTGCGCTCACACAGGACACACACACCAACACCACACAAACACACCAACAATGAGTTGCTATGCCTTATATCACGGAAGCTCTAGCTCGGAGGGAAGAGTGAGGCGAAACCAGAGCTTCGACCAGCTTCCACTCTGTGGTCTTCCAAGCTGTCGGACCGGGCTCACAGCGAGAGCGAGCTGGATCAATCGCCGGATCCTTCCGAGCTCCAGCGAATCCTCCGCGCTTCCACACGTGCGGTGAGACGAGGCCGATCCTTCTGTCGATGCGTCGCTTCTCCGAGAATCAACTCCAAGATGAGGCCGATGGTCGCACCAGCAGGACCAAGCGGGAAAGAGCTCACGAACCAAGAAGAGCCAGCCGAGTAACAGCCACTCTCTTCGATGAACAAAAGCTCACACAACACGAACCAAGAACTCCGAGCGAGCAACCAGCTCTAACTTCTTCGATGAACAAAGCTCTCTCAACACGAACAAGACTCCGAGCCGAAAAAGCGAACGAGCAAGCAGAACCGAAAGGTCTGCTGAAAAGCCAGCGAAGGCAAAAAAGCTCTCCAAAAAGCCTCACCTCGCCAAGCAGAACCGAGGCTATGAACAAAAGTCTCAACCTCGCCAGAGAACCCAAAGCTGCTAAAAAGCCAAGCCGCAAGCAAAAAGCTTACTACAAAAGCCAGCAAAGCAGAAGCCTTCAAAAGCCTCTCCTAAACCAAGCCCAAGCAGAACCGAACGGCCTACTGCTGAAATGCCAGCCGAACAAAGCAGAGGATCCTCTTTTTTATCCTCTCCGCCCCTCCCCCGCTCCCCGGCGTGCTCATGCCTCGTGCTCATCCCGCTAACCAACGGGTGGGAGGGAGTTGTTTGATGTCCTGAATCACGGGACGGGAGGCTCTTCTTCCTCTTCCAGAAGAGGGGGGGGGGCCATACCATTGTGTTATGATCCGCTCCCTAACTATTAAATTGATCTCGCGCGCACTTAATCGATTTCTGCGCATTAACATGGAAGGTGAATATCTAGGGACAAGCCTTTATCGACATAACTGACTAAAGGAACCCGTTATGGTTGTGTGCAATCGTTCCCAAAATTCGTAACAGTATGTTTTAGATGGATGGCTTTCTCAGCAGTGTTGCTTTTTCAAGTCTCTTTTTCTGGTCTCTGGAACCAGTTTTCAAACCGGCTGGTTTGCATGGGCAGCACCGTGGATCACAAACAATACGTGCCCTCGAGACAGAACAATTGGGTAACGGGAACTGGTCGCAGATCTACCCACAGGGGAACCCAGCAACGACATGCATTTCTCCGTGTGCTCGCCATTAAGATCGAGGGCAGGATGTAAATATCCAGATCAAGAGAGAAAATTGGCGGAGTTAGCACCAGGAGTTGGGGATAAAAGGCGATAATTATGTAATCTGTGGATGGCTGGATCTCTTCAGATTCTTTCGTCGTCGGTCTGGTTTTGCCTTCGCCATGGGGGGGGATCAGACAAAGTCGTCTGCTTCATCGCTCTCTTGCCCGATTCGTTCTGGTCTATTGGCTATTCATTGTCCGTCCACTAGTCGGAGCTCTGTGGTTGTGCTTGGTCGTTTTGTTTATCATCACCTTTCTTCTGCAGTGGCGCTCGATCTGGGTTTTGCAAGCGCTTTAATGACTGTGCACAGCGGGAGCATGGACATCCTGCTGTGGCGGTTTACAGGCATGTGCATGAACACGCTGGTGTGAACAAGAGAGGCAAGTTTGGGGGCAGCCGATACTCAGTGGCCTGTAGGGTTGTTGCTTGGTGTACACTCACGGATGTTGGTGTCTCGTGCACAAAGAGCAATCGATGCAATAAAGAAAGAGTGCACAAGCGCAGTCACCACAATCGTGGCGAGCGTTGCGCTTTCAGTAACTGGTGGCGCTGCTCGAGCACCTTAACTCAGACGAGAGGGACATGCTGGCTTCCCACAGCGTCGCTCAGGTTAGAAGTCCGACTTTTCTTGTCCAACTGTCTCCATCTTCTGTGGATGAATATGGCCTATTTTAGATTGTTAAAGTGATTGGAATATCCGACTCATCCCGAAGGGTGGCAAGTGTAACGCAAGTGGGTATTTGGGGAATTCTTGTTTGCTTGTAATTATGCGCCATTTCTTTTTAAACACATGAAAAACTGATTGGTCTCTTGACTCATTCTGCTCACATCACGATGGCGGTGTAAGGTGCCAGAGTAAAGGCGATCAATTGATCTTCATGGATTGGCGCGTCAGATACAGAGCCGTGGTCATTAATTTGTTTTTGCTGGCCACAATAAAAGACCTAACCCTTCCCACATTCTTCTTCCTGCAATTGCATCAGTCACTGGAGAATGGCAGGGTATATGGTCCATCTTAAATCACACAGATGCGGAGATTTTTCACAGCTTCCATCGTGCACCGCCCAGCGTAACCAAACCGCCCAGCGTAACTAACCGCCCAGCGTAACCTGGGGAAGACTTTTACAAAGGCTGGCTTCATAGCACGGACACTACAGATTGGTTCATTTGATTTTGATGAGGTGCTGTTAATCTGAGGATAACAAGATTTTTATGATATGCAATCTATAAGCTTTCTAATATCACAAACTCATCTGTTGCGGACATTTACAATTTCAAAAAAGTGTCTAATATAAACTCCCACGAAATCAAAGGTTTAGAAAGGATTGTTTGGGGTTACTTTCCCTTCCTCAATGGTCACAAATATCGATTCAACATGTTTAATTAATTATATTAAAGGTGTGGCACGATTATTGAAGGGATGGGAAAGTGTTGGTGACTTTTCAAACCCAGGAGATGCAGCCACCAGCAAGGCGCTTCTCTCGTGTTTTTATTTAGACACTCGCCCCTATCGAGAGTCCCGATTCGGGAGTACATGAAGACCCGCTGAACTTATTGCACCGAGTCTGGTGAGGATTAAACCCACTGTTTGGCACCATGCGTGTGGAGTGAACCATCATAACAGTCGCCCCCAGCGTGCTTCATATAAGGAGGAAAGACCTGTGTTGAGGCAAAATGTTATATCATTTGACGCCTCTCTGTTCTCGCAATGTTATACATGCCTTTTTCTTTATAGTCCATTTCCACATGGACCTGACTCATTTGTTTCATATTCATTATTTTTGTTTACCAATTATTTGAAACCTCCCAGTTGCTGCAAGTCTTCACTCTATGGAGTAAACGTCATATGGGATGTTACTTTACCTCAAAAATTTCATGTGCTGACATAGCGCACCACCTTTGGTGGTAGCCAGTATTACAAATTGTTTATCAATGATATTGGCATATTGCTGGTGATCAATAAATTGCTTTCAAAACTTGAAGAAAAGGACCTTGTGGAGCACATACTGCGCCACGTAATGCTGATCCACGAGAACATATCGGGCCCAATACATTTTTGAAATATCATGCTCTACGTAGCTAGTCGTTTTATTTGGCCCTATCTCTCAATGGTGAAGAATCACTTTTAAACAACCAATTAAATTCTCGTAGCCAGATCCGGATCTTCACCAAAGTCGAATCAATTAGCCCTTGCACACCCAACCTGTCCACGCAAAGTTTCAACTGAATCATCCACAACTTTTGAGATATTGTGCTATAAATTCGTTTAGCCCCATCTCTCAGTGGTGATAATCATTTAAAATTCGAGTAGTCCGATTCGATCTTGGATCTTCTCCAAAATCTAATCAGCTCGTCCTTAGTACACACGAACTCTCCGTAAAATTTCATCCGATCCATCCACAACATATTTGAGATATCCTGTAAACAGACAGAGAAGGGGTGAAAACATAAACTCTTCACCTTCGTGTGGCGGGAGGTAATGAACGAAAATTTATAAAGTGCATTTCCAAAACTAATGCCGCAGCACATTGCCCACGAAGGTGGGCCGAGAAGGGTACTGCGCTAGTAAAATAATGATTCCGTTCAAAGTCCCTTTTGCAAAAAAAAAAAGACCACGTGTATGCATCGATAGATGGGCTCAAAAGATAAACAAGGGTACAAAGGGAAGCAAAGTAAGATTTATTAAAATAAATAAAACCTAAACGTTTCAAGCAACAATGCAACAGTGGAACTCAGAGAGTGGAAGAAAAACGTTTTATTCAAGACAGAATAATCTGTAATCATTGTGTGTGGTGTGTGTGTGTGTTTTAATAAACAAAAACAATCGATCTTCTTCCAGTGAATGTGATGTTGGTGAAAAATAAAAGGGGAATGTGTAATAAGTCTTTGATTGTGTGGTATTTAAGATGCTTAATAGACAGTCACAAACATATGGTTTTCAAACATTAATGGACAAACGCTATGATATTGAAGACGTTAATGACATACGTATGGTATTTAAACATTACTCGGAAAAACGATAATGCTCACCTTCAACCTTTCATTCCTCTTTTTCCGCACCTTTGGAAATAATCCCTCACTCTATTCAATCCCATTCTCCTCCAGGCCTTCCAAAACAGCTGTTCACGCACCACCTATCATCCCCCATCCAATCCTCGATCTTTTCTACCCAATAATCCACCCAAGCCCACCTCCTTCTAATTCCCCTCCTTTCCTTCCTGAACAGTCTGTATGTGATCTTGTATTCCATGTTTCCCGCCATCCTCTCCTTCCACAGTTCTCCTAATGTCTCTGTTCCTCAATGTTTGTCTTCCACTTCCCGACCTTTGTCTCATGCTCTCTTGCTGTCGTTGTGCGCTTAGCTCTCACACGAGCCTCGACAAGGATATACAAAAAAACAAACAAAAAAAAAACGTGTACGATATTGAAGACTTAACGGACAACATGTACTGGTATTTCTAAATTAACTCGACAAACACGTAACAATATTGAAGACGTTAATGGAAAACATGTAGATTATTTAAAGACGTTATGGACAAACACGGTACGATATTGAAAGACGTTAATGGACAAACACGTCGATATTGAGACGTTAATGGACAAACACGTATGATATTTGAATGACGTTATGACAAACACGTTGAATTTGAAGACGTTAATGGACAACCATGTATGAAATATTAAAACGTTAAATGGACACTCGTATTTTATTTGAAAGGTTGAACAGTAAAATAAATTTTTTTTTATGATGTATGATATTTGTAGATATTAACAGAGAAACATGTATGCTGTATGTATTAAGACATTAAGAAATAGACAAACACGTATTGAACGATTAAACAACGTTTAATAGATAAGCACAAACATTATGGAATTTGAAACATTATACAGACAACATATGATAATTTAAGAAGTTACATTGACAATATACAACACACGTATGATATTTAAGATATTAAATTGACGATATACACACGACGTAGATATTCAAGATGTTAAATTGACGATTACAACAAGTATGATATTCAGATGTTAAATTGACGATATACAATTTATCGTATGATATTTTGGAAAGGTTAAATAGACAAATACGTATGATATTTGGAAGTTAATTAGACAAAAACGCATGATATTTTAAGATGTTAAATTGATGATTAGAACTAGTATGATATTTAAGATGTTAAATTGACGATATACAAAACCGTATGATATTTGGAGGTTAATAGACAAATGCGTATGGATATTTAAGCCGTAGATAGACAAATACATATGATATTGATGACGTTAATAGACCCATAGATCAAACATGTGGTAAGATAAGACTAATGGTTTTTAGATGGTGTTAATGGTTTGGTATTTGAGATGGATTTAAAATCTATGATTGTATGAAGACATTCAATATTGAATTTGAGATTAATGGCGTTTATGGATGATTTGGTATTTAAGACATTCAATGAGGTATCTTAAGACATTAATATGTATTTGAGATTAATGGCGTTTATGATGATTGGTATTTGAGACATTAATGAGGTTTTAAGACATTAATAGCAATGAAAATTTATTGGCATTTAGATGTTAAGACGTAAACAATTAGATTTAAGACGTTAGACAATAGATAAACATGTTGATATTTTAAGATGTTAATGGACAATGGACTAAACAGATATTATATTCAAGACAATTACAGACAAAGTTATGATATTTCTATGTTAATAGATAAGAGACAAACATGTTATGATGGTATTTAAGACATTAATATGTATTTAGATGATGTTACTTAAACCTATGATTTCACTGAAGAAATGAACATGCGTATTTAAACATTATAGTCTTCAGATGGTATTTAATACATTAATAGATAATAGACAAACATTGATGGTATTTAAGATGGTGTTAATGGTAATGATATTTAAGATGGATGATTTTAAAATGTGTCATTGTGTTGAAGACTTTATGGTATTTAAGAAATTATATGGCATTTAAGATTGATTGGTATCAAAGATTAATGGATAGACAATTTGTATGGGATTTAAGGCTGTATTCAGACATAGAGAAACGCATATGATTTATGGTAATTTTGAGACATTAAAACAAATAAACAAGTGCGTATTTGATATTTGGATTTTATAGGCATAGACAAACAACGAATGATATATGGTATTTTAAAAACATTAATATGGTAACAATGGAATGGTAATTTAAGATGCTAAGACAAACTTATGCCGTATGATTGATGTTTTTAAGATTAATGACAAACACCGTATGATGTACTAGACGAACAATCCAACATGTATAAAGGTATTCGATATATTAATTTTGGTAGTTAGATGATGGTATTAATGGAATGGTAATTTAAGATCGTTAAGACCAAATATGTACATGCACATAATGTATGGTATTTAAGACTTAATGCACAAACAACGTTGTGATGGTATTATAAGCATATTTGGTATTTAAGATGTGTGATGGTATTGAAGATGTACAATGGATTTAAGATTAATGGATTTAAAGTGATGGTATTAGGTGTGGTAATTTAATACATTAAATAGCAATTTGAAACTATGATATCAGACGTTAAGAGAAAGAAACAATTTCCGCGTGGTATTTAGACTTTAACAGACAAACACGTAGGTATTTAAGCGAAATAGACAAGAGCCAGATCTTATATGTATTTAAGAAGTTTAATATACACAAGCGACAAGCGGCAGATGGTAAATTTGAACCTGACACTGTGTCACTGGATGATGACAAGAGTTTCAGATGGGAACACGAACAGATCAATCCAAATATTATAGTCATTTTAAATCAGTTTTTCCCTCACTAATGGGGGTTCATCAGAGTGAAAACATTGGAAGTTAAAAGGCAAAAGTACAAGCAATGCTGTCCGGGTCCTTGCAGACAGTTTGCTCAACGGTAGAACATTTCCCGGGAGGTGGTTTTAAGAGGTGTATGCTGAGCCGAGAGCGGCTCGAGGATCGATGCATTTTGAGCAAGGCTGGGGGAGAGCGGGGACACGGAGTGCATGGAAATGTTGCGGGACATGGACATCTTGGAGGCGCCGCGCCTCGGCTGAGCGTTGGGGTTAAAGGAGAGGGGCTTGGGAGGGAACGCAACGGGAACGAGAGAAAGGAAAGGCAAAGCCAACATCGTCGGGAGGTCTGAACGGAATCCTGGCTTGGGTGATGTATTCCCCATATGCGATGTCGCGCTTGGCAGCTTTTATTCTCCCCCCCAATGTACACGTCCTCCATCACATCCCCGAAAACCCCACACTCTCATTAGCCCTACCCTTAAACTGCATCCTGTCACCCAAGCACCCTCCCTCCCAATTCCCACTCTTTTCCATTCGGTTTTCAACAGGTAGTTCTGACAACGACCACACCCGATGGTATTCATTTATTTATCTAAACCATAACCAGTCTGTTAAGATCTACAACGGTTCCACCCAGGACCCTTTCAACTCGCACGCAAACCCCCAAAGCGCTCTCACCCCCTTCTGTATCCACATTCCTTCGGAAAAGGGGACTTTTATAAAACAACAGGTGGTTCGTGTGTGTGGTCCAGGACGTACCAACAGGGTTCTGTTTAAAGTGCTTTCACGCCTGTCTGTGCTCGTCCAGGGAATGGACTTTTAGGTTAACACTCAAACAAGAAAGCACACAGAGCACTCTATGGGCCGGCCCTAACTCACGCTCAGCAAAGTCTGGTAATAAAGATTGCCAAGCCATTTAGTATTTTCAAACCACCACAAAGACACTCTTGTGAAAGTTAAACATAACATTAGTGAAGGTTAAGACATTATATGCAGCGTTGTGTGGAAGCTCACCCTGGTCATGCTCATTTAGTCTCAACATCAACAGCTACAACATAACATATTATATAACAACAAGCTATACATACACATATATATAATATAGCTTGTTCCTAACAGCAACAGCTTCTCTCAATCAGGCACGGTCGTGTGTGTGTGTGGTTTAAATTGTCCTAATGCTCATGGAGTTTGAACATTAGACATTACGTAGACACCTGGTAGTTTACATGAAATACAGGACATAGGAGGACAAAGGGACAAAGCATATATGGTATTCAAGGGATTTGAACCTGGGTATCGCACATCATAAGCCGAGGTTGAATGGGAACGCTACGGGCTCAACCTTGAATTCGACAAGACCATCAACATGGACTACCTTCACTTAGGTCGTGTACAATCACGACAAGTCGTACCATGTCAAGCAAATTGGTATGACTGGTATGGTCATCCATGTTGAATCACGATCGTATGAGTTTATAACTAGTGTTATTGGACAATGTCAAGTCAAAATCGTCGACTGATCGTACCACAAGTGAGGTCATGTAGATGGGACGACATGGTGCGATCTACCTGCAACCAGTTGTTGTCAGTCTCCATCCTTCTTCCAACAAATTCCCATCCTACACCCCACACCTCCCCACCCTAGATTTTCTCACCTCGCCCCACCCCACCACCAACTCAGTACCACGCTCCTTTTGTGATGCGGTTCAAAGGAGGCCAGCTAATTACACAAACGAACGGAGCGGGATGCCAACATCTGCTAATCTGCACAGTTTCCATTGCTGCCTCCAGTGCAAAACTGCAGCCCACCGCAGCCATTTTGCGAAACCTTCTCAAATGGTGCCTTTGGATACCTGTCAAGGCTCAAAAACCCACAAAGGGCCTTCCCCATTACAATCTCGCCAAACGATAGAAGGTACTGAAAGAGCGACGCGTCCAAACACCAAGGCCATTCACCTCGGAATGTTGCGTTAAGACAAAAATCGTAAGAAATTCACAGTAACATGGATGCTGAGACTTTGAGAAAATTGATCTCCGTGGCGATCTCTTCTCTCGCGATTTCGCGCTTTCTGTTCCATGGTGCTTCGCAGACATGGCGTTGGCATCGATGGCGAGTGCACCATTTTTTCGGGACAATTTCACATGATCTCTCAAAAGAGCAGGCAGATTGTGGGTCTGACAATGCTGGACAAATTAACCCAATCTGACACCTGAGGCTTGTGTCGAAGAGTTGTGCCAATTCCACGCACTGTTATCGGATCGCGTCCTCGAGGAGCATGAAAATGACCTTACAAAGCAGCCTACAAAAGGGACTCGAGCACGACACATGGCGTAAGCGTGATCAGATGTGATCTGCTCCAAGCACGTAGATCTATCATGCATGATGGCACCTCACAATGGGTGGCTCAATTGGACGGCTGGGTAGCTCACGCAGTTGTATTCAATATCGACTAGCAGTCTAACTGTGGGTTTGATCCCCGATTTGTGCAAGCTGGATGCACAATTGTCCTTGGGATGAGGTTCATCGTAGCTGATCCTTCTTCACCCAAAGGTGACGATGCAGGTGCCACTTGTCAACATGAGCATAAAATAATGCGTTTCCAAACAACATATCGGGAACAGAGGTTTGACAAACGTATACCCCTGATCCGACTCCGTGAATTTTGCTACGGAGGCGGAGGGGGCTGAATCGCACTCCTGACAAGCACTGTTACGATGCCGGTGCGTCGCCCGCGAGCTGACCGCTCTGACGGAGCCGCAAGACGAGTCGGCCCGACCGATCGCCCGGAATATAGATCGCCGCCCGGATAACTCCGAGGCCGACGGGTCTTTGTGCAAGAACCTAAATACGCCAATGCGCAGACCACGTGGGGTAGGGGCGATTGCCAATCTTCAATTTACCTAAATACCCACGTGATCCAACTACGAGGCTTACCCTGACGCTCGTACGACAAGCGCTAGCGAGCTGTCCATGCGTGCGCGATTTGCCCCCAAAAAGTCAAGAGCTCTGCTTTGTTTGTATGGCTCCCGAGGCTTATCGCGAACCGTCTGTCAGACATGTCCACTTCTTCGGCCAAACTGTTCCGCTGTCTAATCTCCACATGAATGCTCAGGCATGAAGCGACGCGACGAGTGAAATTGGGCAATTGGGATTTCTTATAAATATGGGGGTCACGGAAACTGGGAGCCTTTAGAGCGAACATATTAACGACTATACGCTGCAATGCAATCATGGTATCGCTCAACAGCCTTAAAGTTTACTACGTGGTGATTTCCGCAGCCCGGGGGATCGACCCGTAGACTTCGAAACGCACACACACAAAAAATTGGTTCTGATGCCTTTTTAACGGACTCCAGCGCGGAGGGAAGGTGAGCGAAGCGAACCTATCTCGCACTCATTGCTCTCGCTGTGGTCTTCAACTGTTCGACCGGGCTCGCAGCAGAGCGAGCTGACCCATCGCCGTGATCTTCCGAGCTCCAGCGATTCTCTCGCGCTCGAACACGTGCTGGTGAGACGAGGCCGCATCCTCTTCTGTCGATGCGTCGCTATCTCGAAGGACCCTCCAAGATGAGGCCGATGAGTCGCCCAACCGAACGGAGCAAAGAGCTCCACGAACCAAGAAGAGCCAGACGAGCAACAGCTCAACTCTCTTCCGATGAACAGCTTCACAACACGAACCAAGAACTCCGAGCGAGCAACCAGCTCAATCTCTTATGACAAAGCTCCACACAACAGAACTCACCGGCAACCGCTCAATCTTTCGATGAACAAAGCCCTCTCACACGAACCAAGAACTCCGAGCCGAAAAAAGCGAACCAGCCAAGCAGAACCCAGTCTGCTGAAAAGCCAACCGAAGCAAAAGCTCTCCAAAAAGCCTCCACTTCGCCAGCAACCGAGGCTCACTGAACCAAAAGTCTCAACCTCGCCAAGCAGAACCCAAAGGCCTCTAAAAGCCAAGCCGAAGCAAAAGCTTACTAAAAGCCAAGCAGCAAAAGCCTTCAAAAAGCCTCTCCCTAACCAAGCCAAGCAGAACCGAAGGCCTACTCTGAAAGCCAGCCCGAACAAAGCAGAGGTCTCTTTTTATCCTCCCGCCCCTCCCCCGCTCCCGGGTGACTATGCCCTCGTGCTCCATCCCCCGCTCAACCACGGGTGGGAGGGAGTTGTTGATGTCCTGAATCACGGGACGGGAGGCTCTTCTTCCTCTTCGCAGAAGAGGGGGAGGGGCATCTCCATTGTGTTATGATCGCTCCCTAACTATTAAATTGAATCTCGCAGCGCACTTAATCGATTTCTGCCCATTAAACAATGGAAGGTGAACTATCTAGGGAACAAGCACTTATCGACATAACTGACTAAAGGAACCCGAATGTTGTGTGCAATCGAATTCCCAAATTCGTAACAGTATGTTTTAGATGGATGGTCTTTCTCAGCCAGTGTTGCTTTTTCAAGTCTCTTTCTTCCTCGGTCTCTTGGAACCAGTTCAAACCGGCTGGTTTGCCATGGGCAGCACCGTGGATCACAAACAATACGTGCCCATCGAGACCAGAAACAATTGGGGTAAGAGGACTTGTCGCAGATCTACCCACAGCGGGACCCAGCAACGACATGCATTTCTCGTGCTGCTCGCCATTAAGATCGAGGCAGGATGTAAATATCCAGATCAAGAGAAGAAAATTGGCGGAGTTAGCACCCAGGAGTTGGGGATAAAAGGCCGAATAATTATGTAATCTGTCGGCATGGCTGGATCTCTTCAGACTCTTCGTCGTCGGTCTGGTTTGCCTTCGCCTGATCAGACAAAGTCGTCTGCTTCATCGGTCTCTTGCCCGATTCGTTCTGGTCTATGGCTATTCATTTGTCGTCACTAGGTTCGGACGCTCTGTGGTTGATGCTTGGTCGTTTCTGGTTTATCATCACCTTCTTCCTGCAGTGGCGCTCGATCTGGGTTTTGCAGCGCTTTAATGACTGTGCACAGCGGGACCATGGACATCCTGCTGTGCGGTTTAATGCACTGTGCAGAACACGCTGGTGTGAACAAGAGAGGCAAGTGGGGAGCAGCCGATAACTCAGTGCACTGTAGGGTTGTTGCGTGTACCTCACGGATGTTGGTGTCTCGTGCCACCAAAGAGCATCGATGCAATAAAGAACAGAGTGCACAAGCGCCAGTCACCACAATCGTGGGCGAAGCGTTGCGCCTTTCAGTAACTGTGGGCGCTAGCTCGAGGAACCTCTAGACTCCAGACGAGAGGGACATGCTGGCTTCCCCACAGCCGTCGCTCCAGGTTAGAAGGGTCCGACTTTTCTTTGTCCCAACTGTCTCCATCTTTCTGTTGGATGAATATGGGCCCTATTTAGATTGTTAAGTGATTGGAATATCCGATCATCCCGAGGGTGCAAGTGTACGCATAGTGGGTAATTTGGGGAATTCTTGTTTTGCTTGTAAATATGCGCCATTTCTTTTAACACATGAAAAACTGATTGGTCTCTTGACTCATTCTGCTCACATCCCGATGGCGGTGTAAGGTGCCAGAGAAAGGGATCCAATTGATCTTATGGATTGGCGCGTAGATAAGACCGTGGTCACATTAATTTGTTTGCTCGGCCAAATAATAAGACCTAACCCTTCCCACATTCTTCCTTCCCTGCAATTGCACATCAGTCACATGGGAGAATGGCAGGGTCATATGGTGCCATCTTAAAATCACGATGCGGAGATTTTCCACAGCTCCATCGCTGCACCGCCCAGCGTAACCAAACCGCCCAGCGTAACTAAACCGCCCAGCGTAACCTGGGGAAGACTTTACCAAAGGCCTGCTTCAGTAGCACGGACACTACAGATTATGGTTCATTGATTTTGATGAGGCTGCTGTTAATACTGAGGATAACTAAGATTTTTATGATAGTGAAATCTATAAGCTTTCTTAAATATCAACAAACTCATCTGTTGCGACATTTACAATTTCAACAAAAGTGTCTAATATAAACTCCCACGAAATCAAAAGGTTTTAGAAAAAGGATTGTTTGGGGTTACTTTCCCTCTCCTCAATGGTCACAAATATCGATTCAAACATGTTTAAATTAATTATATTTTAAAGGTGTGCAAAACGATTATTTGAAGGGATGGGAAAGTGTTGGTGACTTTTCAAACCCAGGAGATGCAGACAACCAGCAAGGCGCCTTCTCTCGTGGTTTATTTAGACCACTCGCCCCACCTATCGACGAGTCCCGGATCTCGGGAGTATCATGAAGACCCGCTGAACTTATTGCACCGAGTCTGGTGAGGATTAAACCCACGTTTGGACCATGAGGTGGAGTGAACCATCCTAACAGTCCCCCCAGCTGTGCCTTCATATACCAGGAGGAAGACCTTGTGTTGAGGCAACACATGTTTATCATTTGGACGCCTCTCTGTTTCTCGCAAATGTTATACACTGCCTTTTTCTTTATAGTCCCATTTCCACATGGACTGATCATTTGTTTCATATTCATTATTTTTGTTTAACAATTATTTGAAACCTCCAGTTGCTGCAAGTCTTCACTCTAATGGAGTAAACGTCATATGGATGTTACCTTACCTCAAAAATTTACATGTGGCTGACATAGCGCCCACCACCTTTGGTGGTAGCCAGTATTACAAATTAGTTTTATCATGATATGGAGCATATGCTGTGATCAATAAAATTGCTTTCAAAACGAAAAGGACACTTGGTGGAGCACATACCTCCGCCACGTAATGCCTGATCCACGAGAACATATCGGGCCCAATACATTTTTGAAATATCATGCTCTACAGTACTATGTCGTTTTTGGCCCTATCTCTCAATGGTGAAGAATCACTTTAAAAACCAAATAATTCTCGTAGCCAGATCCGGATCTTCACCAAAGTCGAATCAATTCGCCCTTGCCACAACCCAACCTGTCCACCAAGTTTCAACTGAATCCATCCACAACTTTTTGAGATATTGTGCTATAAATTAGTTTAGCCCCATCTCTCAGTGGTGAATAATCACTTTAAAATTTCGAGTAGTCCGATTCGGATCTGGATCTTCTCCAAAATCTAATCAGCTCGTCCTTGTCACACACCGAACCTCTCCGTAAATTTCATCCCGATCCATCCACAACATTTTGAGATATCCTGTAAACAGACAGAAAGGGGTGAAAACATAACCTCCTTCACCTTCGGTGGCGGAGGTAATGACGAAAATTATAAAGTGCATTTCCAAAACTATGCCGCAGCACATTGCCCACCGAAGGTGGGCCGAGAAGGGTACTGCCGCTAGTAATAATAATGATTCGTTCAAGTCCCCCTTTTGCAAAAAAAAAAAAAGACCACGTGTATGCATCGATAGATGGGCTCAAAAGATAAACAAGGGTAACAAAGGGAAGCAAAGTATGAGATTTATTAAAATAAATAAAAACCTAAAACGTTTCAGCAACAATGCAACAGTGGAACTCAGAGAGTGGAAGAACAAACGTTTATTCAAGACAGAATAATCTGTAATCATGTGTGTGTGTGTGTGTGTGTGTTTTAAATAAACAAAAACAATGATCTTCTTTCCAGTGATGTGATGTTGGTGGAGGATGTTGTCAATAAGTCTTTGATGTGTGGTATTTAAGATGTTAATAGACAGTCAACAAACACATATGGTATTTCAAACATTAATGGACAAACGCGTATGATATTGAAGACGTTAATGGACAAATACGTATGGTATTTCAAACATTAATGGACAAACGAATCACTGCTCACCTTCACTCTTTCATTCCTCTTTTTTCCCACCTTTGGAATAAACTCCCTCACTCTATTCAATCCCATTCTTCCCTCCAGGCCTTCAAAACAGCTGTTCACCACCACCTATCATCCCCCATCCAAATCCTCGATCTTTTCTACCCCCAATAATCCACCCAAGCCCACCTCCTTCTAATTCCCTCCTTTCCTTCCTGAAAGTCCCTGTAATGTCCATCTTGTATTCCCCATGTTTCCCGCCCCATCCCTCTCCCTTCCACAGTTCTCCTAATGTCTCTGTTCCTCACTGTTTTGTCCTTCCCACTCCCGCCCCTCTTGTCTCATGCCTCTCTTGCTGTGCGTTGTGCGTTAGCTCTCACACGAGCCTCGACAAGGTATACAAAAAAACAAACAAAAAAAAAACGTGTACGATATTGAAGACGTTAACGGACAAACATGTATGGTATTTCTAAAATTAATCGACAAACACGTACAATATTGAAGACGTTAATGGACAAACATGTACGATATTTAAGACGTTAATGGACAAACACGTACGATATTGAAGACGTTAATGGACAAACACGTACGATATTGAAGACGTTAATGGACAAACACGTATGATATTGAAGACGTTAATGGACAAACACGTATGATATTGAAGACGTTAATGGACAACCATGTATGATATTAAAAACGTTAATGGACAAACACGTATATTATTTGAAAGGTTACTAGTAAATAAAATTTTTTTTTATGATGTATGATATTTAAGACGTTAACAGAGAAACATGTATGCTGTATGGTATTTAAGACATTAAGACAATAGACAAACACGTATGACATTAAAAACGTTAATAGATAAGACAAACATTATGGCATTTGAAACATTAATACAGACACATATGATATTTAAGAAGTTACATTGACAATATACAAACACGTATGATATTTAAGATATTAAATTGACGATATACAAACACGTATGATATTCAAGATGTTAAATTGACGATATACAAACACGTATGATATTCAAGATGTTAAATTGACGATATACAATTTATACGTATGATATTTGGAAGGTTAATAGACAAATACGTATGATATTTGGAAGGTTAATAGACAAACACGCATGATATTTAAGATGTTAAATTGATGATATAGAAACACGTATGATATTTAAGATGTTAAATTGACGATATACAAACACGTATGATATTTGGAAGGTTAATAGACAAATGCGTATGATATTTAAGCCGTAGATAGACAAATACATATGATATTGATGACGTTAATAGACCATAGACAAACATGTGGTAGATAAGACTAATGAGGTTTAAGATGGTGTTAATGGTTTGGTATTTGAGATGGCATTTAAAATCTATGATTGTATTGAAGACATTAATATTGAATTTGAGATTAATGGCGTTTATGATGATTGGTATTTAAGACATTAATGAGGTATTTAAGACATTAATATTGTATTTGAGATTAATGGCGTTTATGATGATTGGTATTTGAGACATTAATGAGGTATTTAAGACATTAATAGGCAATAGAAAAATTTATGGCATTTAAGATGTTAAGACGTAAACAATTAGATTTAAGACGTTAGACAATAGATAAACACGTATGATATTTAAGATGTTAATGGACAATGGATAAACAGATATTATATTCAAGACATTAACAGACAAAGTATGATATTTCAGATGTTAATAGATAAGAGACAAACATGTATGATGGTATTTAAGACATTAATATGGTATTTAAGATGATGTTACTTAAAACCTATGATTTCACTGAAGAAATGAACATGATATTTAAAATTAATAGTCTTCAAGATGGTATTTAATACATTAATAGATAATAGACAAACATATGATGGTATTTAAGATGGTGTTAATGGTATGATATTTAAGATGATGATATTTAAAATGTGTCATTGTGTTGAAGACTTTATGGTATTTAAGACATTAATATGGCATTTAAGATTGATGGTATCAAAGATTAATGGATAAGACAAATTTGTATGGGATTTAAGGCTGTATTAGACAATAGAGAAACGCATATGATTTATGGTATTTGAGACATTAAAACAATAAACAAGTGCGTATGATATTTAGGATTTTAATAGGCAATAGACAAACACGAATGATATATGGTATTTAAAACATTAATATGGTAACAATGGAATGGTATTTAAGATGCTAAGACAACACCTATATGCGTATGATTGATGGTATTTAAGACTTAATGGACAAACACGTATGATGTAATAGACCAACAATCCAACATGTATAAAGGTATTCGATATATTAATTTGGTAGTTAAGATGATGGTATTAATGGAATGGTATTTAAGACGTTAAGACAAATATGTACATGCACATAATGTATGGTATTTAAGACTTAATAGACAAACACGTTTGATGGTATTTAAGCCATTAATTTGGTATTTAAGATGTGTGATGGTATTGAAGATGTAAATGGAATTTAAGATTAATGGTATTTAAAGTGATGGTATTAATGGTGTGGTATTTAATACATTAATAGACAATTTGACAAACTATGATATCAAGACGTTAAGAGAAAAGAGACAAATTCGCGTGGTATTTAAGACTTTAACAGACAAACACGTAGGTATTTAAGCCGTAAATAGACAAGAGCCAAATGCTTATAATGTATTTAAGAAGTTTAATAATACACAAGCGACAAGCGCAGATGGTATTTGAACCTGACCACCTGTGTTCCCTGGATGATGAGCAAGAGTTTCAGATGGGAACACGAACAGATCAATCCAAATATTAATAGTCATTTTAATCAGTTTTTCCCATCACTAATGGGGGTTCATCAGAGTGAAAACATTGGAAGTTAAAAGGCAAAAGTACAAGCACATGCTGTCCGGGCCTTGCAGACAGTTTGCTCAATGGTAGAACATTTCCCGGAGGTGTTTTAAGAGGTGTATAGCTGAGCGAGAGCGAGCTCGAGGATCGAATGCATTTTGAGCAAGGCTGGGGGAGAGCGAGGGACACGGAGTGCATGGAAATGTTGGCGGGACATGGAATTTGGAGGCGCCGCGCCTCGGCTGAGCGCGGGTAAACAGAGGGGCTTGGGGAGGGAACGCAACGGGAACGAGAGAAAGGAAAGGCAAAGCCAACATCGTGGGAGGTCTGAACAGGAATCCTGGCTGGGTGATGTCATTCCCCATATGCGATGTCCAGCGCCTTGGCAGCTTTTATTCTCCCCCCCAAATGTACACTCCTTCCATCACATCCCCAAAACCCCACACTCTCATTACCCCTACCCTTAAACTGCATCCTGTCACCCCAAGCACCCTCCCTCCCAATTCCCAACTCTTTCCCATTCGGTTTTCTCAACAGGTCAGTTCTGACCAACGAAACCAACCCGATGGTATTCATTTATTTATCTAAACCATCAAACCAGTCTGTAAGATCTACAAGGTCTCCACCCAGGACCCTTTCACTCGCACGCAAACCCCCAAAAGCGCCTCTCACCCCCTTCTGTATCCACATTCCTTCGGAAAGGGGGCTTTTATAAACAAACAGGTGGTTCGTGTGTGTGGTCCAGGACGTACCAACAGGGTTCTGTTTAGAACGTGCTCTTCACGCCTGTCTGTGCTCGTCCAGGGAATGGACTTTTGTTAAACACTCAAACCAAGAAAGCAAACAGAGCACTCTATGGGGCTCGAGCACTAACTCACCGCTCAGCAAAGTCTTTGGTAAATAAACGATGGCCAAGCCACATTTAGTATTTCAAACCACCACAAAGACAACTCTGTGAAAGTTAAACATAACATTAGTGAAGGTTAAAGACATTTATATGCAGCGTTGTGTGGAACCACCCCTGGTCATGCTCATCTTAGTCTCAACAGCAACAAGCTACAACATAACATATATATATATACACACAAGCTATACATAACATATATATAATATAGCTTGTTCCATAACAGCAACAAGCTATCTCAATCAGGCACGGTCGTGTGTGTGTGTGCGTTTACAATTGTCTAATGCTCATGGAGTTTGAACATTAGACATTAGTAGACACCTGTGTAGTCTTACATGAAATACAAGGACATTAGGAGACAAAGGACAAAGCCATATATGGTATTCAAGGGATTTGAACCTGGGTATCGCACATCATAAGCCCGAGGTTGAGATGGGAACGCTAACGGGTCAACCTGATTCGACAAGACCATCAACATGGACATCACCTTCATTCAGGTCGATGTACAATCACGACAAGTCGTAACATGTCAAGCAAAAATTGTATGACTGGTATGGTCATTCCATGTTGAATCACGATCGTATGATTCATAACTAGTGTTAATTGGACAATGTCAAGTCAAAATCGTACGACTGACTCGTACCCACCAAGTGAGGTCATGTAGAGGACGACATGGGTGCGAATCTACCTGCAACCAGTTGTGTCAGTCTCCCATC
>CM068958.1:59227992-59239062 GCA_035128595.1 Eptatretus atami | reverse complement strand
CCACACCCCACACCTCCCCAACCACTAGATTTTCTCACCCTCGCCCCACCCCCACCCCAACTCAGTAACCACGCTCCTTTGTGATGCGTTCAAAGGAGGCCAGCTAATTACACAAACGAAACGAGCGGGATGCAAACACTCTGCTAATCTGCCAGCAAGTTCCATTGCTGCCCTTCCACGTGCAAACTGCCAGCCCACCGCAGCCATTCTGCGAAACCTCAAATGGTGCCCTTTATCCTGTCAAGGCTCAAAAACACACAAAGGGCCTTCCCCATTACAATTCGCCAAACGATAACGAGGTACTGAAAGAGCGACGCGTCCAAACACCAAGCCATTCACTCTCGGAATGTTGCCGTTAAGACAAAATCGTAAGAAATTCACAGTAACATGGATGCTGAGACTTTGAGAAAATGATCTTCGCGTGCGATCTCTTCTCTCGCGATTTGACGCTTTCTGGTATCATGGTGCTTCGCAGACATGGCGTTGCATCGACGAGTGCACCATTTTTATCGGAGGACAATTTCCACATGATCTCTCAAAAAGAGCAGGCCATTGTGGTCTACAATGCTGGCCAAATTACCCAATTCCTGAACCTGAGGCTTTGTGAAGAGTTGTGCCAATTCCACGCACTTTATGGATCGCCGTCCTCGAGGAGCATGGAACATGACTAACAAGAGCAGCCTACCAAAAGGGACTCGAGCACGACACATGGCGTAAGGTGATGATGTGATCTGCTCCAAGCAACGTAGATCTATCATGCATGATGGCACCTCACAATGGGTGGCTCAATTGGGACGGTGGGATAGCTCACGCAGTTGTATTCAATATCGACTAGCAGTCTAACCTGTGGGTTTGATCCCCGATTTGTGACAGCTGACTGCACAATGTCCTTGGGATGAGGTGTCATGTCAGCTGTCCCTTCTTCACCCAAAGGTGAGCATGCAGGTGCAAACTTTGTCACACATGAGACAATAAAATATGCGTTTCAAACAACATATCGGGAACAGAGGTTTGACAATGTGTGCTCAGCTTAAGTTGTGGACAATAAAGGGGTCATAGTGTCTCTTGAAAAGTAGGCCATTGTGTGCTGGTACCCTTGGCAAAGTCCCTGCTCACAATTAGCTGTATAATCGGCACCAGTATGCC
Organism: Eptatretus atami; assembly: GCA_035128595.1. Taxonomy (NCBI): domain Eukaryota; kingdom Metazoa; phylum Chordata; class Myxini; order Myxiniformes; family Myxinidae; genus Eptatretus; species Eptatretus atami. Next base: position 59,237,916 of record CM068958.1, on the reverse strand, counting down.
AGAAGAAGTGGCATTGCTGAGTAGATATGGCACAGGTATGTTGGGCCAATGGACTCGATAAATGTGTCAAAATTTATTAAATCAGTTTCAGTGTTACTTCAGGTTCAATTATATTTCTTTCTCCAAATTATGCATTCAAAAAGCTTAATTTCAGGGAAATTATGTGAGATGCATTTGATTTTGAAACATTCTGAGCCAAAAGCAATAACGAAAGAATTGAGGGCTGGATGGATATCCCAGAGGTATGCATATTCACCTGTGAGGTATCTTGCCTTGGTTTGAATTGCAATCCAGCTATAAACTATCAATTCCGACCAAGCCTGGTGCTTCACATGCAGAGCGAGGCACAGATGTGTGCATCGGCCATCGGATGGATGCTTGGCTGGAGGGCCCTACTGCCAGCACTGGAGGCATAGGTGGACATTAAAGATCCTACGGTGTTATTAGCAAAGAGGAGATAAGCTATCACCAGCATCCTGGCCAAATTCCAAATTCCTTCTCCAACTGATATGGGGCACTGAGATGCTTCCCATGTCCACAGTCATGTCCCCCGCAAATTATGCTGCCTTGAGCCATGTATGGATACATTTCCATGGTCAGCGTGAATGAGGTACAATCTCTTGAACCTATTGGTCTCACCATCAGCCATGACCTTTCCTGGGTCGACCACAGAGCAAAGATGGCCTTTAAAGCCATCCGCACACTGGGCATCCTCCGTTGATCCAAGTCCATCAAAACTCACATCATCTCACAGTCAGTCTACAAAGGCCTTTGTCCCGAGTTCAATGCAGTACTGCTCTCTGCTCTGGGTTGGTGGCCCAGAATCATACCCGTCACCCCTGGATTCTGTGGAAGATGGGTATGTGTTGCTGCATTCTAAAGGTCTCAACATTACTGGAATCGACCACAATGAGGCCAAAGAACAAGGTCTGTTGTTTACATTGCAAACAGGTCAGTGGTCTCTCCATTTTCTACTGCATATATCGAATATATAATTTGAAGTTTTTGTTTGTTTGTTTGTCTGCACGCGCTAATCTCCTGAACGGTGAAAGATAGGAGGGAAACTCTGAACAAAAAATGTCGGGACGGGCTCCGGGAAGGTTAAAGGGAAGGTGGCGAGGCCCCTTGGCCGGGGAGGGGGGGTGTTTCCCCCTCACCAACCCCTTAGGCTATGACTGCTATGGCCCAAAAGGGAACTGATACTGGGCTCACGTCAGACCTATGCACAGAAGATTAAATTCATTCAAAAAAAACCCGGGCAACGCCGGGTGCATTCACCTAGTATATATATATATTATTATATATATAATATATATATATATATATATATATATATATATATATATATATATATTATATATATACATACAAGTGGGGAGAACAAGTATTTGATACACTGCCAATTTTGCAGGTTTTCCCACTTACAAAGCACGGAGAGGTCTGTAATTTTTATCATAGGTACACTTCAACTGTGAAAGACGAAATCTAAAACAAAAATCCTGAAAATCACACTGTGTAATTTTAAATAATCAATTTGCTTTTATTTCATGAAATAAGTATTTGATCACCTACCAACCAGTAAGAATTCCGGCTCTCACAGACCTGTAGTTTTGTCTTTAAGAAGCCCTCCCATTTTCCACTCATTACCTGTATTAACTGCACCTGTTTGAACTCGTTATCTGCATAAAAGACAGCTGTCCACACTCAATCAATCAGACTCCAACCTCTCCACAATGGCAAGACCAGAACTGTCTAAGGATATCAGGGACAAAATTGTAGACTTGCACAAGGCTGGGATGGGCTACAGGACAATAGGCAAGCAGCTTGGTGAGAAGGCAACAACTGTTGGCGCGATTATTAGAAAATGGAAGAAGTTCAAGATAACAGTCAATCTCCCTCGGTCTGGGCTCCATGCAAGATCTCACCTCGTGGAGCCTCAATGATCATGAGAAAGGTGAGGGATCAGCCCAGAACTACACGGCAGGACCTGGTCAATGACCTGAAGAGAGCTGGACCACAGTATCAAAGAAAACCATAAGTAACACACTACGCCGTCATGGATTAAAATCCTGCAGCGCACGCAAGGTCCCTCTGCTCAAGCCAGCGCATGTCCAGGCCGTCTGAAGTTTGCCAATGACCATCTGGATGATCCAGAGGAGGAATGGAGAAGGTCATGTGGTCTGATGAGACCAAAATAGAGCTTTTTGTTTAAACTCCACTCGCCGTGTTTGGAGGAAGAAGAAGGATGAGTACAACCCCAAGAACACCATCCCAACCGTGAAGCATGGAGGTGGAAACATCATTCTTTGGGGATGCTTTTCTGCAAAGGGGACAGGAACGACTACACCGTAAATGAGGGAGGATGTATGGGCCATGTATCGTGAGATCTTGGCCAACAACCTCCTTCCTCAACAAGAGCATTGAAGATGGGCGTGGCTGGTCTTCCAGCATGACAACGACCCGAAACACAGCCAGGGCAACTAAGGAGTGGCTCCGTTAGAAGCATCTCAAGGTCCTGGAGTGGCCTAGCCAGTCTCCAGACCTGAACCCAATAGAAAATTTTTGGAGGGAGCTGAACGTCTGTTTGCCCAGCGACACAGCCCCGAAACCTGAAGGATCTGGAGAAAGATCTGTATGGAGAGTGGGCCAAAATCCCTGCTGCAGTCTGTGCAAACCTGGTTAAGAAATACAGGAAACGTCAGATCTCTGTAATTACAAACAAAGTTTCTGTACCAAATATTAAGTTCTGTTTTTCTGATGTATCAAATACTTATTTCATGCAATAAAATGCAAATTAATTATTTAAAAATCATACAACGTGATTTTCAGGATTTTTTGTTTTAATTCCGTCTTTCACAGTTGAAGTGTTCCTATGATAAAAATTACAGACCTCTACGTGGCTTTGTAAGTGGGGAAACCTGCAAAATCGCAGTGTATCAAATACTTGTTCTCCCCACTGTATATATATACATATATATACATATATAATAACATATATATATATATACATATATATATATATATATATACATATATAGAGATCATGTGGAAACACCAGGAAGATCATGTGATGCACAGTTATGTCAGATTTTTTTTTGTTCCGGTAAATATTGTCGAGGCTCGAATGAGAGCTAACACACAACGCACAACAAGGGGGGGGGGCAGGAGACAAGAGGAGCGGGAGAGGGAAGGACAAAACAGTGGGGAAGAGACATTAGATCTGTGGAAGGAGAGGGATGGGGCAGTGAACACGGGGTAAACGAGATGGACACCTCAGGACTTCAGGAAGGAAAGCAGGAATTTGAAGAGGTTGGGTTGGGGTGGATTAATGGGGGTAGAAAACATCGTGGTTTTGGATGGGGACGATAAGAGGTGGAGGGAACAGCTGTTTTGAAGGCCTGGAGGAAGAATGGCATTAGACAGAATGTGGGAGTTTATTCCAAAAGTGGGGAAAAAGAGGAATGAAAGAGTGAAGGTGCGCAGATTCGTATTTTGGTAGTTTTACCAGAAGTGGGTTGCTGTCGGACCTTGAGTGTCCTGCGTAATATGGGTGGGGGGAAATATTGCAGACAGAGCGCCGGGAGGTGAGACCAGAGGGAGACGGTAGAAGACAGAAAGACCACCGACCTGCTGCGGTGAGAGAGTGAGAGGCCCAAAGACTCAGCCTAACCGTGGGAGTGCCAATGATCCTAAATGCCTTGGTTCCACAGCGTGAAGCCGAGAAAGGTGAGAGGCAGGAGCACCAGCCCAGAGGAGAGAGCAGTACTCCTTCAGGTTGCGACGAAAGCTTTGCATGTAGTCAGGAGCTCAGGTGGGCCGAGGAAGGACTTTGCACGACGGAGGACTCCCAGTCAGTGACTGGCTTTGGGGACAGGTTGGAAATGTGACTTTCCCAGGAAAGATCATGGCAGAGAGAGACCCAGAAGCTTGAATGAAAGGACGGGGGGGGGGGGGGGTCCAAGTGGTCCTTTCAGAGAGACATAGTGAGGTGTGAGATTTGTCAGTATTGAAGGACATGTTCCACGTGTTGGACAAGTTTGTGATTTTATCCAGATCTGCAGTGAGCGAAGAAGCTGCTGCTTGCCGGTCTGAGGATGACAGATGGTACGGTAGAGGGTGGAGTCATCAGCAAAGAGATAAAGAGGATTTTCCAGAGTCTGAGAGATCATTGATGAAAACAGAAAAAAGAACAGGGCCCAGAACGCTGCCTTGAGAAACTCCAGCCTGGACAGGAAGAGGGATGAGAGAACTCAATTTAGCCACATGTTGACTGTGACAGGAGAGGAAGTCTCTGAGCCATGAGTGGAGACGACGTTGGATACCATAGAATAGAGTTTGGTGAGCAGGGCAGTGGTGCCAGACCGTGTCAAATGCCCCCTCCCCCCCCCGATCATAATTACAAATGATCTTTATTGCCCCATTAACCTTTACTCGTCCAATCCTCTTATGTGCTGCTTTTTGTGATGTCATGTGTTTACGTATATATATATATATATATAATATCAATTTTTGTACTGTGCATCTCTCTCTCTCTCTCTCTCTCTCTCTCTCTCTCTCTCTCTCTCTCTCTCTCTCTCTCTCTCTCTCTCTCTCTCTCATTGGTGTGCCGAATTGTTGGCCCACTACAAGTTCAATCTTGCTCTTCCATCAGCCTCGCTCTTGAAGAAAAAAAAAAAGTTGGACAGCATAGAGTCATAAACAAACTAAAAAAACAAAAATTAAAACGACAGTTCATAGAACACCTTGCCCTGTGCAGTCTTGAGAAAAATGACATGGGAAGCGTCTCACATTCTTGCTTTGCTTTTCCGAGCAAAATCTACATTTTCTACAAATTGCGATTTTGGCTGAATCTCAATATTCCCCAAAGCATATAAAGCGGACGGCAAATTTGATTGGTCAAGGTGGCGTAAAATTTTGTCCAAGTACTGCTAAACTGGAGGTAAGTGACAATAAGGCGATTTCTGTTCTACAGTGTTTAAGTAAATAATTCAATTGAAATAAAATAATGATTTTAATGGTTGTAGAAAAAAATATATATATTTATACATTTTTTCAGAAGTTTCCTGGCATTTATGCACAGTCTTCCACACCACCTTATTTATCACATTACATTAGTTCTTCTTACATGTTTGTGTCCTTTATGACGTCCCTAAAAACAGTAGATTTCCAGTTTTGAATTATTTTCAATTATGTTTGACTGCCAGACATACAGACAGACTAAAACAATTACCTTACTCCTCTGTGTGCATGCAAGCTCAGGACAAGCCTCCATACAATTTGCAAAATCCAGAGCCAATGTACTGCTCCACTGTAGGTTCATGGTCTGATTCATGTTCTACAGTGTTCAAAATATAACATTCAACTGAAATCAAGTAATTATTCGATCATAGACACGTCTGTAGACAGACAGACAGACAGACTGAACCAATTGCTTCACCCCACTTTTCGCTTTGTGCACGGAGTAACAAAGCTCCATCAGATGATCAACATTTTCTTCTTTATTCAGTCACAGAATGGGAAAATGTTTGCAACAAAAATAATCTTCAGAATGACCGAGGAAGATCGAGTGTCCAATGGCAGATGAGAGTGCTCTGGTTGTGATGTCATTGTGGAGGCTTGGGGCATGTTTTTTAAGAGATACAGGGATCTTGCTGCAGTGGTTGTTTAACCGTTTAAGACGAACTAAATGAGATACAAGGCCAATACAAAGCGATTCTGATCCATGAACCAGCCTGGGTAGGATTCATCAATAAACTTTATAATTTTGTAGAAGAGTCTTTAAAAGGGCAGAGAATCATTTCCAAGAAGTGTTTTTTCAAAGAATGTTGCTATGGTTTATCAGTCTCTTTAATCTTGAAATAAACAGGTATTATAAAGAGAACCTCGGAGACTCCGGAGAGGTTTTCTATAAAATAAAAGGAGTTTTTCCACCCATTGGTCCATGCGAGTTCCACCCATTGGTTGGACATTTCGCCTGACTTCACACACAACTTTGAAACTACAGCCACCAATTTAGAATGACCCTTTATAACTTTTTAGAACCATTTAGAATTACCTTTTCTTTCAAGCAGCGCTTTTAATGCAGACGTGACACAGGTGTGCTATTATTTCTGACTATTTGCTCTTAAAATTGTGATGGGTTTCTGTGAAGTCAGCAGTTGCATGATAGGGGAGCAGAAAGCATTACATATTCTGCTGTTTTGAAATGGGAATGCCCATTTGTTTTTATGATCAGGAGGAGGGTGAGTAAAGATGGGAAGAGGGCTTACTCTCTGGGAAGCCGGGGAGGGGGGGAGTTGAAGAACTTTCAGTGGGGTGGGGGGGGGGGGTGAAGCTTCTACTTAACTGCCCCGCTGACTGTAAATAGACGAGCGACGTCGCAAGATGGCATCGATGAACACCAGAAAATTACATCACTCCCTGCAAGGTCACCTACAATCTCTGTCTGCATGCGTGTGCATGCTTTCTGCAACAGGCACCTCTGTCAGTCATCTAGATCTCGTATTAACAATACAATTATAAAAGGGATGCACTGCATTCCAGGATGTAGACCTTAATTTGTACCCTATTTGATATATTGACAAGCAAAAAGTATGCTTGTGGGAGAGAGGAGAGAAGGAGAGAAGGAGAGAAGGAGAGAAAGGAGAGAAGGAGAGAAGGAGAGAAGGAACAGAAGGAGAGAAGGAGAGAAGGAGAGGAGGAGACAGACAAAAACAATTCTCCCTCCATCGTTCAACCTTCTTACTTGCAAGGTTGCCGTTTCCTCCTCTACTTTCTCTCTCTTCTTTCCCTGTTAATTATTTCCATTGTCTATCATGTCAAACTGTTGCCCCATGTCACATTGCTCTTCCATTAGCCTTGATCTTGAAAAGTCCAAAAGAACAGATAATAATACAAGTACCAATGAATGAGACCTCAAAAGTGTTCAGATTGCTGCGCATTTGAAGTCGAGTTTTTCCAAAATTTTCTGTGGCAAGGGGATGGAGGTGGGTGGGTGAGGGGGTGTGGGGTAGAGAGAGTCGCAGACACCTCCGCCGCTCTTGAGTGGGGTGACTTGCTTCGATTGCCAAGGTTAGTGGCAAAGAGTCCAATAACATGCTGAGAAACACATTTAGAACCATTAATATCTCTTGCATTTTTGCACATTCCATCACAACAAACCAAAATCCATAACTAACATTTTATTTACTCTTCCAGGAGGGTGCATTGAAACCCAAACATGAGGGGGAAAAGAAGTGAGAGTTCAGTCAAGGCAGAAGCGAAACAAACAAAATATCGATGACGGAGTAGTTGTTTTTGAAGTTGCAAACTTGTAAACGTAAGCACTGCCTCCAATGGTCCCAAATGAAGTGCAGCCAAAGGTTGATGCCTCCCGATGTCGCCCCGTTTCGAGTCCATTATTAATTTTCCGTAATAAGCTTCATATAAAGGCAACCGAAGCAGTGAGAATAACAAGGCAGAGATGGTTCGATCCAAGTGAGGTGGTACTCGCATTGAGACAAACTTGGAACATGGACTCATACGGCTAGACGGGATTTAGTTTTCCTGGAAACTCAAAAATAGTACATTTTCCTCCAATCTCCTAGTTTTGGAAAGTTTCAAACGACGCCGTAAAACCCCACAAGATGTATGCTTACGTCCAATGATGACCATTATTGGCACTCGCAGTGAGGGCTGTGGAGGAGATAGAAACAAACAAGGTGACCCTGAGGATGAGAGGTGGAAAATGAGTCGATTCCAGAGCTAAAGAGGTGGATGTTGGGTGGGGGTGTAAAAAAATCCCTTTGAAGTCCTTGGTAGAGTCACAGCAAGCATGTGGTGAGCCTGCTATGCAGCAATGTACACGATGTTGTCGCCAGTGACCTTCCCAAGTATACCATTTTCCCATGCAGAAGTGCAGCTCGTCATATCGTAATCATTTGCTCGTTGCTGACAATGACTTCACTGGTCCGTTTTACTGAAAAGAAAGGACGACGTGAACAAGGACTCGCATGCTACTTGACACAGGAGTGATAACACTTCCTATCGCTGCACGATAATACTTCACCTTACAGCCCCTACTGGAAGTTTGGCTTCCACTTACACCTACAAAATAAGATGATGGGGGATCGAGAAAGCATTGCGCCAATTTAAATACAGGTCCAAACAAATCACAACTCTAAAGACATCAGACAGTGCGTGTTTGACCTTTGGGTTGTGAAGATGGCTTCCTCTTCTTTCGCATACAGCTGCACCCCCAGAATCATTTGCTTGAGGTGCAGTTGTGCCACTGATGCAGAGCGCCCTGTAGATTAATGCACCATGTCGGATGGCCACACACTTTCCTCAAAGCTGTCTAGCCTCGGTTCAAATCCCGCCACAGCTGTAAACTGTCATCCCAGTGTTTCACAGGCAGGCTGATTCATCAATGTGTGTACCTGTCCCTCGGATGGACGTTAAACTGGGCATCCCGTCCGCTGTCATCAATTGGTGGACGTCAAAGATCCCACGACGTCCTTCATGAACAGTAGGCGAGCTATCGCCAGCACCATGAACAAATTCCAAATTCCACCCTGACCTATGCGTTGCATCAGCGGCACAGCCGTGCCCTTAATTGGAGATGCTGCTCCGCAATCCTGTGCTGCATCTGATAGAAGATGATAATCTCTCCAAAAGAGTAGTCCATCATTGCAAGCAGATACCCTGGCAAAATTCTCTGTCTGTAAATCTTAAAGGGACGGAGATGGTGAGTTCTATAATATTATGTTCATGGGAAGAATGGACTTGGTATGAAGAAAACAAGTTAATAGAGCATGGATAAAGCACAGGCATTATACAGGCCAAATGGAATTCTCCTGTATTTGCTTTTAACCCTTAAGTTTCTTAAACAAGTGCAAGATATACAAATGTCCACAACACACCTTTCTGCACAAAATATTATGATTATACAAAGGAAAAAATAAAAAATAAAATAAAATCACAATGCAGAGAGATCATGAAGACAAAGAAAATAAAGGAAAACTGACAAATTATAAATACATTATCAGATGCAACAACATTGACCTCTGAATGGACCCTAGGAAGCAGAGGCATGTGGTAGATGCCCTCTAGTAGTGGGGGGCCATGCATGGGTAATTATTTCTTTTCATTTCAAATTGATGCAAAAGTTTTGTTTTTGGTACCAATTTGACGGTAAGGTTCTATTGAACAATTTTAGTTCGAGTGTCAAGCTGTCACATCAAAAATGGGTATTTGGGGCTGGGGGTCATAACCCGACCCCCCCCCCCTACGCGGCCTATGCGAAATATAATAATTGCTTTAACTTTTGATTCAATGAGTCGATCTGAACATATGGGGTACTTATGGACTCAGAACCAAGAGAAGCAACTTATATTTCAAGCAGATCGTCCAGAGACGCAGTCATTTTGCCGGTGTTGACACATATCCACAAAAATAGAGCAAGATTACTAAGGTAAAATCTGTTTTAATAACATGACAATTCTGCTTGACATCAATGGTAATAGTGAAATTGTAAACATCTTATGACTGTTCCAAATGTGGTTGTGGGACACATAACTGTTTCTGAAAATTGCTTGAATAACTCCCTGAACAAGTAATATGAAAGTTGCAAATAAATCAGTTTATATACACACACCAGTCGGCCAATTGGTTGGCCAACACTTCTCGCATTGACACTGCAAAGACGTGTGCACTTCAACTTTGCCCTCGTGCACTTGCACCGAGAGCAGGCACTTGTACAAGTGCACGACGGCGCTGTTCGGCAACATGCCTCCATACCTGACCTGACATCACATCCAGAAAAATAAATCCTTGGCGAGGGGCAGCGAGATCCAAATGGGAAGTAGCTTGCCGTCCTCTTCCCTCTATCCATGGTTAGTGGAATTGTTGACAGCCATCATTGACATGTGCGCTGTTGTCCAGATG
>CM068958.1:59190676-59221962 GCA_035128595.1 Eptatretus atami | reverse complement strand
AGTGTCCAGGCACCCCACTATAGTGTTGAACACCAAGCACCAACAGGAAATGGATTTCAGTGCATATACTACTGAAGTCAAAGTACAGTGCTTAAAATATTATAAACCCAAGATCAAAAAATAGGCACAGGTAAAACATGCCCATCTCGTGCTGATGAGCTCTTCTCAAAGAAAAAGGTGTCCATGGATGGCTCACCCGCTGAGACTTCGCCGAATACAGAATAAAATAAAAAATAAAAAACGCAGCAGTATCCATCTCCCGAGAGTGGAAGGAGCAAGTCAGAATTTACCAACGATTTGAAGCTAAAATACAAGGAAACCATTGATCGATTGAGAGGAAACATTCAATGATATACACGGAAAAGAAAACTTACCACGAGGCTCAACCTCAACGTGGCTGCCAACCAGGCAATCTTTAAGCTCCACTCCAGCACCCAGTACTGCACCTTCACACAGCACACTTCCTTGTATGTTACATCTGCAGGGAACACAATGCAACGGGCACTTATCCTGCAACTCACTTTCCAGGTTAAGCCATCTGACAATTTTGACATTGGAGACTCTTTCATTGTGGAATGGTTTTCAGACAGCAGCCAAGTTCTACGAGTGAGGGTTTCACAACCCCAGGCCTGACCCCTCTCCAATGGTGACACGATGCATGACGATGGAGCTCGTAATCTTGCTCCGTGGCCGGACGACACAGTTGTCACCCACCACACTGCGCTTAACAGATGTGCGCTCCTCCACTTGCGTCTCGCGCCCAACCATGCTGTCCGCACCCACCTATGGAGAGCATAGCAAAAGCACAATTATTTAAATATATATATATATATATATTTCGTTGAATTAATGAACACAGCAACAAGTGAGGTGGAATTTAGTTTTAACAACATGATGTATGTTCAAACGGATGGTGTGGCCATGGGTTCTCCATTAGGCCCAGCTCTTGCAAATATCTTTGTTGGCTATCATGAAATGCAGAAACTGACTGGTCGGCAAGGGGTCGATTCCCCCATCGTATACTATCGGTATGTTGATGACATTTTTGCTTTGTTTGCGTCTCCAACGGCATGTGATAATTTCCAGGCATGGCTCAACACTCTCCATCCAGCGCTGAAGTTAAAGGCCCAGTCACACCTTGACGTTTTAGCCAGCTTATGCCGATTTTTGAAAAATTTGTCTAAAGCGCTGGCACACGTCGAATACGTTATGGGTAAGTTTTGGAAACATTGAGAGCACGCTGAAAAACACTGCCATACGTCGTAGTACGCTGGCTTTCATCGTTGTACTTGCGGTTGTCCTCAAATTTTAGCATGCTTGAAATTTTACGACTTATGCCAGCGTATGACTCGCAAGTTCCGCTACGCTGCCATAAGTTGTAGGCACGTTATGCGATCGTTGACACACGTCGACACACATTAATTGTAAGTTAATCATAAGTCGAAACACGTCGAGGTAATGTTTAGCGTACCCGAAACTTATTTCTAACCTATGAGTAACGTGTTTTAGGCACGTTCCGCGATCATGACACACGTCGACACACGTTACTTGTAAAGTACTCATAAGTCGAAACACGTCAAGTGTAATGGTTAGCGTCAGTGTTCCAGACTCCCTGGTTTTTTGTTTAATTTTTTTTTTCTTCGTATGACGGTCATGTTGACACTTCGATTTCTAGTGCGGTTATGATTTAAATCGTTGAGCGGCAGCCTATTAATGATATTATATTATAACCGCACTAGAAATCGAAGTGTCAACATCACCATCATACCGAAGAAAAAAAACCAAAAAAAAAAACCAGGGAGTCTGGAACACTGACGCGAACCATTACATGACGTGTTTCGACTTATGAGTAACTTACAAGTAACTTTATCGACGTGTGCCAACGATCGCATAACGTGGTACAACTTATTCCCATCGCATGCGGAACGTGAGGCATACGACAAGTACGTCGTAAAATGTTTAACACGTTTAAAAGTACAAGACGTACTCCACTTACTACGACGTACATAGCGTACTTAGCGTTCTATTCACGTATACCAAACTTACCCATACCGTATTCGACGTGCGCCAGCGTTTTAGACGCATTTTTCAGAGGTCGGCATACGCTGGCAAGATCGCCAAGGTGTGACTGCGATGTTGACACTTCCATTTCTCAGGCGGTTATGATTTGAATCATTGTGCGGCAGGCTTTTAATCGGCTACGCCACGTGATCGTCGGCGATACGTGCAGCGCGCTATGCATAATTAGACTATCGTTGGGCATAGGTTGTGAACGCCGACAACAGGCTAAGCATTCGTTGGTATAACTTATCTATAAGACAACGAAACGTTCTGTGTCCGTTACTAATATGTTATGCATACGACCAAATCGTTATGAATACGTCCGAATCTTTAAAAAAAACATCAAAAGTTCAGCGTAAGCCAGCGTTTACATACATTTTGATACGTTGCCATGCTGGCTAAAACGTCAAGGTGTGACTGGGCCTTTACCACTGAGATGGAATCGCAAACACGTTACCGTTTTGGACGTGTTGGTTGATAGATCAAACTTTGGTTTCACAACATCCGTCTACCGGAAGCCGACTTTCACAGGGCAGTAGACTCGCTAGGACTCCTACAGCTCCACGAGAAACAAAATCGCCTGATCAATATCTGGTTAACAGAACACAGAGGATTTGTTCACCTTGTAATCTTCCTGCTGAAATTAACAAAATCATGAATATACTCGGTGAGAATGGTTATCCTGAGCATATAGTTAAGAGATACGTACACAAGTTTCTAAACACGACAAAAGATCGGAAGATGGGTCCGGACAAATGTCCAGTCCATATCAGGATGCCCTGGAAAGGGCAATCATCACGAAGGTTTGAAGTACAAATCAAACATATTGTGTCCAACACGTTTCTGGCTGTGCAACCCCGAGTAATCTTTACCTCTCAACGTTTGCTGACGTTGGTCAACAAGGATGTGCTACCCACCTCACAAACCAGCAATGTTATTTATGAGTTTAAGTGCCGATGTGAAGCTCGGTACGTGGGCCGCACAACACTAAGATTGGCTGATCGGATCAAACAACACATCCCTTGGCGATTCGAAGAAAAGATGTGAGGATTAGAACACAACCAGTGCGAGCATGCAGAAATATCCAGCAACCACCGGCCACTGTACCTGCTTCATCTGCCATTGCACAGCACCGGGTTGCCAACCCTATCTGTGCAGACCAGTACAATGCGGATATGTTCAGGATATTGAGCCGAGGTCGGAGCTCGTTTCATTTACGTATGTTGGAAGCAACCTTCATCCTTACCACCGATCCAATACTATGTCATCAAAAGGAATTTCTACGATCTCTGTGCCTCTTTCAGAATGGAAAGATCAAGGGAAGTACGTTAACAAATGGTGAATGACCTTTGGGGAACCATCCCCCTCTCTCCAGGATGTGGTTGCAAACGTCAATCATCGACGAATTGATCAACTGTGACGTCATTACGGTTGAACCAATCAGCGTCTACCTTATTGAGACCTGCGTATAAAGCACACGCCTTCACTTGCTGCAATTTTTACCCTGAAGAGTGCAGCACGAAAAGCTTCGGTCACTATTATGTCGTGTTTGTTTGTATCCATATATAATGTATATATATATAAACCAAGGTACTTTATCATCAATATTTTCCCCATTACACCAAAACGTTTATAATATCTCCCTCTTCAGACCAGACTCAGTGACAGAATGGTTGGAGTATCCATTCCAAGTCTGGTAGGTTGGCGGTTCACTTCCAACCCTGACCAAATCATATCGAAGGCATTATAAATTATAGACTGCTTCCAAACTTGATGCTCGGCATTTAAAGGACAGAGCATAGACAAATCCTGTGGGTTGGTGTCCCATGGGGATTGGGGAATTGTCCTCAGTTAAACCTATGATGGCAGAAAGAAAAGAAACAAAACAAAGATAGTGTCGCTGGTACCCAGAGTGCTCTGGGAATTGACATCAAGCTCAGTGACTTAAAAAAAAAAAATTTTTTTTAATGAAGCAATTTGTGTGAAGTTTCCTCCACAAGCCTTCGACATGAGAAAAAAAAATACAAAGCCATTTGCAGACCTGCTTCTTTAAAAGGTGGGCATACACTGTGGTTAACATGTTGTAATGAAAATGTCTCTTCGGTGTCTGGACAATCTTTGTTCGATACAAGATAGTCTGTATACATTGGCAAACCTTCGACTTCTCCACCTCCTTAATTCTGACAGATGAGCTCCACCCACACCCTATATATTCACCATTGGATAACAGCATTTCTAATATTCACTCAATGGACATAAGGAATGTCAAATTTTTCCATGACATGCAATTTATGGTGCGTGACATGTTGTGGAAAGGTATACACTTGCCAACTATGTCCAACATGACACAGAGAGAATTAGAAAATAGAAAAAGACACATCTGTATCAATGGATATGCCTTCACCCACTGTTACATTTGACCTTGATTAAAGGTTACATGAGAGAGCGTGAGAGACAAAAGAGAGAGATAAGTATAAGAGGGACAACATCAGATGCTTCTAACTCGAGATATGGTTTGAAAATGATTTTCAATAAAAGGGCACATGGCCTTTGACCTTTGACCTGTTAAATCCAAAATGCAATCAGGTCATTATTACAGTCAATGATTGTGCCAAAGTTGGTTGAAATTCCCACAGTGGTTCACACGTTACAGGTAATAAAGAATTTCAATTAATTGTGACACGATCTTTGGTGATACTTATGCCTGGTGTTGGCTTTGCGGTTAGGGTGGTGGGCTTGGGATCCTAGGATCCTGAGTTCAAATCCCACCCGGCTGTTGAATTAATACCAGATGGGGTTGACTCTGCCCGTCATCCTTCCAAGGTCGGCAAAATGAGTTCCAGCATGCTGGTATACTGTGTCGGAGTGGCGACTCATCCAGCATTGTGCCCAATAGCCAAGGAGACTGCTTAGGCAGCACCAACGCTCTGCACAGAGTAATGGTCACGCAATGAGTGGATGGATGGATCTTAGAGCTTTGACCTGCTGAACCAACATCGAACCAGTTCATCATTGTATTGCACACTCTCCTTGTGCCAAATTTGGTTGACATCCCTTCAGTAGTTCGCAATTTGTCCCGGTAACAAAAAAAAAAAAGACGACAACGGACAACGGACAGCAAGAAAACATAATGCTTCTAGCCTTCAACTGCAAAGGAATAAAAAAATATTAAAAACAAGAAAGATGTCATGCTGAGCACAGATACTTGCAAAAGACAAATAAAGAATAGTTACCATGGAAACAGCAATTTGGTAATTTCGAAAATTTCAACTATGAAGTGTTTTACGCGATTGAATGTAATGCAAACAAATTTGGCTGGTAAATTTTATAAATGTGGCCGAATTGGTGTTTCACACGTTTTGGCTTGCATTGACCTTGATCTTTCACTAATTTTGACCAGATTTTATACACATATACTACATATGCATACAAATAATTTGTTTAAGCTTCAATCTGATATCTTGAAAAATTCCTGAGATTTTGCAAAAATACAATCACAACAAAAACATCCCATCTGATTATAATGGGGTGAAATTGTTGTCATGGAAACCATTGACATGTCAAAATGGCTACATCAATCATTCTGATTTTTGGTGAACCAATATGCAAATTCTGTTCAAATCTCGTCAATAGAATGGAAATTGATGATTTTGTATGATCTTGACCTAAAACAATAGGCATCAAGGTTTGGATTGGTGAACCAATTCAGTGATCCAATCTTATATATTATTTCCGAGTTTGGGGTTTCTGTCGCGCTATCTTCGACTTTGTTCTGCGCTCGAGTAACGTGATATTCGGCTTACATTATCTCAAAGACCATATGAGGTGCATGGTACAAAAAAAAGTAAATAAAATGGTTCTGAAACAGTGAAATCGTATTCCACTTACTGCATTAAAATAAAATTACTACTGATACTCTGCATCAGTTCCTTTCTCAAACACACCCAACCCAACATGTCGCGCAGAGCGCGGGTTATGCTAGTATGCATATTATGTTGAAGCTAGCAGAGTACCCACTGTCCAGGTGGGTGGAGTTTGCACATTACTTGCTGAAAAGGTATATTGTAGTCTATATATTGCGACAAGGGTGCGTCGACAAGGGTGCGTCGACAAGGGTGCTGGGTAAAAGTTGGACAATGTATGCCCAATTTGAAGAATTGCATGACATTTTATCCAAATTGGAAGGTAGTCCATCAATAACATCCAGCCACAGGTGATCTGATTATAAAATACACAAGGCATTTTTATCCGTAGCTTCGCTGATGGATATAATTGAAGGACAACATGTACTTCAAAAACACTGTTCTATTCACTCTTTAAATTTCTTTTTCTTTTTCTATAAAACCAAAATAAATGAATAAAACCTCTCACCCCCTAAAAAAAAAATGAAATAATAAAAAATAACATTTTTGGTGTTAATGCAGGATTTTGTTCTTCCCATGGCGAAGCCAGAATACTAATGGCATTTCCCAGTGGGTAACCAAGCCTGGTGTTGGCTTAGTGGTGAGGGTGGCGGCTTGGGATCCTAGGGTCCTGAGTTCAAGCCCCGTTGGCCGCTGAATGAAAATACACCAGGAGGTTGACTCAGCCTGTCATCCTTCCGAGGTCGGCAAAATGAGCACCAGTGTACTGGTAAGGGGGACACTGCATCAGCGGCATAGTCACGTCCCAACCAATGATGCAACCAGCAGCCACAGGCTGCACTCAATAGAGAGAGACTCGGTAACTGGCCCAGCGGGCTTTCATTTCAGACTCCTCTGTCAAGAGCCCACCACCCTCCGCTCAGTGCAGTACACTGAGGGACGGGTTTGAAGGAACGCAATGGAACGAGGAACTAAACTCCCCTGTAAGCAGGATGAGAATCACTTGACCACAGGTGATGCTCTACCCCCTCACAGATAGGCCTCCTTGTCCACCCTCAGCGCACGTACAATTTTACGCCTCAGCTCCCTGAACAGCTCAGCTCTGCCATGAAGCCTGGCCCTGCGACTGGTCAATGGTATCCAGTGTCCCTTGACGAACAAAATTCTTCTTCGCCCTCTGGTGAGTTCCAAGACATCCACTGGCACATTCAAGAATGGTGGTCTTGAAGGCACTCCACAACTCTTCAGGATTCCCCAAATCACACAGACCCCCCCCCCCCAAATCCTCACTCAGCCTGTTCGCAAACTCCTCAGCTAACCTCTCATCCTTGAGCTTGCCAACATCCAGCCAGGCTGGGATGTACCATTCTCCTGATTTAAGCTACAACTTCAATGTTGCTACAAGCCTGTGGTCGATATTGAGGAAATGAGCACTCCGGTAGACCCTGCAGTTCTGGATCATCCTCCAGCAACCATCAACGAGCACATGGTCAATCTCTTTGCCAACCACCAGCGTTGGAACACCAGTGCAGCGATGAGCCTGTGGGCGCTGAAACCATGAACCAGCCACCTAAGTCCATGACTTCTCACAAAGTCAAGGAACTTAGTGCTATTCTGGTTCACAGTTACAGACCCATGGGGACCAACACCTGTCTCATAACCATCCCTTTCAGTTCCATTCAATGCAATGAAATCCCCCAAGACTCGAAGAGCATTTTGCCTGGGGCACTGATCAACCACAGACTCGAACATGGCATCGAATGTGTCCTTCATGGTGAGATCACTTGCCTCAGTTGGAGCATATACAGAGACAAGGGAAACGACACCCAAGGAGTGACGAATCCTACTTCTCATAGTACGATCGTTGACCGGTGTCACCTCAATTATCATTAGAGTCAGCTTATTGGACAAAGCTACAGCAACTCCCTGGACATGGTAACCATCAGAGCGACCAGACCAGTAGTAGGTGTAACCACCTGCCATGATCTCGCCGCAATCCGGTCTCCGAACCTCAGAGTGCTGCAATACCAATGTTCAAATGCTTGAGCTCAGATAACAGACAGCTGATCATCCTCTCTTAGAGATAAGACACTCCAGGCACCCACCTGAAGGGACCGCCTCAGGTTAACCCAAGAAGACCGCCGTCTGGTGGATGACACCTCAGCACCACTCCGCCACACCACCACAATCTGACTCTGGAAGTTTACCCTGTGGTTTTCCTCCCATCATCAAGGAATGGGGGTCCCAAAGGTTTTGCCCCAATCACTTCATCTGGTGAGCTACCCTGTGGAGGGCAGCTGCACAGGAGGTACTCCCACGGAGTGGTTCAGCAGATTCCACCGGAGTGGCTAATTCACCATCAGGCATGGCCGGTAGGTTGAGGTCAGGCGGGGCAGCCGGGTGTTAGGCTTTGAGGGCTTCGGTAGTTTTGGCTGATTGTGAGGCATGCCCCTCACAAGACACCAACTCTCTGATGGACCCCTTGATATCCATTTTGGCAAATTTTGCTTTCACCCTTCCGTTGATATGTTGAGAGTTATCGGCTTTACGAGGCACTATAATTTGTCCGAGGACATCGAGGACATCTACAATCAGCAAACATCACCTTAATCAGCAAACTACTTCTTCTTCTTCTTAGCAGCCACAATTATTCCCATGTTCTTGCGGCATTGGCTAGGGGGAAGCTTGGCTCAAGTCTCTCACAAACCAGCTGGCCAGGCCTGACACTGGACTAAGGTTTGGGCAGAATTTGTAATTTGGCCAGGGTGCCAGCAATACCTTGCCTCCTCTTCGCGAAGGACAGTGTGGGATCTTTAGCATCCACCAACAAACACCGGCAGCCGGGACTCCCAGGCTAACGACCATTTGAGGAACGGCACACACACTGATGAATCAACCTGCCTGTGAAACACTGGAATTACAGTTTATAGCTGGGCCGAGATTTGTACCCAGGCTAGACAGCATAGAGGCGAGTATGCGTACCTCTAGGCCACACTCCATTTCACCATGCATAAGGATGTTCTGTATTCTGCTTCACTGATACCCCCCTTGGCTTGGTGATGCATTTCAGATACTTACCTTGGTGATGCAATCATCATTTTCATTCAAGCCAGTGCTTTGTTACAGCCTTCCAAAGCACTGAGATGCTTCTGGCTTCAGAGCAAAAATCACTTTTGCTTGGCTGTGAAGCTCTGTGTTGGATTCTTTGGTTTTAACCTCCGTTTAAAATGAATGAAATGAAACGCTGAAAATTTTGAATTATTCTCACTCAGATATAAACATTGCAGAAATGCTGCTTAAACTTTCTTAATACAAGATGATGATCATCTGTTATACCAGATACCATTGGGGGTGCTATACCATACACATTTACAGAGAGATTTGGCATCTTTCCACCCCATTGAACCCTCTCTTCTGGATATGCTACCCCGACGGAAACCATGCTTGCAGTACTCTTAGGCAACATGCAAAATTTGGTTGGATTTGGTTCAGTAGTTTTTGAAGCATAATTCAATTAAAAAAAAATAAACAAACAAATAACTATAATGACACACAGGAGAACACATACCTCCACCAGGCTGAACAGTTCATGTCTAGTATCCCACCGAAAGGCCGGATCTGGATCCAGACCTGAATCAAAATCTAATTAGCTTGTTCTAGTCACCGATTGAACTCGTCCACCAACTTTTGTCATAACTCATCCATAACTTTCTGAAATGTCATGCCATATAGAGTATCGTTTCTGGCTCAATCTCTCAATGGAGAAGAATCACTTGAACAATTAAAAATAAATCTAGTATCCGGATCCGGTGTTGGATCTTCAGCAAAATCGAATCGATTTGTCTTCTTGCCAATCCTGTGTGTGTGGTCACACCGACTCTCAACAATCAATTATGTATTTCTGTGGCCGTTTTCTCAATCTAATTCCTCAATCTGCTGTCACATGAATCTCTTTGCCAAACAAACAAATTCACCTGAGACTTTTCACTGATGGAGGCTGATGGATGGATTGGACACTCTTCGGCAAGCATGAGCGAGGGCAAGACCCGAGCAACCTGTGATGGCAAAACCCAAGAGAGCATAAGGACAGTAGTCAGACAAGTGTTTCACTGGGCTTATCATGCTACATCTTCACCTGAGTCAGGCCATGAGTTTCCGAGAGATGTCATGGGTTGGATCAGGGTATTCACTTACTGACCGGGCCAATGTTGAGGCCATGCAGTGCTAAAAGCGAAAATATGGAACCTCAAAAGCCTTTGAGGTCAAGACCAAACATTGATCTGGTTTGTTTTATCACATTATACATACAGAACACTTACTCGTAGGTGTATCGGACATACAAAAGATAATCCAGCATAATGGTTGGCTTTTAGCTAATCCACAAGTCATTTAGCTAATACTTATTAAAAAAAAATGGAAAAATCAATGAAGAATAACAGAAGAAGAAACCTCAACATAAAAATAACTCAGCCATTTGAACATCTGCTACCAATTTGTGGGAAACGCTGTAAAATTGAAACAATTGGAATTAATTGATTGGCTGAAGCTGTGTTGCTCTGCCATGCCTGCTTATTCGCCTCGACGTATGACGCGAGGGTGTTGGCACGAAGGCAGAGACCGCCGCGGAATTGGTGTACATAACATCGGATGGCACCGCCGTGTCGGCCTGCCGTCTCGGTCTCACCCCATGCAGAACGTTCTTGAGCCAGCCCAGCCAAACCGTCGGCTGGGATAAATGAATGTAGATCTGTACACAGCAGCAATAATGACAGACACACGTGCAAAAACAAAAGAGCGTTACAATACTTCATTGTTTGCTCAGTCAAGTTTCTTCACTGTAGTTCATTTGGTAGCAAGCTTATTTCCAAACGGCTTTTGTCCTGAATGCAATTCCTAGTAAAATCAGATGCGACTGCAAACTGTAGGTAGGATGCCTTTCCAGCAAGGGCCACTACACTACGGAGCATTGCTGCCTTATGTTAATCCAAAGACACCCGGGTTAATCATAAAGGAAGTTTAAACGGAGATGTGACGTGGCGAAGAAGAGTGGCATACTCAATTCCCGTCTCCTCATTGCTGCAATAATCATGTGGTTTCCCAACATTCTGGAGAAAAATGAATGAGGTGCAAGTGTGGGTGTGGATGCTGAATTCAAGTGGAGGCTTCTGGGTCAAAGCAGCTAAGTGCGAGCCAAATTGTTTCAGAAGTCGTGAAAAAATCAATTTTCATGTACAGTGAAGTTGTTGCAGCATAAAAAAAATCCAAGATTCACTGAACATTTTGCAAAAAAAAGTTTATAAAAAGGATTGGTCATCACAAAATGTCATTTTCAAAATAGGGTAGGATTTTTTGATTTGGTCAGGCTGACATGCAAGTTTTCAGCTCAAACAACAGCAAAGTCAGCTCTAATGATTGGTCCAGGACAAAAACATTGTAGTTTCGGGGTTTTATAGCTTGTACCATTGTTTCATAATGCTATGTGAACCATTGTTTAAAATGACTGTCAGCTCATCGATGACTGTCATTCGAAGGATCAAAAACCCAAAATTGTCCAGAAATGATAACCTGAATAAAATACTGCATCAATGCTATCAGTAAGCTAAGTAATATAATCAAAAGCATTATTATGGAAAATAACATGAATTACACAGAAAAATCACCTTTCTGAAAATGTGAGCGGCACCGCGTGGAGAAATTTTCATCGGATGATATTTTCACTAATTAGGGGAATAAGGGAATGATACTTGGTCAGATTAATCACTCCCATTGTATTTGAGTATATAACCAACAACAATTTAATTGCCATGTTATTAGTCTAAACATTGACTGAAATGCAAAATGTGACTGACCGGTGGAGATTTTCACTGGCCAAACCCAATTTGCTAGCCGAGTCGTATCAGTTCCCTGATCCTGATGGTACCTAGCATGAAAGTTACTATTACTCGAAGAAACTTTCAAGCAATATCATTAGAAAAAATATTTATTTTCTATCGGATTGGACTCAAGGAATTTATAAGTACCATAAGAGCCTTCTAGTGTGAAAATGTGCAATTTCGACGTTTTCCGTCAGTTCACATGGATAGACCCTTTTCGAGCTGATCCAATTCTATTTTCAAATAATATTGGGCTATTTGTCATACTGGGAACCAAGACTAGCATAAAACAATGGAAATAATTATGTCAGCCCTACAAGAAATATCATTAATTTACAAATGTGAAAATAAAAAACAGGCCCTTATTGACAACTTCATTAACAATTCCCCAGAGTGAGCACATGAAGGACTCAATATAGACCAGGAAGACCATACATTTTTTTTATAGATTTTCAAACGCTTGTTTAGAATATCTCCTCCAAAATTTTGTTTTTAGTAAACTATTTAGGCACCACTGATCACTTTCTACAATGAGGGTTCCCTGAAACACCGTGGCTCACACTTCCCTGCGTTGGGCCTTCTGTGAACGGGTCCATAAAAGAGGCGATTTCAAAATAAGGAACGAGTGCAAGGACGGTTCAAGTTTGACTTCAATTTTTGTTTATTAAATGTGGAGTAATGCATGTCGAGTAACAATTTTTGAAAGTGCCTCTATCGTGTTGGAAAGCAGTATGCATAACCACACGTTTCCCATTATAACACACATGCTGGAAATCAATATGGTGCTAAGTGAGAACGTGAATATGGTGGAACAGAAAGTAATTGTGAAATTTCTGCTCGACAAAAACATGAAGCATGTTAAAATGTACAGGTGATTGATGCAGAGTGTGGTGATGGTTGACCATCCAGGACATCTGTATTAAAGAGTCAGCCGAGGGAGAGAAGTTTGTGATAAACGAGGCAAGCATTTACGTTTGGCGCCGACAATGTGGACATCCCAAATAATTCCACAGTAAAGACGTAAGGAAGCTTCCACTCAGATCAGAGTTTGTGTGTGTGGTGTGGTGTGTGTAAAGGTTACTGTTCTTGAAAGTACTGTCATATTTTTGCCAAAATACTTGTTGGATGAATAATAATCAGCAAGAAATGTAGCATCACCACCAACAATTGTTCGAGGAACGAAACATGAGAGAGATTGAACGGGCCTGTTTCGCATTCCCATCTGAGCACTTAGCTCATGGAATCCAAGATGCTCGGTAAAAATTTCCATGACTTTCTGTGTTGATTTGTCCATAGTCTCCGCAAGACCCTTGGTAATACGCGTAAAGGTGCAATGATGTCTCCTAAGGTCCTTGACCTCCATGTAAGATGAGTGTGAGCTCTCCCATGAGCCTTAGAGCACTGTTTAATCATTTGTTTTGATGTCCAAGAGGGAGAAAAGGGGGTAGTCAAAAAATAGAAGTGTAAGGACAATGCCTGCTTACCACGCTTGTTGACGGAAGTGGAATCTGCCAGATATTGACCTTTCTGTCCATGAGACGCTGGAAACTGTTTCTTTACTAGAAAAGGTACCAATTCTCCTTTGATCGAAGCGATAGACCTGTGGAAGGCAGACATTAAACGATGTCAATTCCATCGTTTCAAATGTCCTCAACAGACACCCATCACAATCTTCCTTCAACCACCACCACTCCATCGTGAACGCAAGATGCACAGACAAACGATTATTGCAAAGTTATGCACTCGAAGAGTCGAGTGAAAATAAGTTGTGCCCTTACCTTTCTTCGGTTAGGAGGTCCAGAACCCATTTCTTCAAGCAGTAAAGGTGAGCATCCATCAGGCTGGTTTTGATGCGAATACGAGAAAACCTTGAGAATCAGAAGTGGACGCAAAGCCATTATATTAGAGTGCAACGATAAAATTTGAAAATGTTATCAACCGTAACAACAGTTCGATTCCTCTTTCGTTTCTTAAGGGGCTGTCACACCTTGACGTTTTAGCCAGCGTATGGCAAGGTCTCAAAATGTATGAAACGCTGGGCGTACGCTGAACTATTGATTTTTTTAAAGTTTTGGGCGATAATAACGTGTTGGACTTATGCATAATGTATTAGTAACGTACACAGAACGTTTTAATCACATATAGATAACTTATACCAACGAATGCTGAGCGTGTTGTCGGCGTTCACAACCTATCCAACGATAGTCTAACTTATGCATAGCGCGAAGCGTATCGCCGACGATCACGTGTCGTAGGCTATTCATAGGCTGCGGCTCGACGATTCAAATCATAACCGCACTAGACATCGAAGTGTGAGCCGCTGTCACACCTTGAAGTTTTAGCCAGCGTATGCCGACGTATGAAAAATTTGCCGAACAAAGCTGGCACACGTCGAATACGTTATGGGTAAGTTTTGTATACGTTAAGAGCACGCTGGCATACGTCGAGTTTCTGCATAGTCGTCAACCCGAGTACGTCGAGAATTTTCAGCATGTTGAAAATTTCTCGACGTACTCGCCATATGACACACGTTCCGCATGCGCTGGCATAAGTTGTAGGCACGCTACGCGATCGTTGACACACGTCGACACACGTTACTTGTACGTTACTCACAAGTCGAAACACGTCGAGGTAATGGTTAGCGTCAGTGTTCCAGACTCCCTGGTATATTTTTGGTTTTTTTTCTTCGGATGACGGTGATGTTGACACTTCGATTTCTAGTGCGTTATGATTTAAATCGTTGAGCGGCAGCCTATTATTTATATTATATTATAACCGCACTAGAAATCGAAGTGTCAACATCAACCGTCATACCGAAGAAAAAAAAAAACCCAGGGAGTCTGGAACACTGACGCTAACCATTACCTTGACATGTTTCGACTTACGAGTAACGTACAAGTAACGTGTGTCGACGTGTGTCAACGATCGCGTAACGTGCCTACAAACACTTACTCATAGGTTAGAAATACGTTTCGGGTACGCTAAACATTACCTCGACGTGTTTCGACTTATGAGTAACTTACAAGTAACGTGTACGTGTGTCAACGATCCGAACGTCCTACAACTATGGCCAGCATTATGCGCGAACGTGTGAGTCATACGCTGGCATACGTCGAAAAATTTCAAGCATGGAAATTTGTCTAACACTCTCATACAAAGACGTATGCCAGGTACTATGAAAAAAAACCAGCGTACTACGACGTATGCCAGTGTGCTCTTAACGTATACAAACTTACCCATAACGTATTCGACGTGTGCCAGCGTTTTAGCCAAATTTTGCATACTTCAGGCATACGCTGGCTAAATCGTCAAGTGTGACAGGGCCTTTACGAGTCTTCTATCCTTCTGAAACCATCACTTAATAGATGAAGCCTCACCTACAACAACAGAGATTTCTTGAGCGAAAGATCATCATCCAGGTCGGCCTCACTGGCTAAATACAGAAGACGTGTCCCTGACTCATCCAACCCCACAAAGTCCCGCTGCTCTGCATGACACACATCACCACAAAATCATCATAACCATCTCAAACCAATCTTAAAGCTCTTGGACACCATGGTCACAAAGTACAAAACAACAGACTTTGGGTTTGAGTCTCGGTGACATCAACAGAGCCAATTACAAGTTGGGATTATCAAATTCACCAAACAATAAATCATGTGTGGGTGGTGGCACATTTGTAGATTTTCAGAAACTTGGCTCCAGGGCAATGTCAAAGTCAAGGACTTTCTGG
This sequence comes from Eptatretus atami, assembly GCA_035128595.1. Classification (NCBI taxonomy): domain Eukaryota; kingdom Metazoa; phylum Chordata; class Myxini; order Myxiniformes; family Myxinidae; genus Eptatretus; species Eptatretus atami. Next base: position 59,206,432 of record CM068958.1, on the reverse strand, counting down.
AGGCCTCACGGTCAGAAGTCAATTATAAAATGTTTTTCAGCATACAAAACATTTTCTGACATTTCAACTTTATGGTATAGCCTGGTGTTGGCTTAGCGGTTAGGGTGGCTGACTTGGGATCCTAGGGTCCTGAGTTCGAGCCCCGTTGGCCGCTGCATTAATACCAGGTGGGGTTGACTCAGCCTGTCATCCTTCCGCCGTCGGCAAAATGAGTACCCGTGTACTGGTAATAGGGACACTGCATCAGCGGCATAGCCGCGTCCCTAACCAATGATGCAACCAGCAGCCATAAGGCTGCACTCGAAAGAAAGAACCTTATGGTCTGTGTGTGGCATGATCTCGAGTTAGTTTCCAAGGCTCTACACTAGAGCTCAACACAAAGTTGAACGTTTATGGGTCACAGCCCCATTCTATTTCCTATGGTCTCCTTGCCACATGATGGTGACTCCAAGAACAACTACTCATGGAATATAGTGAGATTGGAACCCAGTGATCAGACGAACTCTCAGTAAGGGATTCATGACCAAAAGTAATTTCCCGTTAGTAACTTTAGATTCCACACCAAAATACAGGGATGCTTGCAAGCACCCGAACAGTGCGCAGGTGTACGAGAGCCTCACCGTGTGGACGCTTGCCCTTCTGGCCCGGTATCGGCTCGGTGGGTTCATCCACCTGACGCATGAGTGCCACCAGTGCGGCATTACGAAGGCGAAACAAATCCACAAGTGGTTGCAGGCAGGCATCGGTCACGAGGTCACAGCTCACGACAATCACATTGGTCTTCAGAAAAGATGAGAGGGAAGAAACGGCTCTCGAGTGCTTTTCTAATGTGCAATGAGTTCATCAACACCAAGTCAACAACACCGTAGAATCATGAAGAAAAATAATTAACTGAACATTATCCTTTATTTACTTCAAGCAGAAGCTTAGTATTCCAGCAGGAGAAGAACCCAATGTGGTTGCAACAGATCTTGTTGAAATAATACAGAAAACCCAAAAGCCAAAAACCAACATCCAACAAACTTAAGATTTTATCTGAGATCAAAGGCTCAGAGGTCCGATGTTTCGACCACGGAATGGCCTTCAACTGGACGAAGCAGGACATTTGCCAACCCTAAAATACCCTTCAGGAGATAAGGGTGGGGAAACGAGGGGGGAGTGAGAAGGAGAGTGAGGGAAGGGATGGTTAAGGAGGTTGAGGAAAATGAGGGAGAAGCAGGAGTGAAACAAGGGAAATGTGAGGAGGAATGTGGGGGCGGGGGGCGGGGAGGGAGGAGGAAGAGGGATAGGCAAATAGACGAGGTCCGTATCTGTAAAAATGCTGTGCAATCTACAACATAGTTGAAGGCCACTTTGTGTTGTGGTTCAAAAGTCGGTACTATGAGCCTTTGTTCTTGAGTTGATTGCACCTCCTGCTTTTCACCGTTCCAGTTTTGAAAGCAATAAAATAAATAAACCAAAGGCGAATTTCCTTTATTTCAACTGTGCATCATTCAATCTCATCCATGATTGGATATTTATTGGCAGGACTGAACGTTTAGTCATTCAATTAATTCATTTATCAAGTGATATAATATACCAGCAGGGACTAACCAGCGCTGCCCGGGAGAGATGGGGAAGGACCAGGGGGTATAGCCAGCGCTGCACAGCTGGGTGAGCTTGTCCCATCAGTCGTTTCAGAACACGTAAATTGGAAAGCTATGGAGTTATTGGCCTCATGGTGGTTATATTTTACCTTCTGGCCGGCGGCAGCAATGCCTGGCCGCACATCCCAAAATACTGTTACGGGTTTGCCAGCCGGGTCATGAGTGGCCTCTCTCGGACCCACTTCCTGACCTTTGACCCTGAAGCTGACGGGCCGCAGATAACTCCACGGCACAACAAGTTATTAAGAAACTAGACGCAGTCCGAGACGGCTAATTCTGGAAGCTTCCTTGTGTCCAAATGCCGCGTGACCTCCACAGTGAATTAATCCCCCCCACCACCACCCCGATGAGGAACCGTGCTCTCGATGCTGTACCCTTATTGATCAATTAGGTACAGCTGAGAGGAACTGCAAGTGGGAGGTCGGCTAGTTTGACAGTTGTGAATCGGTGGGGTGAACTCCCATCTACTTATTACATGCTAATTACATACTATGTCTAACCATTGGAGGAAAGACACTAGGGCAGGTTGTCCTGCAACAGGTCTTTGATGAAATTAGGCACGTATTTGCAAGAATATGTAGTGTCACATGAGAAAGATTTTAGTTCTTATGCACACAAGCCCCTTAGACAGTCAACCTTATCACAAACAAGACAAAAGGCACCTCATACATCTGGGAAATTAAATAAGAAAGTTGACAGAGAGAGTGAAGAGAAGTCGGTGGGGTATGGTTTTCGACCCCGGCCTTACCCGTATGGGAGCTAGATAGCTCACATGTAGCAAACAAGGTGGAAGGTGTAGACAAGCGAGAGGTGTGAGTGAGAGGTGCAAGTGGGAGATGCGTTGTCATGTGGTATCGTGTGTTGTGAGCTCTGAAAATAATTGTTGTGGACTCAGGTTGATGCTCCACAACAGTACGAGTTAATGAGGTGAATGCGCTGGAAGATGCAAGGGTATATGGTGCATGTGCGAAAGACGTGCGAGATCAGTTCGGTTGGTTGGTCAGTGCTCCTTCTGCCTGGCGCTGTGTAGCGTCCACTTCGCTTGGTGCTCAGCTCGTTATGCTTGATCGACAGGGTCAGGTATATATCCCTCTCTATATATCTATCTCTCTCTATGTGTGTCTTTATGTGTGTCTCTGTCTCTGTCTCTGTCTCTATCGTTGGTGTTCTCTGTCTCTATGTGTGTCTCTGTCTCTATGTGTGTCTCTCTGTCTCCTTATGTGTGTCTCTGTCTCTATGTGTGTCTCTGTCTCTATGTGGTGTCTCTGTCTCTATGTGTGTCTCTGTCTGCTATGTGTGTCTCTGTCTCTGTCTCTATGGTGTCTTGTCTCTGTCTCTATGTGTGTCTCTGTCTCTGTCTCTATGTGTGTCTCTGTCTCTGTCTCTATGTGTGTCTGCTGTCTCTGTCTCTATGTGTGTCCTCTGTCTCTGTCTCTATGTGTGTCTCGTCTCTGTCTCTATGTGTGTCTCTGTCTCTGTCTCTATGTGTGTCTCTGTCTCTGTCTCTATGTTGTCTCTGTCTCTGTCTCTATGTTGTGTCTCTGTCTCTGCTCCTATGTGTGTCCTGTCTCTGTCTCTATGTGTGTCTTGTCTCTGTCTCTATGTGTGTCTTGTCTCTGTCTCTTGTGTGTCTCTGTCTCTGTCTCTATGTGTGTCTCTGTCTCTGTCTCTATGTGTGTCTTGTCTCTGTCTCTATGTGTGTCTCTGTCTCTGTCTCTATGTGTGTCTCTTGTCTCTGTCTCTATGTGTGTCTCTGTCTCTGTCTCTATGTGTGTCTCTGTCTCTGTTCTGTCTTCTATGTGTGTCTCTGTCTCTGTCTCTGTCTCTATGTGTGTCTCTGTCTCTGTCTCTGTCTCTATGTGTTCCTCTGTCTCTGTCTCTGTCTCTATGTGTGTCTCTTGTCTCTGTCTCTATGTGTGTCTCTGTCTCTGTCTCTATCTCTGTCTCTATGTGTTCTCTGTCCTGTCTCTATGTGTGTCTCTGTCTCTGTCTCTGTCTCTATGTGTGCTCTGTTCTGTCTCTGTCTCTATGTGTGTCTCTGCTCTGTCTCTGTCTCTATGTGTGTCTCTGTCTCTGTCTCTGTCTCTATGTGTGTCTCTGTCTCTGTCTCTGTCTCTATGTGTGTCTTCTGTCTCTGTCTCTGTCTCTATGTGTGTCTCTGTCTCTGTCTTGTCTCTATGTGTGTCTCTGTCCTTCTGTCTCTGTCTCTATGTGTGTCTCTGTCTCTGTCTCTGTCTCTATGTGTGTCTCTGTCTCTGTCTCTATGTGTGTCTCTGTCTCTGCTCTATGTGTGTCTCTGTCTCTGTCTCTGTCTCTATGTGTGTCTCTGTCTCTGTCTATATGTGTGTCTCTGTCTCTGTCCTGTCTCTATGTGTGTCTCTGTCTCTGTCTCTGTCTCTATGTGTGTCTCTGTCTCTGTCTCTGTCTCTATGTGTGTCTCTGTCTCTGTCTCTGTCTCTATGTGTGTCTCTGTCTCTGTCTCGTCTCTATGTGTGTCTCTGTCTCTGTCCTCTGTCTCTATGTGTGTCTCTGTCTCTGTCTCTGTCTCTATGTGTGTCTCTGTCTCTGTCTCTGTCTCCATGTGTGTCTCTGTCTCTGTCTCTGTCTCTAGTCTCTGTCTCCATGTGTGTCTCTGTCTCTGTGTGTGTCTCTGTCTCTGTGTGTGTCTCTGTCTCTGTGTGTGTCTCTGTCTCTATGTGTGTCTCTGTCTCTGTTGTGTCTCTGTCCTCTGTGTGTGTCTCTGTCTCTGTGTGTGTCTCTGTCTCTGTGTTCTCTGTCTCTGTGTGTGTCTCTGTCTCTGTGTGTGTCTCTGTCTCTTGTGTGTGTCTCTGTCTCTTTGTGGTCTCTGTTCTATGTGTGTTCTCTGTCTCTATGTGTGTCTCTGTCTCTATGTGTGTCTCTGTCTCTATTGTGTGTCTCTGTCTCTAGTGTGTCTCTGTCTTATGGTGTCTCTGTCTCTATGTGTGTCTCTGTCTCTATGTGTGTCTCTGTCCTCTATGTGTGTCTCTGTCTCTATGTGTGTCTCTGTCTTTGTGTCTCTGTCTCTATGTGTGTCTCTGTCTCTATGTGTGTCTCTGTCTTATGTGTGTCTCTGTCTCTATGTGTGTCTCTGTCTCTATGTGTGTCTCTGTCTCTATGTGTTGTCTCTGTCTCTATGTGTGTCTCTGTCTCTATGTGTGTCTTGTCTCTATGTGTGTCTCTGTCTCTATGTGTGTCTCTGTCTCTATGTGTGTCTCTGTCTCTATGTTGTCTCTGTCTCTATGTGTGTCTCTGTCTCTATGTGTGTCTCTGTCTATGTTGTTGTCTCTGTCTCTATGTGTGTCTCTGTCTCTATGTGTGTCTCTGTCTCTGTCTTGTCTCTGTCTCTAGTGTGTCTCGTCTCTATGGTGTCTCTGCTCTGTCTCTGCTCTATGTGTGTCTCTGTCTCTGTCTTGTGTCTTGTCTTGTCTCTATGTGTGTCCTGTCTCTGTCTCTTGTGTCTCTGTCTCTGCTCTATGTGTGTCTCTGTCTCTGTCTCTGTCTCTATGTGTGTCTCTGTCTCTGTCTGTCTCTATGTGTGTCTCTGTCTCTGTCTCTGTCTCTGTCTCTATGTGTGTCTCTGTCTCTGTCTCTATGTGTGTCTCTGTCTCTGTCTCTGTCTCTAGTGTGTCTCTGTCTCTGTCTCTATGTGTGTCTCTGCTCTGTCTCTATGTGTGTCTCTGCCTGTCTCTATGTTGTCTCTGTCTCTGTCCTATGTGTGTCTCTGTCCTGTCTCTATGTGTGTCTCGTCTCTATGTGTGTCTCTATGTGTGTCTCTATGTGTTCTCTTGTGTGTCTCTATGTGTGTCTCTGTCTCTGTCTCTGTCTCTATGTGTGCTTATGTGTTGTCTCTATGTGTGTCTCTATGTGTGTCTCTATGTGTGTCTCTATGTGTGTCTCTAGTGTGTCTCTGTCTCTATGTGTGTCTCTGTCTCTGTCTCATGTGTGTCTCTGTTCTGTCTCTATGTGTCTCTGTCTCGTCTCTATTTGTCTCTATGTGTGTCTCTGTCTCTGTCTCTTTCTCTATGTGTGTCTCTGTCGCTCTATGTGTGTCTCTGTCTCTGTCTCTATGTGTGTCTCTGTCTCTGTCTCTGTCTCTATGTGTGTCTCTGTCTCTGTCCTCTGTCTCTATGTGTGTCTCTGTCTCTGTCTCTATGTGTGTCTCTGTCTCTGTCTCTTATGTGTGTCTCTGTCTCTGTCTCTATGTGTTCTCTGTCTCTGTCTCTATGTGTGTCTCTGTCTCTATGTGTGTCTCTGTCTCTGTCTCTATGTGTGTCTCTGTCTCTTGTCTCTATGTGTGTCTCTGTCTCTGTCTCTATTGTGTCTCTTGTCTCTATGTTGTCTCTGTCTCTGTCTCTATGTGTGTCTCTGTCTCTGTCTCTATGTGTGTCTCGTCTCTGTCTCTATGTGTTCTCTGTCTCTGTCTCTATGTTGTCTCTGTTCTCTATTGTGTCTCTGTCTCTGTCTCTATGTGTTCTCTGTCTCATGTGTGTCCTTGTTGTCTCTGTCTCTGTCTCTGTCTCTATGTGTGTCCTCTATGTCGTGTCTCTGTCTCTGTCTCTGTCTCTATGTGTGTCTCTGTCTCTGTCCTGTCTCTATTGTGTCTCTATGTGTGTCTCTGTCTCTATGTGTTGTCTCTTGTGTGTCTCTATGTGTGTCTCTATGTGTGTCTCTATGTGTGTCTCTATGTGTGTCTCTGTCTCTGTCTATGTGTGTCTCTGTCTCTGCTCTGTCTATGTGTGTCTCTGTCTCTGTCTCTGTCTATGTGTGTCTCTGTCTCGTCTCTGTCTATGTGTTTCTGTCTCTGTCTTCTATGTGTTCTCTGTCTCTGTCTCTGTCTATGTGTGTCTCTGTCTCTGTCTCTGTTTATGTGTGTCTCTGTCTCTGTCTATGTCTATGTGTGTCTCTGTCTCTGTCTATGTGTGTCTCTGTCTCTGTCTCTGTCTCTGTCTCTATGTGTGTCTCTGTCTCTGTCTCTGTCTCTATGTGTGTCTCGTCTCTGTCTCTGTCTCTATGTGTGTCTCTGTCTCTGTCTCTATGTGTGTCTCTGTCTCTGTCTCTATGTGTGTCTCTGTCTGTCTTGTCTCTGTCTCTGTCTCTATGTGTGTCTCTGTCTCTGTCTCTATGTGTGTCTCTGTCTCTGTCTCTATGTGTGTCTCTGTCTCTGTCTCTATGTGTGTCTCTGTCTCTGTCTCTATGTGTTCTCTGTCTCTGTCTCTATGTGTGTCTCTGTCTCTGTCTCTATGTGTGTCTCTGTCTCTGTCTCTATGTGTTGTCTCCTGTCTCTTGTGTGTCTCTATGTGTGTCTCTGTCTCTGTCTCTGTCTCTATGTGTGTCTCTATGTGTGTCTCTGTCTCTGTCTCGTCTCTATCTCTATGTGTGTCTCTATGTGTGTCTCTATGTGTGTCTCTATGTGTGTCTCTATGTGTGTCTCTATGTGTGTCTCTATGTGTGTCTCGGTGTCTCTGTCTCTGTCTATTGTGTCTCTGTCTCTGTCTCTGTCTATGTGTGTCTCTGTCTCTGTTCTGTCTATGTTGTCTCTGTCTCTGTCTTGTCTATGTGTGTCTCTGTTCTGTTATGTGTGTCTCTGTCTCTGTCTCTGTCTATGTGTTGTCTCTGTCTCTGTCTATGTGTGTCTTCTGTCTCTGTCTATGTGTGTCTCTGTCTCTGTCTCTGTCTATGTGTGTCTCGTCTCTGTCTATGTGTGTCTCTGTCTCTGTCTATGTGTGTCTCTGTCCTGTCTCTGTCTATGTGTGTCTCTGTCTCTGTCTCTGTGTGTCTCTGTCTCTGTCTTGTGTGTCTCTGTCTCTGTCTATGTGTGTCTCTGTCTCTGTCTGTGTGTCTCTGTCTCTGTCATGTGTGTCTCTGTCTCTGTCTATGTGTGTTCTGTCTCTGTCTATGTGTGTCTCTGTCTCTGTCTATGTGTGTCTCTGTCTCTGTCTATGTGTCTCTGTCTCTGTCTATGTGTGTCTCTGTCTCTGTCTATGTGTGTCTCTGTCTCTGTCTATGTGTGTCTCTGTCTCTGTCTATGTGTGTCTCTGTCTCTGTCTATGTGTGTCTCTGTCTCTGTCTATGTGTGTCTCTGTCTCTGTCTATGTGTGTCTCTGTCTCTGTCATGTGTGCTCTGTCTCTGTCTAGTGTGTCTCTGTCTCTGTCTATGTGTGTCTCTGTCTCTGTCTATGTGTGTCTCTGTCTCTGTCTATGTGTGTCTCTGTCTCTGTCTATGTGTGTCTCTGTCTCTGTCTATGTGTGTCTCTGTCTCTGTCTATGTGTGTCTCTGTCTCTGTCTATGTGTGTCTCTGTCTCTGTCTATGTGTGTCTCTTCTCTGTCTATGTGTGTCTCTGTCTGCTATGTGTGTCTCTGTCTATGTTGGCTGTGTCTCTGTCTATGTGTGTCTCTGTCTCTGTCTATGTGTGTCTCTGTCTCTGTCTATGTGTGTCTCTGTCTCTGTTAGTGTGTCTCTGTCTCTGTCTATGTGTGTCTCTGTCTCTGTCTATGTGTCTTGTCTCTGTCTATGTGTCTCTGTCTCTGTCTATGTGTGTCTCTGTCTCTGTCTATGTGTGTCTCTGTCTCTGTCTATGTGTGTCTCTGTCTCTGTCTATGTGTGTCTCTGTCTCTGTCTATTTGTCTCTGTCTCTGTGTCTATGTGTGTCTCTGTCTCTGTGTCTATGTGTGTCTCTGTCTCTGGTCTATGTGTGTCTCTGTCTGTGTGTCTATGTGTGTCTCTGTCTGTGTGTCTAGTGTGTCTCTCTGTGTGTCTATGTGTGTCTCTGTCTGTGTGTCTATGTGTGTCTCTGTCTGTGGTCTATGTGTGTCTCTTCTGTGGTTCTATGTGTGTCTCTGTCTGTGTGTCTATGTGTTGTCTCTGTCTGTGTGTCTATGTGTGTCTCTGTCTGTGTGTCTATGTGTGTCTTCTGTGTCTTGTGTGTCTTGTCTGTGTGTCTATGTGTGTCTCTGTCTGTGTGTCTATGTGTGCTTGTCTGTGTCTATGTGTGTCTCTGTCTGTGTGTCAGTGTGTCTCTGTCTGTGTGTCTATGTGTGTCTCTGTCTGTGTGTCTATGTGTCTTGCTGTGTCTATGTGTGTCTTGTGTCTCTGTCTGTGTGTCTATGTGTGTCCTGTCTGTGTGTCTATGTGTGTCTCTGTCTGTGTTCTATGTGTGTCTCTGTCTGTGTCTATGTGTCTCTGTCTGTGTGTCTATGTGTGTCTCTGTCTGTGTGTCTATGTGTGTCTCTGTCTGTGTGTCTATGTGTGTCTCTGTCTGTGTGTCTATGTGTGTCTCTGTCTGTGTGTCTATGTGTGTCTCTGTCTGTGTGTCTATGTGTGTCTCTGTCTCTGTGTTATGTTGTCTCTGTCTTGTCTCTGTCTCTGTCTCTGTCTCTGTCTCTGTCTCTGTGCAAGGACGTGAACTTTGCATCTCGGAGATGAGCACGGACTGACTGACTGACTACTCTTCGGAGCTGAACTCTGGAACAGGAACTTCTCTCTCAGCACACAAATTCTACAGAATCTTGAGCTGCTGAGCTGCTTTCTGGACCTGTCTGAATTTTTATTACCGTGCTTAAGCCCGTCACACCATGACGTTTTAGCCAGCGTATGCCGATGTATGAAAAATTTGTCTAAAACGCTGGCATACGTCAAATACGTTATGGGTAAGTTTGGTATACGTTAAGGGCACGCTGAAGCACGCTGGCATACGTCGTAGTACGCCGAGCTCGTCGACAAATTTTAAGCATGCTCAAAAATTTTCGACGTATGCCAGCGTATGACTCACACGTTCGCATATGCTGGCCATAAGTTGTAGGCACATTATGCGATCGTTGACACATTCGACACACGTTACTTGTAAGTTACTCATAAGTCGAAACACGTCGAGGTAATGTTTAGCGTACCCGAAACTTATTTCTGACCTATGAGTAACGTGCTTTGAACCTATGTGTAACGTATTTCCAACGCATATTGACGTATGTAGATGTATTTGATTGACGTCTTCCGGACGACCACAGAACTTACTGAACGTGTTTCTAACTTACAGCTACCGTAAAATGGCGTATTGGCAGCGTTTAGGGGAATTGGTATATAAAAATGGGCTTCACAGGAGGAACCCGTCAGTGTTTCAGACTCCATGTTGAGTAGATGTCCATGTCAGTAGTATCAGTAGTAGTAGTAGGGGAGCGTGTCAGTAGAGCAGTAGTAGTAAGTAGTAGTAGGTGAGCGTATGGGGAGGGTGTGGGTGATGATGGATCCTCCTTGCGTCCGCGTCAACGGCCACGGCCACGGCCAGGAGACTTCTTGGCAGCATTCTTCGAAGTTTTCTCGAGTCGGGAACGAGGGTGAGTACGGAGTCGGGAACGAGGTTGAGTACGGAGTCGGGGAACGAGGGTTGAGTACGGAGTCGGGAACGAGGTGAGTACGGAGTCGGGGAACGAGGGTTGAGTACGGAGTCGGGGAACGAGGGTTGAGTACGGAGCGGGAACGAGGGTTGAGTACGGAGTCGGGACGAGGGTGAGTCGAGTCGGGAACGAGGGTTGAGTCGGAGTCGGGAACGAGGGTTGAGTACGGAGTCGGGGAACGAGGTTGAGTACGGAGTCGGGAAACGGGTTGAGTACGGAGTCGGGGAACGAGGGTTGAGTACGGAGTCGGGAACGAGGGTTTAGTACGGAGTCGGGGAACGAGGGTTGAGTACGGAGTCGGGGAACGAGGTTGAGTACGGAGTCGGGAACGAGGGTTGAGTACGGAGTCGGGGAACGAGGGTTGAGTACGGAGTCGGGAACGAGGGTGAGTACGGAGTCGGGGAACGAGGGTTGAGTACGGAGTCGGGGAACGAGGGTTGATACGGATCGGGGAACGAGGTTGAGTACGGAGTCGGGGAACGAGGGTTGAGTACGGAGTCGGGGAACGAGGGTTGAGTACGGAGTCGGGAACGAGGGTTGAGTACGGAGTCGGGGAACAGGGTTGAGTACGGAGTCGGGGAAGAGGGTTGAGTACGGAGTCGGGGAACGAGGGTGAGTACGGAGTCGGGGAACGAGGGTTGAGTACGGAGTCGGGAACGAGGGTTGAGTACGGAGGTCGGGGAATTGAGGTTTGAGTACGGAGTCGGGGAATGAGGGTCGAGTACGGAGTCGGGGAATGAGGGTCGAGTACGGAGTCGGGGAATGAGGGTCGAGTACGGAGTCGGGGAATGAGCTTTGAGTACGGAGTCGGGGAATGAGCTTTGAGTACGGAGTCGGGGAATGAGCTTTGAGTACAGAGTTGGGGAATGAGGTTTGAGTACAGAGTCGGGGAATGAGGTTTGAGTACGAGGAAGAGTTCAAAGGAGATAGCTCCAACTACAGTCACAAGGCATCTTCCCCCTTCCATTGATATGAGGGGGAGGGGCATTTTAGCTGAACACAATTCCTATGGAGAGAACTACGCCAGGGATCCCTCATGTTTCGAATGCAACTCCCCGGGGTCTTTCCAAAACTGCAGCAATACACCTTATATCAGCCTTTGGTGGCCTCAAAACGGACGTCAAGGCCAACGTGTGGTCACTTAAATCCTTGCCCAGATTCTGAAGTACCTCGACCCAAAATTTGGGACTGGTGCTATGGTTTGGCCATGAAAGAATAATGTACAAACAAACACACAAACACTTGTAAAGAGACGGAGAAGTAAAGACACATTTCCAAGTGTTTGACCAGCTTGTGATTCTATTAATGTCTGCAGAGAGGGAAGAGGCTGATGCCTGCCTATCTTAAGGAGAAGGGGTGTTATGGTTGAGAGTGGAGTTATCAACAGAGAGAGAAAGAAGATTTTCCTGAGAGTCAGAAAGATCATTGATGAAGATGAGGAATAACACTGGGCCCAAAACACTGACTTGGGGCACTCCAGCCTTGACATCGAGAGGAGATGGAAGGATCCCTTTGAGAGCAACAAGTTGGCCAGGAGAGTAGAGGAAGTCAGTAAGCCATGTGTGGAGTTGGCCTTGGATGACATAGGCAGAGAGTTTGGAGTGCAAGACAGGGTGTCAGACTATCGAAAGCTCAAGATATGTCTGGAGAGACAGCCCTGATCTCATGTCTGACATTAATGGGCTCCATCCATTGTTGGGAGAGGAGCAGCAGCATGGCCAAGGGAGAGTGACCTGGTCTGAATCCAAACTGGTGATGTGAGATGAGGTTGTTGGAGAAAAGGAACGATTTCATATCAACTGTGATGATTAATTCCATGACCTTGCTGATGATTGGAAGTAATCTGATCGGTCTGTAGTTAAGGGGATCAGTTTTTGCACCACGTTTATATACTGTGGTGATGTTGGCCGACTTCCTTGCAGATGGAAAATAACAGAGGGTAAATGAGAGGGTTTGACGATTTGACGAACAGAGCAGAAAGACGATGTGAAGAGCAGAAGAGCAGGATTTTAGGACATGTGAGCTGATGCTGTCCGAGCCAGTTGCCGAATCACAGTTGAGGGATACCAGAAACTTGTCCGCCTTCTCAGGTGAAAAGGTCAGGAACAGTTGGGTACAACAGGGTGGGCACAGGAGACATATACATGAGACATGGGTACATAAGAGTTCAAGGCAAAGACAGTCGAGACATTTTCTTATCTCGGGTAGAGTCTGCAGTGCTGCTGTATGAAGTGAGGGAAGCGATGAAGGCTAGCATACACCAGAGACAGACTGAAGAAGGCAACACCTGGTTTTAGAGGAGGGAGACAAATTTGAAATTCAATCTTGTGGTTGGCTAGATGATGCTTTCTGGTTCTCCTTAGAGTGGACACACGCTTGTTGTGGGCTTTGTGGAATGATCTGAGGTCGCCGTCAGATTTGCCTTCCAGGGAGAGAAGTAAAGTTGTTTCAAGGCAAATGGATCACAAAGGATTCAGTGTACCATATATGATAACTGAAGACGAGATGAGATGAATCTGTGCATAAGAAAGAGCAGGTTTCTGTGGAAGATTTCCAAAGCTGAGTTATTAGTATTAATATTAGATATAGCAGTCCCTGCTGGTCAGCCCGAGTGAACTATCAGGCTCACTGGCGCTGAGACAGCTCCCTAAAAATAGCCAGAGATGTTGACTCTCACAAGCACATGATCAGATGAACAATTTGGAACAGAAGAAGAACACGAGACGTGAGCAGGAAACTTGGTCATTAAGAAATTGAGAAGGTAGGAGTTGGCATTGGAGAAATCTGGGTCGGAAAGTTCACAGATTGAGTCAGGACCCTGGAATCACAAAAATCCCTTGCTCCAGTACCATGACTGGTGAAGAGAGGTACCAACACCCAAGGAATTGACATGGTGACAGTTCAAATCAATATATATGAGGAAGAGAGAGTGGATAAAAGTTGGTCCATGTTGGCTGAGAGGGAGAGAGATGCAGATTGAGTCATCACTGTTAGGACGGCACAGCACACAGACAAACAAGAGGTGGGAGTGGAGAGAAAGTCACAGTCTAAGGTACTCCTGGGGGTGGAGAGGTGCAATATCAGTACACAGAGTGGGAAATGGAGTTCTTGATGTAAATTGCAACTACACCACTGGGACGGGGCTCAGGTCTATCGAACTGGAAGAGAAAATAGACATTGAGAGACAATAAGGAATCAGGGACGTCCTGTGGGAGGATGGATGCTGTCAAGCATATTATGGCCGGTTTATCAGCAGCATCTTGAGTTTAGAGACCTGTCAGGTTGGAGTTGAGGCCTTGGATGTTTGAGGTCTACACAGTTATGGGCAGGACAGGGAAGGAGGCACTGTTGGCAGGGTACAGGAATGCGGAGTGAGGTTGAGGGGAATGCGGGAGGGACAATCCAGGAGGGAGTGGGGCGAGTGGGAAGATGGGAGGGAGCTGGTCGAGTGGGAAGATAGGGGCAGGGACATTAAGTGGAAGGATGTTGAAGAGGGGGATACAGATAATGGGTGGGTTTGGGAGGACATACGTATGGACGAACGAATAAACCTGAAAATATCTCTCAATGGTGAAGAATCACTTTAAAAATTATCAGATTCGGATCTTCACCAAAATTTAATCAATTCTTCCTTGTCACACACCCAACATGTCCACCAAGTTGCATCCAAATCCGTCCATAACTTTTTGAGATATCGTGTTATGTATCGTTTTAGCCCTATCTCTCAATGGTGAAGAATCACTTAAAAAATTCGAGTTTGCGGACCCGGATCCCAATCTTCACCAAAATCTAAACAGTTCGTCCTTGTCACACACCCAACCTGTAGACAAAATTTCATCCGGATCCGTCTACAACTTTTTTGAGATATTCTGTACACAGACAGACAGACAGACAGACAGAAAGGGGTGAAAACAAAACCTTCACCTTCGGTGGCAGAGGTAATAAGAGACATAATTAGAACTGCCACGTTATAACTGCTGGCAGTGATGACCAGGTACCAAGACATCCCGCTTTGGTGCAACCCCGCTTCGATCGGACACCTGAGCCATGATGTTTTTAAAGTATTTGTTTGATATTTTAGCGAGCAAGTTGCAGGTCACCAAACATGTTCTGAAAATTTATCAATATGATTATATGTGCATTAAATAGTTCGATGCAAACTATTGTGGTTGCTAACTATTGGGAAAATTAATGAAATTTAACTCCGAAGTTGTTATTTCTCGAGGCCGTTGAAAAAAACAGCCGTGTGCCCATATATGGATGGTGACGTCACGTTCTCCAAAAGAAAGCGGCGCTCACTCGCTCATTGAAGAAGTGTCCAGTGAGCGGGCCGTTCTTTGCTTTTTTTGAGCTTGCAACTGTCTATATATCCTTTTTTATTTTGAATTATTGTAGAACAAAGTTATTTGGATATTTGTACATCATGCCTCATATGTGTGTCATGTTTTGCGAAAATGGCTGGAAACGGGTAATCGCTCCCACCGATTCTATAAGGAATCAAACATTCGCCGGCAGTGAATAAGATTTGTACAACAAAACAGGCGAATTTTCCCCAAAGAAAACGGGTAAAGAGGACCCTTTGGATAGACTTGTCATTTGTGGTGACCATTTCACAGCGAGGATTATGAAGGCAACGCAATGAATGAGCTCGGTTTCAAAACAGCGTGACGCTGTGCCCCGCCATTCAGCCTTCTCCTCCTCAGCTGGCTCCTGCTTCATCTTCTCACACTGTGTCACCTCTCAAGGATTGGGGCATTGTGTTTATCTATAAATGCGCAAAGAAATCGAGAAATTATTAGAACAGAGCAAGTCATCACTATCGGAAGTCCGTATGTTGTAACCGTAATGGGGAACGCGGCTGAGAATCTCTCCCCATCGGCCACGCCATCATCACTTTCGCTGGGGTCAAGCTCAGCTGTCAGAAAGACTTCAACACCAAGGGTCCATTATATTTGGGTCCATTCTATTCTGACTCTTGAGTGACTAGAGGGTTGGTGGTGGTCGTATGGCAGCTTAGCTGCGGGTAGCTATCATTTTTGAAGCGCGACTGTGTCGCTGATGCAGTGCCCCTCCACCAGTACACACACTGGAACTGGTACTCATTTCGCCGACCTCGGAAGGATGACAGGCTGAGTCAACCCCTGGTGTATTAATTCAGCGGCCGACGGGCTTGAACTCAGGACCCGAGGATCCCAAGCCACCCCCTAACACTGAGCCAACACAGGCTACTAGAGGGTTAAAAAATATTATTATATCAAGTCACAGACGAATCAACTTTACATTATTTTATGCATCGAACAAGAAAATGAAACTACAAACCAATCTGTCTGGTGGAGTCTGTCAGTGTGAACTGCCGCACAGGCAGTCCTGCCACTTGTACACGAAATAGGCCGTTTTCTGGCACTTGCAAGTGGCTCAAATTTATATGCTCAGGGCCAGAAACTCCATAGTATAAATTCCCATCATCCTCCGATCGTCCTGGCAATATCGGAATGAACACACTCAATTTCATCGCTGAAATCACTCTCTGATTCGCATCTCGCCATGTTAACCTGTTTCCGAATGTTCACGAAGTTTTTGGAGAACGTGACGTCATAGCATCTTCAGTAACTTCCGGTCTGTTTTTCGATTACCTAGAAAAGTTTGGACTTAAAAGTTAATTTTAGCATATTTTGAGTTTCAAATGCAAGAAAATAAATA
>CM068958.1:59161456-59173026 GCA_035128595.1 Eptatretus atami | reverse complement strand
GCTAATGGAAGAGCGAATTGACAAAGATGGTATAAAAGCAATGTACAGATAATGGAGCCATAGTCTGATGCAACAGGCAAGAGAATAAATAAACAAAAATTTGTAATCCAATATGGTCTAATGGTTAAGATTCCTTATTTTCACCCAGGTGGTCTGGGTTAGATTCCTGCCATGGGAAGTTTTTTTTTAATTATTTATTTATTTATTTATTTATTTAATATTGGACTCAGTGGTGTTATAGTTAGAACATCTACTTTGAGTCTGGGACGTCAGTGGTTTGAAACCGACCCTCAGCCGAGTCATAAAAAAGACTTAAATAGAAGTACATACAGCTTCCTTGCTTGATGCTCAACATTTAAAAGATGAAACAACACTACGTTGGCCTCTCACGGGCTGAATGGCCTCCTCGTGTGTTTTTTATTTGTATTTTTTTTTCCTTGAAGGGAAACTTATGTAATGGCGAAAGAGGGTTGTGTTCGGTTTGGTATGGTTAATGTGGGTAAAAACGATTGTGAAATGGGGATGACAAGAAGTGGTGGTGTACCACCTGCTTCAAGCCCTGGAGGGAAGAGTGAGATGTAACATCACTGGAAGGTGGTTCCATAGATTGGAGAAGCGAGAAATAAAAGGGTTGATGTTTGCAGTCAGCCTGAATTTTGGAAGTTTAACTAAAAGAGGGTTTACCAGGGGAGGCATACATCAATCAACGTCTTGTTGAATCCATCCGATGATAAAACATATCGTTTAAATTCCAACACTAGCCTTGACAAATACGAAATACAGTATTCATATTACTGCTTGGTTTGATATTGATATTGTCACGTCGAAGGCTCGCAAACACGATGTGCTTCCACGCCGGGATATATGATTCCTCGGACGGCCAAAAGGATTCCAACTAACTGTTAGATTGTCACAAGTTATCGTTCCACAAGCTCACCCAATAGAAAGCCAAATTTGGTGGTAGCACGTACAGGAGGCAGAAGGTGGGGAAACGTTCCTTGTCATTGAAATGGGTTTTATTGCCAAAAATAATGTGGGGAAGAGTGGTGTAGGAGACACTGAGGCGAAATGGAACAAACGAGGTGGTCAACAGGCACAATTTTGAATGTGGGGACTCAAATGTATATACAATAGAGAAATAAATAATCCTAACCCCCTAGGTGCCACAGAATCCAGACTTTTACTCGGTACAAAGGAAAAATATATGAGTACTTTAATAGACACAAAGCTTAGAATGTGCGGGACGGGACAATGGTGGTATGGCCAAAAGCAGAGAGAGGCACAGGCAGGATGCAGGGAGGATGGTGCAGAGCGACACACCAACAGGCCCAAACTTGTCTCCACTTCTCTGGATGAGTGAAGTTTGCGGGGAAGAACAAGAGCAGAGAGAGCTCGATGTCTTCGCTTGAAGGTCAGACTCCAACCCCTCCTGGAACTCTCAGTAGTTTTCCACCGAAACTCTGCCTGGGACCGCCCACGGCTGGTCCGTATTGTCCGTTGCATGGGATTCGCCTTACCAGCCATGCTGCTGAATTCATTGCCATGGCCCGTAGACGCCGGTCTAATGGATCATGTGTGGCGTTCCAAGAAGCATGATGTGCTTCCTCATGCTTTACAAAGTCCTCACCTGGCCCCACCCATGTTCCTGTTTTTACACATATAATCTTATCCCAAGTGCCTAGTTGTACTGTCAAATTTCATACGCTTCCTCATCAGCGTCACATTTAACAAGACAGCTTACTTTGACATTCTCCCTGTTTACAAGAGCAAATCTAATCACACAGACCATACTACACTTACACAAGCTGGGTTTGGATCCACCCCCTCCCCCAAACCACCTTCCACATAATATTTTACACCTCTTTAAAGTCCTGTGAATCTGAAGTTCTGAGAATATACAACAATTTCTACACATGTATAAGTAGCTGAAGGCAGTGCATCTTAGCAAACTGTCCCATTGATTTCACTATACTGTATTCATGAAGAAATGCAAACAAGAAAATGACATCCCCAATCTGTCTCTCTGTCTCTGTCTCTCTCTCTCTGTGGCTTTGTTCCTTATGCATGGCCACATCTTTTAAGTTACAATCTTCAAACTCACGGTACAAATACAACTTTGTGTGGAGGGTAACATAAGCTATGTGTCCGCGGCCGCATGCGGGGGTTTAGGGGGGAGGGAGAGACAATGTAATTGTCACACACAATGTACACACACAATGTAATTGTAAGGTCTCTGTAAATGTGTACCGTGTAGCGTCACGTGGTGGTGGCAGATGGCATTACAATTCCTTTTTTACACGGGCAATGCTGAGGTTAAAGCAATCTTCGCACGGGTACATTTGTCCCCCTTACAACCCCCCCCCCCCCCCCAACCAAAACGGAGGGGCCTGTCAAAGCCTGTCACCAGGTATGAGATATTTCTAGCAGGAAGGGACATCAGGATGAATGAGGTCCGGGGAGGGGGGGTGGGGGTGAGCGGGATGTGAGGATGGGGATGGGGAGGGGTTTAAGCACTCTATGCACGGTTAAATTTGTCTTCCTTTCCTTCTCGCCCAAAATGGAGGGGCCTGTAACAGTGTGAAAATAACAACCAGAGGGATCCAGGTATTCTTCCATGTGTTATAAAATATCCTTTTGGTTTCACGTGTTTCACTTCATTTACATCCCAATTGAGCCTCACAGATAGATATGCAATATGTTTGTGAATTACAACATGTTGTCTTTTGATTAAACCCGTAAGCGAAGTGATTGTCGTTGTTGTGATTTCCCCCCTCTCCCCTAACCTCTTTGTTTGGTAGTTGTCAGTTGGTTTGATTAAATATACAACATGTTCTTCATTATGTTTGGCCATGTCTTTAAAGCTACAATCTCTGAACTCAGGGTATAGATACAACCTTGAAGGAAGTAACACGGGCTATGTGGCTGCGGACTCGGAGGCTGTTTTAAGTCCGCAAAGTGATGCCAAAGTGACATACAGGACAACTAATTGGTCTGTCGGTGAAGCGACGTGTTGGCTCCGCTGGTATGCAATAACGCCAATGATTTATGTAAATGCCTCTCATGAATTCACTATTTTATAAGTAATTAAATGGGTTTTGCAGTTGAAGAATGATACATCATATTGATGGCTGGGTTTTTTTCCCCTTTGCCTCACAGGTATATTTGAAGATGAATCCAGCGATCAGTGATGAGTCGGATATTTGGGATTCCTCTGAAGGTGAAACTCCCTTGCAGGTTCCTTTATCCAAGGAACATTTACAACCATCACAGGTTATTTTATCAAAGGAACAGTTACAAGACAAGAGGACAGATCAAGCGAAAAATGGTGAAGTTGCAATTCGGGTGTTGAATTGTGGAGTTGTGTTTGAAGGCACTAAAAGTTTGGAAAAAGAAGAGGGTCATTTTGTGGGACAGAATGACGGAGGTGACGCTGCGGGACGCAATGACGGAGGTGATCCTGTTGGAGGGAAGAAAGAAAACCATGCAGGAAATGCTCCAGCCCAACGAGTTGGAGAGTTCGACACGCTGAGAATTTCTGAAAACAAAAGCCAAAGCTGCCCTTTGAACGTGCGTCGTTCTCAGAACCTTGGTAATCTTACTGATTGTTTTTATTTTTGCTTTTATTTGGGTTATGCTTTTATTTTGGGGAGCAATCGAGGCAATGGTTTGTTGCCTATACACCTCCCAAATATAGAGATGTCAGAAGAATGTGTAAGCTTTGTGTTGGCTTAGTGGTTAGGGTGGCGGCTTGGGATCCTAGGGTCCTGAGTTCAAGCCCCGTTGGCCTCTGAATTAAAATACACCAGGAGGTTGACTCAGCCTGTCATCCTTCCGAGGTCGGCAAAATGAGCACCAGTGTACTGGTAAGGGGGACACTGCATCAGCGGCATAGTCACGTCCCAACCAATGATGCAACCAGCAGCCACAGGCTGCAGTCGATGGAGAGAGAGAGAAGAATGTGTGGCCTTCTTGTAACAAGATCACCTGGAGGGCAGGTACTCTGCTGATAGTAATACTCATAAAAATCTTAATGATAATGGAGGCTAGAACACTTAGAGCTTTGGGGCATCCACGACAAGTCGAGAAACATTTTGATGTGAGAACCAATCCTGGAAAGATTGTCGCTGCATTGCCAGGTAGTCTACTGGAAGGGGCAGAAATTTGTAATTGGTTGAGATTCCTGGCGATAATTTGCCTGCTCTTTGTGAAGGACACCATGGATATCTTTAATGTCCTTCAACCAATACTGGCAGACAGGATGCCCAGTTTAACGCCTATCCAAGGGAAGGTGCACACATCGATGACTCGTCCTTTATGTGAAACAACGGGATGACAGTTTGTAACTGGGTCGAGATTTGAGCCCTGGCTCGAAAGCTCAGAGGCGAGTGAGCACACCTCGAGGTCATCCTGCCATCCCGATGTGTGTAGAACCGGGTTGCACTAAAAACAATGAAAGTTTTTATGTCCAATGTAATCTCCTTTTCTAATCTAATCGAAGCAATATAATGATCTCCGTCGGTGTGTCTGTCCATCCGTTTGGGGAGGGGCTTCCACCATTCAGGGAGGGGCTTCAAAATCAAATATCTGCCATTTTTTTTTTGCTCTGTGGAGCCTTTTTTGTAAGTCTCGCACTTTCTTACGCTCTCATGGCTATATCTTAACTCTAACAATCTGATTTCATTTTTTGTAGTCGTTAAGATGGTTGAAGTTTCAGTTGCAGCAAAAGATGAGAAATTCAGCCAAATAGTGGCGTTTTTACACAAAAATGCATTCTAATAGCCGTTTGGAATGTTTATGGTCGGAGGGGGAGAGAGAGGAGAGAAGAGAGGGAAGGTGATTAGAGGAGCAAGGGTATGGGGAAAAGTGAGAGAGGGAGACGATGGAGGGGAAGTAGAAGAGCAGGTTGGGCTTCCCTGCTCGGGAATTAGTTGACGCCATTTTGAGTGTATCTGGTCGGATGCAATGTGGGGAGGGAGACAGAGGAAGGGAGAAGAGGAGGGAGGGGAAGTAGAAGAGTGAGGGTAAGGGGAGTGGTGAGGAGGGAGGAGGAGTAGCTCAGTGCGAGGGTAGGGTTCTCTGCGAGGACAGAAAGTCCGCTCTGAAAGTGTGGACAGATATGTAGTCTATATTTTTTTTTTCATGTTCCTGGGGTAGATATTAAGAGTTCATTTCATGTGAGTGACGACTATTTTCCAACAAAATAATGAAGCAATACTTCGAAAAACTTTGTTTGTAATAAATTGAATATGTGGATTAACGAAGGAATCCAATATATATTAATGTTTGGTTTTAAGGAATTTTTAATTTTTGAAGTGAAGTGACGTGTATTCAATTTAAGTCAATCAAGGCAGGTTCTCCCCCTCCCAAGTCAATTAAGCCAAGGCAGAAGTAAGTTAAGCCTAAGCCACATTTGCTCTACGGCTAGGATACGGTGGCCGTACCCCCCCTGAATTGACAGAAACGTGCGGGCCGCAGAGTTTTCTGAGGTGGCCTCAGGGTGGCCCTACGCCGTATGGCTATCTTTTACAGGCCGTAGGGGTCGCCGTGGAATTATAGTGCGGAGTTATAACTTTTTTCATTTCTACGTTGGCCGTAGCAATTCGACAAGCCAAGCTGTGACGTAGAGTGTTTCCACATCGACCGTACGGTGGGCTTGCATTATTCGTGTGGCTGCCGTAGGCTCTTATCAATGAAAAATGAATTTTGCCAACCCCCAAAAAATTACGGCGGCCGCACTATTTCCACGGTCGCCGTAGGGTAGTCCTAAGGCGTCCCTGTGTTCAACGTACGGTGGCCTTGCGGTCTGTGTGACTACTGGGGCAACGCAGGGTCGTCGCACGGTTCCCCTACGCCGCCGTGTGTCCTACGTACGGCCTCCGTGGCAGTCTGCGTCGACTGTGCGTCCACCATGCACTACCGCTAGAGATCGGAGTATAGGTGTTTGCCTATACTCCGAACTGGTATATTCAGTTATATATATTATAGTTATAGTATATTCAGTTATATATACTGGTATATTCCGAACTGGTATATATACCCACTCGTTACCGTCCTGTCTGGCCGCACGTTCGCCTTAGGGCCCCCTGCGGTCGCCTTGCGGGCACCTTGAGGCTACCTTGCGTCTGCCTTGAAAATTCTATGGCCGCCGCAGGGACGCCCTAAGGCCACCGTGCGACATCAAATCAAATACCGTACGGCACCCCCACGTTTTCGGTCTCCACAATTTCTAAATACGCCGTGCGGCTCCCCGAAAAATAAAAACATATGTGACTGCTACATTGTGTGACCGTGGAAATACTGCGGCCGCCCTATAATTGCTAGTGGCCGTAGATTTTGTGGACCCTACGGCCGCCGTGCCAAATGTGACTTAGGCCTTACTCCACACCCTCTCCCACCCGTTACCCGCCGACCTCCCCCTCTCCCTTGTGCACGATCCTCTCCCCTACCCCCTCTCCCTTCCACACTCCCCCTTCCCCTACCCTCACCTCTCCCCAATCTCTCCCCCTAACCCTTCCCTCCCCTCCCTTAACCCTTCCCTTCCTTCCCCCATCCTCTCGCTCCCCTCCCCCATCCTCCTCGCTCCCCTCGCTTCCCCTTCCCATCCCTCTTGCTCTCCCCTCCCTCACCCCTCTCCCTCCCCTCCCTCACCCCTCTCCCTCCCCCCTCACCCCTCTCCCTCCCCTCCCTCACCCCTCTCCTCCCCTCTCCACCCCTTCTCCCCGTCCCTCTTCTACCTCCCTCACTCTCTCCTACCTCCTCACCCCTCTCCTACCTTTGTTCTTCTGGGCTGACAGGATGGCCTAAAAATACGCACACTCACCTCTAAGTTGTCTCGCCTGAGGTCGAATCCCGACCCAGCAATAAACTGTCATTCCGGTTTTTCATAAGCAGGTTGTTTCAT
The DNA here is from genome assembly GCA_035128595.1 of Eptatretus atami. Classification (NCBI taxonomy): domain Eukaryota; kingdom Metazoa; phylum Chordata; class Myxini; order Myxiniformes; family Myxinidae; genus Eptatretus; species Eptatretus atami. Next base: position 59,166,125 of record CM068958.1, on the reverse strand, counting down.
CAATGTGTATGTGCCGTTCCTCCGATGGACGTTAAACGGCCGTCCCATCCACCGGCATTCGTTGGTGGACATTACAGATCCCACCGTGTCCTTCATAAAGAGTAGGCGAGCTATCGCTGTCACCATGGCCAAATTCCAAATTCCTGCCCCAACCAGCAGAGGGCATTGCATCAGTGACACAACCGTGCCCTCAGCCAGTGATGCAACTCCACAGCTTCACGCTGCATATGAATCATGATGATTTTTCCTCCAAGCTCCAGTTTTCCTTATTCGAGCCTCGAGCCTCTCATCTGGAGCTTTACCTTTTAGTAGTTGTGGGGCAGGTAGCACCTCCACAACTTTTTGCTCCAGTGCAGATCTCTGCCTCACTTCAAAACAATATTTTGTCCCATTTTGAGGAGGTGCAGTCATTTTTCTCATAAATGCACATTCCGGCTGCATAGACACAGACACAGCACAGCTTTACCTGGGAGGGGTCTGTGTTTGCGATTTCCCCCCCCCCCCCCCCCCTCTTTCACTATCAACACCCAATATGTTTCTCTCCAATTTTGTGTACCCACCAATTCTCCCCCGCTCCCTCGGCAATAATTTATTTCTCCGAGAGTCAGCTCACAGGCTATCCATCTATATCATGGCCAGAGCAGCCTTGTATTGTCCGGACTTACCCTGTACTTCCCTCCATGGCCCACAAAACCAGCAGTGTCCTCCGTGAACATCTCGGCTTGAGAATCGTTCGGGTCCTCAGGTGGTCCACTGGAGTCAAGACCAGCTGCACAGTCCTGTGAGCCGTTCGCCTCAAAGCTATGCACGCCCCGCAATTACCCACCTCTCCATGTCTCGTGAGCCTTCTCTCCCCAGCTCTGCTGTTTTTCCCACCAGACAAACCTCCTCCTCCAATGAGCAAGCAGTCCGTTGGCGGTGCGATCAGCCGTTGGACACAGTCTCAATAAAGCGACCACCTGACATCTGCAAGCGCCTCACGGCAGCCCAAGAACCTCTCCACTTCTTCCTCATCATTTGCTTCGCTTTCGAACATTAAAATTATGCAGAGTGGTGGTCTTCTTCTTTCTTCATGCAAAACAAGGGGCTGTGGGGTAGCAACATCAGCTAAGGTCGGGTGTCCAGCTGATGCCGTGCCCTCGATAATAGGTTATGGTAGGAATTTGGAATTTTTTTCATGGTGTCGGCGATAGCTTGCCTCATGAAGGACACCATGAGATCTTTATCATCCATCAACTCATGCCAGCAGAAGGAATGTCCAGTTTAGCGTCCATCCGAGGGACGGCACACACGTTGATGAATCGCCTATCCAGAGTGCTGATATATTTATACTTGTTTATATTAAGTGTTGATTGGTGTTTATTCAATGTGAAGCTCTAATTCTTCTTTTCAATCCACAGTTACCTCCCGGTAAATGGGAACAGCTACTTCATGTGCCGTTAGCGTTTGTTTGCCTCCCATTGAAAACATCTCGTTTTATTCATTCACTTCTCTGTATTCTGTAGGCGCAGCACTGCAAGCGAGAGAAGCAGAGAAGCTTCACATTGAAAGCACAGATTTTGTCTTTGGACAAACCCCAATGGCAGTTTGCAGGTTGGATTACTTGAACGTTCAATGAAATGATCTTCTGTGCGTGCGTCCATCCGTCCGTCTGTTATTAGTTTATTTTGTTGCCACGATAATTTCAACCCGTAGGATAACATGATAACAAGATAATTTCAAAATTTAAATAATTAAAAAAGAGATTTCGAACAAACTTGGCACAAGTATGGACAAACATTAACTGATTCGATTTTGGGTTCAACAGGTAAAAGGTAAAAGGTCACGTGTCCGTTTCCTGTAATTTTGCCCTCCATATAACTTGGTAGAAGCATGTGACGTTGTCTATCTTCTTTTTTTCTGTTTTCTCTTTCTCTCACACTTTGTCATGTGACCCTTAATTTTCCATGTGACCTTTAATTGAAATCAACCGTAACAGTGCGTTGACTTCTAACGCGGGGGTGGGTGGGGGGGGGGTGGGAGAGGGAGGTTTTTCCATCCACGCATTTCTGTCAAATGATATTTTGTAGTTTTATTTACTTCCAACTGTTTTGTCAAATTCTTCTCAGACCTTAATTTTCATGGAGTATGAACTTTTCCCTCCAGATATCCACAACCTCCCCACTTAACACACCCTCCTTTTTATTTATCACTGTCTCCACTCAACCCCTCCCACATCTTCCATCCCTCCTTGTCCGTCCAAAACAGGCAGATGACCCAAAATGTGCGGAGTGTAGGTAACAACAATGTCAATGTTGTGCAGGACTGGAGTACTATGGCAATATTGTGTCTCTTGAAGATGGAATTGGATTGCTATAAATTGTTTTATTCGAGAGATGTGAAATTTTCTCATATTTTGTTGATTTTCTTGTGTTTTTTTTCAGATCCCATTTTGTGGCCTTGGCGCATCATAGTAAACTCTCTGAGCAGGCACTTGCTCACAAAATTCTAACAGCAAATGAAGAGCAACGGCTGCAATTGTTGGAGTCGTTTTATTCCAGCCGATACACAGAGCTTCTCAGAACTCAGCGAAAGGTGTTATGCAAACCACGTGGGAAGATTACAACGCGGATGAGAATCATCGTCCGTGAAGCTGAGAAATCTTGCCATCCGTTTTCTAGCGATAGTGACAGCGAGAGCAGCGCATGTAAGGATCCAGTGCAGAGAGCTGAAAAGTCTGAAAAATCGATCAGGCCAAAGTCTTCTTCTCAGTTTGATCCAGGCAGAAAGAAAACAACGAACAAACCGCAAAGGGTTTCCTGGAAAACGAGGAAACATAGGCGATTATTGGACACCGATGAGGGCAGCACCACATCTGATGATTTTGATCCTGATGGCGAAAGGGTAGAAATGATGGAAAAGGTTGCAGAAACTCAGAAAGTGTGTGACAATGAAACAAGATCTTCCCTTCCTCTGTGTTTTGACATTGTAAGGGCTCATGGCACAGAGGAGATTGCAAGATCAAATGCAGTAAGTGTGCCCACCGATCCATCCGTCAATAAAATGGCAGATGCCGCTAACCCAAAACCAGAGCCCAGCAATCCATCAAAAGATCTACATGCTGAACAACCTTCAGATTGCCAACCTGTACAAGGTGGTCAAGATGAACTTGCTGAACTCTTAGGAGACACATCAATCCTGAACTCTTTGTTCACGGCATCACAAAAGAGAAGGCCTTCCTCGGGGAATAGAATAAGAAATAACGACTATCGTCAAAGAATAACACGAGGAGATAAAGAGGACGAAACTGGAAATTCTCATGTAAGAACTACTAATGCAGATACCGAATCCATTTGTGACATCAATCTTGGGGCTTTCTCTGTCATGAAAAATCGAGAGGGCTTCGATACGGGGAACAATTTGGAAAATGGTGCAGAAGTGACTCCGGGTGTAAACTGTGAGCATCGTGACGATTCGAGCAGGGGAGGTTTTGCACCGAGGAGACAGAATGGGATGGACGACTTCATCGCACAGTTGCTGAACAACCCCAATCTGAGTTATCCGAAGGATTCACAGAGCCATAAGAAAACGGCACAAGTCCACCATCCCAAGGTGTCCTCGTCGGACGACGGTTGGGATCCGAGAATGTGGCGAAAGAATGAGAGCTTTTTCCTTTGCAGGAGAGAGGAAAAATGATTTTACCTTTCGGTCAAGCTTGAGCCAGGCTTAAACCCGCTTGGACTTTAAATGGTTAATGTGCTGCCATTACGTACTCTGTTGATAATGATCAGGATAGAATGTGGTAATCCTGTAAGTTTGGCGACACAATTATTTTGATTTCCAATTTATACACACACACACAACACACACACACCCAACACACACACACACACACACACCACACACACACACACACTATCTTAATTTCAAAATATATTTAAGGCACTGCTTCTATATACTAACACATCCCACAAAGATTCAAGTTTCACAAGGTGAGTGGCAGAAAGATTATTTTACAAATCACCCAGCTCAGGAATTAGGTTAACGTCAAATGGTGGATTTGATTTTATTTCTGAGGAATGTGCCTGAAGCTATTAGTGTTTTTAAAAGGCAAAGTACCCTGTATGTGAATTGCCCATGCCATTCGTAAAGCCAAGAAACGCATGTTGAATTGCAGCGATTTTTATAAGCAAGGCCCGCTGGACCCGGCCTTGGCAGGCTAAAGCAGCTGGGCTCCGGAACGCTGGCGGTTTGCCTGTTTGAGCAAAGAGGATTTGGAAACAGGTGGCGAGGCGGATGCTACAGAATGAGAGTACAATTTAGTCCAATTCTCACAAGCTGTGCCAACTGTGGCGAGCTCTTTTATACATGGTCTGTTTTCAATCTGCACTTACACCTTCTTTGTTGCTGCATCCCTCCCCCCACACACCCCCATCCCCCATCCCCTCTTCCCTCCCATTTTCTCCAACCTTCCACGACTTCCCCGCTTTTCCTTGGCAAACCATACCTCGTTCTAAGCTGCGAGGATTCTAGCTGCGTGGTGGGACGTTTTGATGAGACCAGGCAGCATGCAGGTGCAAGCGGTATGCGGGATATTTGAGTTTGGAAAACTGGATGGAGACTTCGTTTTTATGAAGTTTTGACTTTGCTATGTTTCAGTGTAGGCGTGTCATCATTAATGTTTGAGAAA
>CM068958.1:59119751-59136512 GCA_035128595.1 Eptatretus atami | reverse complement strand
TGACTGCTCATTGTGGTGACCGTGGAAAGCATGCGCCGCCGTAATTGCTAATGCGCCGTAGAATTGGGGGGAGACCCCAGGCCGCCGTGCAAATGTGACTTGGCGCTAATCGCCGTGCGGCTCCCCGGAAAAATAAAACATATGTGATGCTAACATTCGTGTGACGGTGGAAATACGCGCGCCGTATAATGCTAGTGGCCGTAGATTTTGGAGACACCCACGGCCGCCGTGGCAATGTTCGACCTAGGCCTACTGCGGTGGAAGTTCCATAACTTATGTTATACTAGCTGCGGGCCCGTCAGGGAGCAGGAGCCCGGTAGGGCTCCCGTAGGTGCGTGCAAGTATCAGGTCGCCAGCATCAATTTGACGTCTATATCATTCAAACGAAAAGAAGAATTGTGATGCCCTCCTCTCGCCCCCTCTCCCCCCTCTCTCCCCTCCCTTCCACTCCCCCCTCCTCTCTCCCCCTCCTCTCTCCCCTCCTCTCTGTCCCCTCCTCTTCCCTCCCCTCTCTTGCCCCCCCCCTCTCACCCCCTCTCTCACTCTTCTCTCTCCCCCTCCTCTTCCCTTTTTGCCCCCCTCTCACCCCTCTCTTGCCTTCTCTCCCCCCTCCTCTGTCCCCTCCTCTCTCCTCCCCTCTCTTGCCCCCCACCACCCTCTCTCGCCTTCTCTCTCCCCCTCCTCATCTCGCCTTCTCTTGCCCCTCTCTCGCCCTCTCTCTCCCCTCCTCTCGCCCCTCTCTGCCCCCCTCTCACCCCCTCTCTCGCCCTTTCTCTTCCCTCTCCTCTCTCCTTCTCTCCCCCCCTCCTCTCGCCCTTCTCTCTCCCTTTACTCTCTTGCCACCCTCTCCCCTCTCACCCCCCTCTCCCCCTCCTTTCCCTCCTCCTCTCTCCCCCCCTCTCCCCCCTCTCCCTCCCCCTCTCTCCTCCTCTCTTGCCCCCTCTCACCCTCCTCTCCCCTCTCCTCCCTCCTCTCTCTCCCTCCTCTCTCGCCCCTCTCTCTGTAATGTATTCACAAATGTCTACCAAGCACAATAGTCAGGGGGACTATGTTGTGATATAAAGACCGTGGGATTTAAATGATTAGAAAATGCCACCTAGCCTAGGTAGACTATTTTGGGTCCCAAGGAGTAAGAAATCCAGTGTTGGCAAAATTGGGAATGTTGCAATGGCGGCCATCTTGGATTTCAATTTCTTTTTTTTACCTTAACCCTTTTGTGACTGACTTTCACAAACTGCCATAGGTTAATGTATACAAGTCTGGCAATAGGTACTACAGGGTTAACGGAATTTTGAAACATCATACAAAGCTTTACTTTGTGGTTTCTTCCTGTTTTTGATGCTTTAATGTGTTGTAAAGGGTGCCTTGGTTTGCCAGTGGTACAATAATGAATGGCAGCCATTTTGTTTTTCAAATGGTTGCCAAATTTGATATTTTATTTATTTAAATATGAGCTTTAATGTCTCAGGATTTTTTTGTATGGAAAATACGCAGTAAGACTAGTTTATACAGAGATAGAGTTTCATGTTACATAACAATTCAAAATACACCACTTATTTATTGTCAATTTGGTATGCCCCCTATTTAAAATAAGCTGCCGTGATTGCTTGCAATTTCACATATTGCGTAAATCACTCATGGCTAATTGTATTTAGCGGCATACTTTCTAGGTTTTCAACAAAAACATAGGTCTGGACATTACTACCCGGGCTATATTTTTCATAATGGACTTCCTTTTCAAGTTCTGAAATGTGGCGCACTGGGTATCTGTAAGTGAAACATGTGTTGTAGAGGCGACATTGGAGGTACAGGCTGCCTTTATCTGACAATCACCACATGTTATTGGACAGACGTTTACTGGCCCTTGTTATTTCAACAAGCCAACAAACATCTAACTGATGGTAAGTTTACATGACTTCACTGTTTATGTTGAATATATAAATATAGAGAACATGTATAGCACATAGATAATGTAAGTTTACACACGATGTAAAAACTAATTTCACAAAACAATGCAATCTAAACTACAAATGCTCATGTTACTTAACCCATTGGGGACGGTAGGCGGATCTGTCGTTGACAAAAATAATACCAAGAAGTTGATCAAGCTGGAGTCAACTATAAGTGTGTTGCTGTCATCGATGCAATGGCTGATTTACAAACATTGGACAACCAGAATGCATCAAAACCTGTCATGACCTAGCAAACACTTCATTGGACGCCGCTGGCAGAAGTATGGTGACTACGACGAGGTACATTTGGTGTTTTGACCGTTATGACACTGGAGAATCTCTGAAAGCTTCAACCCGTGAGAGACGTTTGGGTGGTACAGGGCAGTGGCGTATCATATTACTGATTCCACATCAATTGGCAAACTAAGCATGCAGCGTTGCTTGCCCATAGTGTCAACGAAAGAGCATTAACCGCCTATTTGGCTGAAAAGATACTGCAACATGATGTAACATGGGCAAGTCCTTGTGGTTGCCTGGCGGAATAAGGCAAGAGCTACACATAGAGCAGTAGTTGACTCTCAAGTAGTCAAGAAGAAGCAGATACCAAACTCATTCTGCATTCCATTGATGCTTCTGTAATGGTGCCTACCTCTCTAGACATCCACTCACCAGACACGCGATGTGCTGTACTTGCCATCAGACGATACCCCAGTTTATGTCCATACTTCCTTTGTAACAGGGCTGGTCAAAACATAGGGCGATACCCTTGAGCCTCTTACAGTGCCTTGGGTCCAAGGAAGCTGCAGCCTACCGGGATTTCATGCACTATCAGGAGCAGATGTCACAGGAAAATTTGCTGGAATAGGAAAGAATAAATTCTGGAAAGTACTGCAGGAACTTGATCAACTGATGAGATAGTAAATGCCCTTGTACAGCTAGGAACAACAGATGAACTACCTAACACTTTGTTTGTCTGCAATTGAATCATTTGTATGCAAGTTGTATCTCCCTAACACAGAGCTGTTGAATGTAGCTGATGTAAGGTGGTGGCTATTCAAGAAGAAGCAAGCTCATTCAGAAGGTTTACCTCCAACCCAAGCTGCGCTGCGTAATGCCATCTTGAGAGCGCACTACCAGGCCATGATTTGAATAATGACATCATTGCAAATCCAGACCTGCCAGAACGCTGGAATGTGGTTGGAATTTGGTAGATGGCCGATATAAACAGTCATGACAACCTTGCCCGCCTGCCCGCAAGCAGTAATTGATCTGGTGAAATGTTCCTGTGCAAAGACACGATGTTCAGTAATCGCTGCAAATGCAGAAGGAATGGATTGAATTGCACAAATCTTTGTAGCTGTAGTGAGGACTCAGAATCATGTGACAACTCAGAAGACACAGTTTCTTCAGATGATGAAGAGGAGGATAGTGATAGTGAATGAGTTATTGTAACTTCCACAAGGATTGGAGCAGGCAATAAACTCTGGCAACCAACACACACAACTAGCATGTAGTATGGACAATGTATCACTGACTCAAAGGATGAAATATTGATGTCATATTGGCGGTCATTTTGAATTTTCATATATTCATTCTTGACTTGATAAGTGTATGTTCAACTACTAAACTTAGCCTAACCCATAGAAATTCATGGCCTTATAGCAACAATAGGCCTTAATACGTCCATTTTGAAATGAAAGATGGCTGCCCTCTGCAACACTAAAACTGTAAATATGGCTTTTCATGTTCTTTGGTACCTATATTATATTCAGATAGGCTTAGGGGTGATCTTTTGTACCATGTTAAGCGCGTCACTGTCATTGAAATGATAATTATATATTATTATATATATATTATATATATAATTATATTCAAGAATAAGCCGTAAAGGTGGCCATTTTGAAATTCAATATAGCTGAAAATTTGAATACAATTTCAGCTGTTCACAAGAAATGTGTATTTCACTAATTGTTTGTCACTAATTTTGAAATGAAAGATGGCTGCCCTCTGCAACACTAAAACTGTAAATATGGCTTTTCATGTTCTTTGGTACCAATATAACATTCATATAGGGGGATCTTATGAAGCATGTTAAACGCGTCACTGTCACTGAATGATAATAATACATATATTCAAGAATAAGCCATAAAGGTGGCCATTTTGAAACTCAATATGGCTGAAAATTTTAACGGAATTTCAGCTGTTCACAAGAAATGTGTATTTCACTAATTGTTTGTCTTGATAAATGTAGATTTTACAACAAAAAAAACAGCTTTTTACGACATTCATATCCACATTCAGGGCAAATATAGACATAAAATGGCGGCCATTTTGAAATCCACGATGGCTGCCCTCTGCAACACTTTCAAAATTGCCAACATGGTTTTTCATGTTCTTTGGTACCTATTAAACACATTCATATAGGTGGGATCTTCTAATCATCAAATCCCACGGGATTGCATAGTCTCCCTGACTACAAACGTTAATTCCAACCTTGGGAAAAAACAGCTTTCAAACCCTTGGGAAACAGCTGTTTCCCTCGGGAAAATTCAAACCTTGGATTAATTAATAATTTGAATAATAATCAAACCTTGGGAGTAAATAATTAAATAAATTAATAATAAATAATAATCAAACCTTGGATTATTTAATTAATTCAAACCTTGGGAAGAACAGCTTTCAAACCTTGGGAGACACTTGGGAAACAGCTGAAATGGATGAGGAAGAACGATATCAAACTTTGAAAAGGCACATACCCAGGTCCCCAGTGTCGATTGTGACGTCATACAAAACGAAGAAGAAGAATTGTGACGTCAATCCTCCAAAAAAATAATTAATTAATTAAATAAACATTAATTGTGACGTCATTCGTGATGTCATAGCACCGTGTCCTGTCATTGGTTCACATACATGGCCGTAACTTGGGAACCGCTCGTCCGATTGATATCAAACCTTGAAAAGGCACATCCGCGGGGCCCCGGCAATATTCCTGGCAAGTTCAATGAGATCGGACCGGCGGTCGTCGAGAAACGGCGGTCGCAGACAGACAAACAGACAGACAAACAGACAGACACACACACAGAGATTGCTGGAATTATAGATAGATGGTATAAATAAGACAGAGGTGCAAACAGATCACAAGCCATTGGTGAGCATCATTAGAAAGCTGCTTTCACATAGCATCACCCAGATTACAAATTATGTTGCTTCGTCTTCTTCGTTATGACTTGGAACTCTAGTATGTGCCCAGCAAGCTACTCTATATTCCTGACACTCTCTCTGGAGCTCCTATTGCACTGTGCAACCGCCAGTGTTTTTTGAAGACATGCAGATGAGGGTAACCAGTTGATTTCCCATTTGCCAGCAAGCCAACGCAGAATGGAGACCCTACGTTCTGCAACCTCAGATGATGGCGTTTTTCATCTTTTAGCTGTATTTGATGTCAATGGATGGCTAATCCACAAAGCAAAATCGCCACCCAGCATCAAGCCGTCTTGGGAGAGCGACATGAACTGCATGGTCTGCTCTTTGCTGGAACCGCATAAATAATTCTGACAGCACAACATCTCCAACATGCTCAGTCCGATCCATGAAGGCCATTTTGGACAAGAAAAAAGCAAAGCTGGAGCCCATCAAGTCAACTTATGGCTGGAATGAGCAGTAACATTGAGCAACTTGTAGCGAAATGTCCATTGTATGCAAAGTTTAGACAAGCCAACTGTAAAAAAGCCGCTCATGCCACAAGCAGAAGCTCAAAGACAACAGGTTAAGGGCTGAAGCTGAAGCCTAAAATATTTAAATTGGTACCACTGACAGATACCAATTGTGGCCAAAGTGGCAAAAAGTCCTTCATCAACATTGGCTGGATGTGTGTTTTTTTGTCAGGTCAATCTAGTTTAGATGTGTGACTTGCTCCAGGTACATGTAACCTGTACGAACCTGTTTCATGGTCAGGTTGTCGGCGACTAAACCGTCTCCCCCACCAGGTTTCTTGGTGAGGAGAGTGTATGGATATGGACACCCAGCAGGATTAAAACAAAACCTGTCAAAGGGTGAGGAGCTCCTTGTGAGCTAATGACCATGCATATCTAGTGCCCAAGTGTGTCTGCGGATGTCCTGCAGTTGGATTACTTTTTTTAGGAGGTTGGTGGCAGAATTTGCACTCCGGCCACTGTAAAACACTTCTCATTCCTAAAAAAAACCATAAACACAAAGATAACTGAAAACCCACTCCTTTGAATACCTCCTGTGCTACTGCTCTTCACAGGGCAACTCACCGGATGATGGATTGGGCAAAGCTTTCAGGACACCATTCCTTGATGATAGGAGAGAAGCAGGGGTAAACTTCCCGGCCAGATTGCGGTGTTGTGTGGCGGAGTTGTGCTGAGGTGTCGTCCACCAACCGGCAGTCTCCTTTGGTTAACCTGGAGGCGGTCCCTTTGGGTGGATTCCTGGAATGTCCTACCCCAAAGAGAGGATGATCACCTGTTATCATCTGAGCTTCGGCGTTTGAACATCTGGATTGCAGCACTCTCTGGGGTGCTGGAACACAACATACTGTCCTTAAAAGAAATGTTCTTCCATGAAGCTCTCTTTTACATTCCTTGTTTGGAAGTAATCGCAAGGATCGAAATTTTTTCGAGCATTTTGTGGGAAATAACATTCGAGAGTAAGTGATTTGATGAATGTGACTGCCCTAGCTGAAATCGCAAACATCAGTTCAGTTGGACATGTCTCACTTATGTTATGTGGTGTGCTGGAAAGCTTTCCGTGACAAAAACCCACATGGAGCACGTGTCCCCTGGACCGGTGTTATGCGTCTCTTCCTTTCCGGATCTTATGCTCATCCGAATTAATTATATAATTAACTCGTTTTATCTCCTGCCGAGCGATGTAACTTGTATCAGCCGTTCCTTATCAACGTTTTCGAAGGAGGTGCTTGCTTGAGTGCTTAAGCCACTTGGCGAGTGTCCACCCAACCACTTTAGTGGGGCAGATAACAGCAATTTTTGAGAGGAATCGTGCAAATGATGATACAAGCATCAAATTTGGCACATTTGTTCTCCAGGGGATTCTAATCACATCTGCCTGATTGGCCATTTGAAAATCCAAATTTTGAAAAATTTGGATTTTCAAATGGCCAATCGGGCAGATTTGATCAGAAGCCCTGCGAACAGAAATGCCAAATTTGATGCTTGTATATATAATTTGCACGATTTTTCTACTATCTATCTACACTACTTGGAAACTAAACAGACTCCTGGTTTGCAAAACTTGGCCGCTTTATCCATAAATGTTATTTTTTAGTTTTATAATCGTTATCCTCCAGTCCGCACGGACTGTGTAGCTTTCATGCAATTCAACAGGGTAATCGAGTAGGGTTCTGAGGTTCTTGACTTGTGCTCCTTACGACCCGTGCTTGGTGTGCAAGCTGAGGTTGAAATGGACATTGTACTTTGAAACCCCAATAAATTTATACGTCCTGTCCAGGAATGTGTGTGTGGTGTGTGTGTGTGTGTTGTGTCACGGCCATGTGGTTGGATGAGGGGTGGTTGAGGACTCATGTTTGCGGTTTGTGTGGTGGCGCTGGAACACGAGGAGAGCGATGTATGCAGCTTTGTCTATTTTCTTTCCTTGGCTCCAGATGCTTCAGGTTCACTCGGGCTTCCCGTGGAGGATGCTTGGATTACAGAGCAGGGACAAGGAAGACTTTGCGGTCGATCGAGAGAGACTTTCGTAAATAGTTTCCTCCATGCCTGGCCCTGGATTGTGACCTCTGAATGGGCTTGGGAACAATCTACATAATACATTTGCAAAAAATAGCAACTGTCTATGTCTCTTTCCATCCACTTATTACGTATCAGTATGCAAAACGGTCATTTTTATTTTTCAATTGCTGCTCCTACGCGTATGTAATATGTAGATAGCCCCCATCATGTTGTCGACCCAAGATGGAGATAAATACGTTTTTTTTGGGGGGGGGGGTCAACATGCAGGATTTATACAAATATCCAACTTGCTTGCAAAATTTCACATCCCTTTCATGGTGGTGGCGAGGGTTCATGCCCTGGGAGACGAGAAGTGTGGGTAAAAGTGTCCGTTGGCTTTGTAAAGATTGTGTGCCAAAAAACCCCCCCACAAAAGTGTGCAAAATATATAGTTCGGGTGTTGTTTCCTTCATGATCAATTCTGTTCTCTAATGACATCACTGTAGCCTGGTGTTGCTTACCGCTTGGCGAGCGTCTACAAGCTGCTTAGTAACGGAACACAGTACACCACCCCTGATGGCACCTGTGGTCCATGCTCTGTTCTTACGTCGTGTTGGAAACGCAAAAGTCGCTTTTATAATCCTGAATGTATTAAACGTATTAACATTAATTATTAATACACTGAGTGTAACAAAGACGTTGTGTTACATTCGTTTTCAAAACACTTTGCACTTGTTCACCTTTTCAAAGGATCGAACATTATTACTGCTGTCAGGTTGTGTTGCGGATATTTCATCCAAGACATGATGTGATTAGGTCATGTGGAGGTGGTCGGTTCGTTCAGTTTCGTTGTGCACATCACCAATGTAAACGAAATTCACCTGTAAATGTACATTCATGAGAACACACCATTGAAATTCCTACTTGTTTCCATATGTACAAGTTGACACACCGACAGTTATTCCATTTGAAATTACCGCCGTAGAGTGGGCGTGGCATGCTTGTAATCGCGGAGGAAACGACCAGGAAACAACAAATCAAGATGGCGGCGCCCATGGTTGTCGAGTGATTTTTGGTCTTTCAACAACCAAATTGCGTTGTTTCATACACTTGGTGGGGAGGATGATGAGAAAGTGACGCAATTCACGGATAAGAGCTGGCGTAAGGTAATGCGAGTGTGCGAAGGCTTGGTGCGACGCCACAGATAGTGAAACTATCAACAAATGCCGTTTGCTGGCTGATCAAATAATGAACTGCTGCCAATGACTGATGCTCCTGTAGCCGATCAGCCTGGGGGGTTGGTCGGTATCAAATTGGGGGAGAATGCTCATAGTGATTTTTGGGATGGTGTAGACCCTAGAGTTAGAAAATATGTGATAGCATTGTGGAGTGGCAGCTTTATGGGAGTTATCCCCTTTTTCCAAATGGCCGCCAAATGCTCATACCCTATATATAGCAGATTTTAGACCACCTAGAGCAGTGATACTGGTGTCTCCGACTAGGTTTGAGGGGTCAGATATATATTTCTGTATTTACCTAAAATATTGGATACAGCCTTAATATTAAAATTCAAGATGGCCGCCAAAATGGCTGCAGACACATATTTAAATGACCGCGTTTAAGGTCCTAGAACAGTTACGACAGTGATTTTGGTGTACATTTCCAATATTTAGGTAAATACAGAAATGATATATCCGACCCTCAAACCTAGTCATAGACATCAGTATCACTGCTCTAAGTGGTCTAAAACCTGCTATATATAGGGTACTGGGCATTTTGGCGGCCAAGATAGTCACTATGAGCATCCCCTCCCCCCCCCCCCCCGATTTGATACCGACAAACCCCCCAGGCTGAATGTATGTATATTTAATATATATATTATATATATATATATATGTATATAATGTTTATATTCTCTTTTTCAGGTATCGTGGTAGCTGTGGAAGTTCTACGTAAGAGCCTGGAATACAGTAGACTAGAATTAGATGTCCGTCAGCATGGAAACGCCCCAGGGACCCGCCAAGAAACTGTGCATCATACACCAGGCAGTATCGACGAAGATGAACATTTAATCAGTCCTCAAAGTCATGACTCCTGGCTAACCTTACTTGAAGAGCGCAAAGTCAGGAACGCTTGAGCGTTGCAAAAACGCTTGAGGACAAAGAAGTTCCAATTATGTTCTTGAAAGCTGACCGTCTCTGTTTGGTCGCATCATAGTGATGGCACAAGGGCGCAATCTCACGATGGAGAATCCTCTCTCACCCCTTGGGACCACTACTCTGGGCTCTCTCTACCCCAGACGGATTACTCAGGAAAACAAACAAAGCTTCCTTAGCCACTACTTTGCAGAAGAATGTGACAGTAGCAGACCAACTCCACAAAATCCGGCTTCTGTGGTCGATGGAATGAACTTAGTTCAAAGAGTAAGGGTGATCAAGCTACGTTGGGAGACATTGCCATACAATCATGTCTATGGCATTGCGTGAAGGAAGTAAAAGTACCAGAATAGATGTTGTGTTCGACACGTATCGAGAGAATTCTATGTAAAAACAAGAGCTTTTTACGACATTCATATCCACATTCAGGGCAAATATAGACATAAAATGGCGGCCATTTTGAAATCCACGATGGCTGCCCTCTGCAACACTTTCAAAATTGCCAACATGGTTTTTCATGTTCTTTGGTACCTATTAAACACATTCATATAGGTGGGATCTTCTAATCATCAAAATCCCACGGGATTGCATAGTCTCCCTGACTACAAACGCCTTAATCTCCAACCTTGGGAAAAAACAGCTTTCAAACCCTTGGGAAACAGCTGTTTCCCCTCGGGAAAATTCAAACCTTGGGATTAATTAATAATTTGAATAATAATCAAACCTTGGAGTAAATAATTAAATAAATTAATAATAAATAATAATCAAACCTTGGGATTATTTAATTAATTCAAACCTTGGGAAAGAACAGCTTTCAAACCTTGGGAGACACTTGGGAAACAGCTGAAATGGATGAGGAAGAACGATATCAAACTTTGAAAAGGCACATACCCAGGTCCCCAGTGTCGATTGTGACGTCATACAAAACGAAGAAGAAGAATTGTGACGTCAATCCTCCAAAAAATAATTAATTAATTAAATAAACATTAATTGTGACGTCATTCGTGATGTCATAGCACCGTGTCCTGTCATTGGTTCACAGTACATGGCCGTAACTTGGGAACCGCTCGTCCGATTGATATCAAACCTTGAAAAGGCACATCCGCGGGGCCCCGGCAATATTCCTGGCAAGTTTCAATGAGATCGGACCGGCGGTCGTCGAGAAACGGCGGTCGCAGACAGACAAACAGACAGACAAACAGACAGACACACACACAGAGATTGCTGGAATTATAGATAGATGGGTATAAATAAGACAGAGGTGCAAACAGATCACAAGCCATTGGTGAGCATCATTAGAAAGCTGCTTTCACATAGCATCACCCAGATTACAAATTATGTTGCTTCGTCTTCTTCGTTATGACTTGGAACTCTAGTATGTGCCCAGCAAGCTACTCTATATTCCTGACACTCTCTCTGGAGCTCCTATTGGCACTGTGCCAACCGCCAGTGTTTTATTTGAAGACATGCAGATGAGGGTACACCAGTTGATTTCCCATTTGCCAGCAAGCCAACGCAGAATGGAGACCCTACGTTCTGCAACCTCAGATGATGGCGTTTTTCATCTTTTAGCTGTATTTGATGTCAATGGATGGCTAATCCCACAAAGCAAAATCGCCACCCAGCATCAAGCCGTCTTGGGAGAGCAGACATGAACTGCATGGTCTGCTCTTTGCTGGGAACCGCATAATAATTCTGACAGCACAACATCTCCAACATGCTCAGTCCGATCCATGAAGGCCATTTTGGACAAGAAAAAAGCAAAGCTGGAGCCCATCAAGTCAACTTATGGCCTGGAATGAGCAGTAACATTGAGCAACTTGTAGCGAAATGTCCATTGTATGCAAAGTTTAGACAAGCCAACTGTAAAAAGCCGCTCATGCCACAAGCAGAAGCTCAAAGACAACAGGTTAAGGGCTGAAGCTGAAGCCTAAAATATTTAAATTGGTACCACCTGACAGATACCAATTGTGGCCAAAGTGGCAAAAAGTCCTTCATCAACATTGGCTGGATGTGTGTTTTTTTTGTCAGGTCAATCTAGTTTAGATGTGTGACTTGCTCCAGGTACCATGTAAACCTGTACGAACCTGTTTCATGGTCAGGTTGTCGGCGACTAAACCGTCTCCCCCACCAGGTTTCTTGGTGAGGAGAGTGTATGGATATGGACACCCAGCAGGATTAAAAACAAAACCTGTCAAAGGGTGGAGGAGCTCCTTGTGAGCTAATGACCATGCATATCTAGTGCCCAAGTGTGTCTGCGGATGTCCTGCAGTTGGATTACTTTTTTTAGGAGGTTGGTGGCAGGATTTGCACTCCGGCCACTGTAAAACACTTCTCATTCCTAAAAAAAACCCCATAAACACAAAGATAACTGAAAACCCACTCCTTTGGAATACCTCCTGTGCTACTGCTCTTCACAGGGCAACTCACCGGATGATGGGATTGGGGCAAAGCTTTCAGGACACCATTCCTTGATGATAGGAGAGAAAGCAGGGGGTAAACTTCCCGGGCCAGATTGCGGTGTTGTGTGGCGGAGTTGTGCTGAGGTGTCGTCCACCAACCGGCAGTCTCCTTTGGTTAACCTGAGGCGGTCCCTTTGGGTGGATTCCTGGAATGTCCTACCCCAAAGAGAGGATGATCACCTGTTATCATCTGAGCTTCGGCGTTTGAACATCTGGATTGCAGCACTCTCTGGGGTGCTGGAACACAACATACTGTCCTTAAAAGAAATGTTCTTCCATGAAGCTCTCTTTTACAATTCCTTGTTTGGAAGTAATCGCAAGGATCGAAATTTTTTCGAGCA
The DNA here is from genome assembly GCA_035128595.1 of Eptatretus atami. Classification (NCBI taxonomy): domain Eukaryota; kingdom Metazoa; phylum Chordata; class Myxini; order Myxiniformes; family Myxinidae; genus Eptatretus; species Eptatretus atami. Next base: position 59,123,893 of record CM068958.1, on the reverse strand, counting down.
TTTTGTGGGAAATAACATTCCGAGAGTAAGTGATTTGATGAATGTGACTGCCCTAGCTGAAATCGCAAACATCAGTTCAGTTGGACATGTCTCACTTATGTTATGTGGTGTGCTGGAAAGCTTTCCGTGACAAAAACCCACATGGAGCACGTGTCCCCTGGACCGGTGTTATGCGTCTCTTCCTTTCCGGATCTTATGCTCATCCGAATTAATTATATAATTAACTCGTTTTATCTCCTGCCGAGCGATGTAACTTGTATCAGCCGTTCCTTATCAACGTTTTCGAAGGAGGTGCTTGCTTGAGTGCTTAAGCCACTTGGCGAGTGCTCCACAACCCACTTTAGTGGGGCAGATAACAGCAATTTTTGAGAGGAATCGTGCAAATGATGATACAAGCATCAAATTTGGCACATTTGTTCTCCAGGGGATTCTAATCACATCTGCCTGATTGGCCATTTGAAAATCCAAATTTTGAAAAATTTGGATTTTCAAATGGCCAATCGGGCAGATTTGATCAGAAAGCCCTGCAGAACAGAAATGCCAAATTTGATGCTTGTATCATAATTTGCACGATTTTTCTACTATCTACTACACTACTTGGAAACTGAACAGACTCCTGGTTTGCAAAACTTGGCCGCCTTTATCCATAAATAGTTATTTTTTAAGTTTTATAATCGTTATCCTCCAGTCCGCACGGACTGTGTAGCTTTCATGCAATTCAACAGGGTATATCGAGTAGGGTTCTGAGGTTCTTGACTTGTGCTCCTTACGACCCGTGCTTGGTGTGCAAGCTGAGGTTGAAATGGACATTGTACTTTGAAACCCCCAATAAATTTAATAACGTCCTGTCCAGGAATGTGTGTGTGTGTGTGTGTGTGTGTGTGTGTGTCACGGCCATGTGGTTGGATGAGGGGTGGTTGAGGACTCATGTTTGCGGTTTGTGTGGTGGGCTGGAACACGAGGAGAGCGATGTATGCAGCTTTGTCTATTTTCTTTCCTTGGCTCCAGATGCTTCAGGTTCACTCGTGGCTTTCCCGTGGAGGATGCTTGGATTACAGAGCAGGGGACAAGGAGAGATTTGCGGTCGATCGAGAGGAGACTTTCGTAAATAGTTTCCTCCATGCCTGGCACCTGGAATTGTGACCTCTGAATGGGCTTGGGAACAATCTACATAATACATTTGCAAAAAATAGCAACTGTCTATGTCTCTTTCCATCCACTTATTACGTATCAGTATGCAAAACGGTCATTTTTATTTTTCAATTGCTGCTCCCTACGCGTATGTAATATGTAGATAGCCCCCATCATGTTGTCGACCCAAGATGGAGATAAATACGTTTTTTTGGGGGGGGGGGGTCAACATGCAGGATTTATACAAATATCCAACTTGCTTGCAAAACTTTCACATCCCCTTTCATGGTGGTGGCGAGGGTTCATGCCCTGGGAGACGAGAAGTGTGGGTAAAAGTGTCCCGTTGGCTTTGTAAAGATTGTGTGCCAAAAAAACCCCCCCCACAAAAGTGTGCAAAATATATAGTTCGGGTGTTGTTTCCTTCATGATCAATTCTGTTCTCTAATGACACTCACTGTAGCCTGGTGTTGCTTAAGCCGCTTGGCGAGCGCTCTACAAGCTGCTTAGTAACGGAACACAGTACACACCCCCTGATGGCACCTGTGGTCCATGCTCTGTTCTTACGTCGTGTTTGGAAACGCAAAAAGTCGCTTTTATAATCCTGAATGTATTAAACGTATTAACATTAATTATTAATACCACTGAGTGTAAACAAAGACGTTGTGTTACATTCGTTTTCAAAACACTTTGCACTTGTTCACCTTTTCAAAGGATCGAACATTATTACTGCTGTCAGGTTGTGTTGCGGATATTTCATCCCAAGACATGATGTGATTAGGTCATGTGGAGGTGGGTCGGTTCGTTCAGTTTCGTTGTGCACATCACCAAACACGAATATTGGTTTTCCCCGACAGTTGGCAGCGACTTTCCCGATGTCAACTAATCTAGTTCTGGTTCTAGTTCACATTTCTGGAATAACGGAGCTCCTATCTTGTCATGGAATGCCAAACACATGATAAAGACATCTGTGTCCTCTGCGCATATCACTACAGCCTGGTAGCCCTCTCTAGCAGCATGGACAGCATGGAAAGTAGGCGCCCATCTGCTTCCTCCTGCTGGCACTGGAGATCTGGTACTCTTCACTGCCCTGTGATGTAATTCTGTAGCATTTGTCATCTACAGTTACATACAGAATCTTCTATGTAGTTTCTCTCTGTACACTGGCTTCCTCCATTCACTGAACATGAAGCTAATCAGACTGGTTTTGTTAGTTATTCTTGTCAGGAAACTTCTCCATTGCCTCACAATCTGTGCGCTTGTGATACCCTGCAGCTGGTGTCCAGTCTCTTCACCTCGTGCCGATCTCTCACTGTTCTTGATAGAATTCTCTCGATACGTGTCGAACACAACATCTATTCTGGTACTTTTACTTCCTTCACGCAATGCCATAGACAGTATTGTAGTGGCAATGTCTCCAAACGTAGCTTGATCACCCTTTACTCTTTGAACTAAGTTCATTCCATCGACCACAGAAGCGGATTTTTGTGGAGTTGGTCTGCTATGTCACATTCTTCTGCAAAGTAGTGGCTAAGGAAGCTTTGTTTGTTTTCCTGAGTAATCCGTCTGGGGTAGAGAGAGCCCAGAGTAGTGGTCCCAAGGGGTGAGAGAGGATGTCCTCCATCGTGAGATTGCGCCCTTGTGCCATCACTATGATGCGACCAAACAGAGACCGGTCAGCTTTCAAGAACATAATTGGAACTTCTTTGTCCTCAAGCGTTTTGCAACGCCTCAAGCGTTTCCTGACTTTGGCGGCTTCAAGTAAGGTTAGCCAGGAGTCATGACTTTGAGGACTGATTAAATGTTCATCTTCGTCGGATACTGCCTGGTGTATGATGCACAGTTTCTTGGCGGGTCCCTGGGGCGTTTCCATGCTGACGGACATCTAATTCTAGTCTACTGTATTCCAGGCCTCTTACGTAGAACTTCACAGCTACCACGATACCTGAAAAAGAGAATATAACATTATATTACATATATATATATATATATATATATATATAATATACATACATTCAGCCTGGGGGTTGTCGGTATCAAATCGGGGGGGGGGGGGGGGGAGGGATGCTCATAGTGACTATCTTGGCCGCCAAAATGCCCAGTACCCTATATATAGCAGGTTTTAGACCACTTAGAGCAGTGATACTGATGTCTATGACTAGGTTTGAGGGGTCGGATATATCATTTCTGTATTTACCTAAAATATTGGAAATGTACACCAAAATCACTGTCGTAACTGTTCTAGGACCTTAAACGCGGTCATTTAAATATGTGTCTGCAGCCATTTTGGCGGCCATCTTGAATTTTAATATTAAGGCTGTATCCAATATTTTAGGTAAATACAGAAATGATATATCTGACCCTCAAACCTAGTCGGAGACACCAGTATCACTGCTCTAGGTGGTCTAAAATCTGCTATATATAGGGTATTGAGCATTTGGCGGCCATTTTGGAAAAAGGGGGATAACTCCCATAAAGCTGCCACTGCCACAATGCTATCACATATTTTCTAACTCTAGGGGTCTACACCATCCCAAAATCACTATGAGCATTCTCCCCAATTTGATACCGACCAACCCCCCAGGCTGATCGGCTACAGGAGCATCAGTCATTGGCAGCAGTTTCATTATTTGATCAGCCAGCAAACGCAGCATTTGTTGATAGTTTCACTATCTGTGGCGTCGCACCAAGCCTTCGCACACTCGCATACCTTACGCCAGCTCTTATCCGTGAATTGCGTCACTTTCTCATCATCCTCCCCACCCAAGTGTATGAAACAACGCATATTTGGTTGTTGAAAGACCAAAAATCACTCGACAACATGGGCGCCGCCATCTTGATTTGTTGTTTCCTGGTCGTTTCCTCCGGATTACAAGCATGCCACGCCCACTTCACGGCGGTAATTCAAATGGGAATAACTGTCGGTGTGTCAACTTGTACATATGGAAACAAGTAGGAATTTCAATGGTGTGTTCTCATGAATGTACATGTACAGGGTGAATTTCGTTTACATT
>CM068958.1:59083031-59093430 GCA_035128595.1 Eptatretus atami | reverse complement strand
AGACGTGTCTGTGGTCACAATGGTGGTCAGAGTAGTGTCAAACAAAGCAAGTGCAGGGCTGTTAGCAATCAATATTTTTACCCTTTCAAATTGAGTGTGCGCAGCCTCGGTCCAGAAGAAGTCAGCATCCTTGCACAGTGAGGCACGAAGTGGCTCCACGACGATCGCATAATTTGGAATGAATTTGGAGTACCAAGAAGTCAAACCCAGAAAAGAACACAGAGCAGATGCATCCTTTGGGGGTGTGCTGTGTTACTGCCACCACATGTTCGGTGTTTGGGCTCATGCCCTTTTCTGAGATCACGTGACCCAGAAAAAGTTCAACCTTCCTGAAATGACATTTGTCATAATGCAGTTTTAAGCCTGTTTGATCAATATGATTCAAAACAGCTTGAAGTTGTTTCTCAGGGGAAGAAGCATACACAATTATGTCATCTAGGTAACACTGGACACCCTCCTGGCCAGCTAAGATCTGTGACATCATTTGCCAGAATGGACCGGGAGCAGAAGTAAGACCATAAGGAACACGACAAAAACGCAAAAGTCCCTCGTGTGTTATGAAAGCAGTAAGGTCTCCGCTTTCCTCATGCAAGGGCACTTGATGGTATGTACTCTGAAGATCAAGAGTAGAGAACATTCTTGCTCACTGAAGTTCTGCTAATACCAAATCAATATGTGGGAGTGGATGACTGTCTATTACGATCACCTTATTGGGTTCACGAAGATCCACACACAGTCGTATCCATCCCATTTTCTTATGCGGAATGACAATTGGTGAAACCCATTCGGAAGAGTCAATTCTCTCAATGATGCCCTCTTCTTCAAGCATTTTTTACTTCTTGCGAGACAGCATCACGGACAGCAAAAGGCAAGCGGCGAAGCTTCTGCTCGATTGGCACCACATCGGGCCTTATCTTCACTCTGTGTACAAATGCTTTTGCCTAGCCTAGAGTTCCAGTGACGTTAGGATTAGATGTCTGCCAAACCGATGTTTGATGCACAAAGTTACTTAGCACTGATGCAAGAGTAACACATCCATTAATAATATTCAGTCCGAGAGTAGTGAAGAGGTCCATGCCGAGTATCGGTGTTCCAGAAGGCACAATGAAGAAATCAGCAGGTACAGAAACATGGTTGTGTCGCACCTGTACCTGAAGACAACCAACTACAGTGATCGATTTTTTTTTTAGGAAAGTCACCAAGTATAATTTTGGTTCTGCAAGAAGCACATTCTTGAAATGCTCCAGGTAGGTAGACTCTGGAAGTATGGAAACGACTGAACCTGTGTCCACCAGCAATTCAGTTGAGCATGCCTGTCCATCAGGTGTGCAAAGACGAACATCACAAAATTGGTTCCCTCTAATTTGTTCAGAGGTTTGTGTGTTTATGCTTAAAACAGTCGCACCTGGCACAGTCACTTCCCGCACTTGGTATTTGTGTCTTTACTGCGACATACTTTAGCAAAATATCCACTTTTGCCACACTGTCTGCAATTTACATCTTTTGCAGGGCATTTGGGGGTAATTGGCTAAGTGCATTGCAGACCCACAATGATAACAAGTACTCTCTTGGCATACCTGTCGAGCTTGTGAAAATTTTGGGTTTGCAGGTTCATTTGATGTGTCCTTGTGGATGGGGTCTCGTCTGCATTGCCCCGTTCTAGTACCTGCTGGTATTGTATTTACATCCTGAAAAGGACGTTGACATGCCACATGCAATCGCTTTGCTTCGCCATGGCTGATTCGATTTGTCCCGCCATTACGAGGGCTTTCTGCAGTGTAAGCTCCGGTTCCAAAAGCAACTGTTCACGTATAAGAGCTGTAAGAGTTTTTTCCCCATGAGCTGATCTCGTATCATTTCATCAGAGAGGTCACTAAACTCGCAATTAACTGCAATCTACGTAAAGCAGCAACAAACAGAGCAGTCGATTCACCCGGCCTTTGTGCTCGTTGACGAAACTTGTATCGTTCGAAAACAACGTTCACCTTCAGCATGAAAAAGGCAGTTAATGCACCGACAGCAGCAGAGTGTGTGTCCACATCAACTGGGAGGATATAGAATAAACGCTGCCCTTCAGTTCCTAGGCAGTGAAGAAGCAATGCATGCTTCCTCGCATCAGAAAGTGCATCGTCATTTACCGCCAGCATAAAGTTCTCGAACATGCGCATCCATGAGGTAAAAGGTATCGAAGGCTCACCCAGACTTTGTAAGAATGCAGCAGGTGGTGTAAGAGCAAGGTGAGCCATCATCGTCGCCAATATGTTGTGTAGTAAAATCAGCCAACATGCAAGTCCTTTGGCTCAATCGTTTTTTGGCGGCTCTCACCTTCTCGACAGCCTGCTGACGTCACTCTCGGTTCCGGCTCCTCATGCATCCATTAATATTCATGCAACTCCCAATACCACAGACTGTCACCAAGTCTAAACTCGATGCTCACCTCCATTCACCCCCCCCCCCCCCCCCCCCCCCCACGTCCCCTTTTCTCGTACTGCAGTGCACATCCTTGTCCCTACTTCCTTCGCCACACTGTCTGTTGTCCATTGTTCTGCTATTCCATAAGCTTTGATACCCCCGATTAACAAAGTAAAAGCCTGTGGCCAATTTGCACTGCCCTGTAACCATCTGTACAAGCTAATTTGGATTTTCATCTCTCAGGCTATCCATGGCTATCGTGAGATAGAACGAGAGAAGTGGGGAGCTGAGGCTGCCCCCCTGTTGCACAGAGTTTGTGAGACAGCATTTGGGAAAGGTCGTGAAGTCAGCCCTCTGATCCACGTCCTAGATTTGGACGCTCACGGGTACATCAAACCACACGTGGACAGCATCAAGGTGACACATTTATATTAGCCATTTCTTCTTTGTTAGTAAATGACTAATGGGGGACTGATAGGATTGGCCTCAAGGTACGCACATTCACCTCTAAGCTGTCTAGCCTGGGTTTGAATCCGGCCCAACTATAAACCGTCATCCTGGTGATTCACAGACAGGGTGACTCAATGTGTGTATCGTCCCTCTGATAGACGTTGAATGGGCGTTCTGTCTGCCGGCATTAGTTGGTGGATGTTAAAGATCCCACAGTGTCCTTCGCAAAGAGTATGCGAGCTATAGCTGGCACCATGAACAAAGTTCCAAATTCCTGCCTTAAACCTAGTTGAATGCCAGGCCTGGCCAGCCGGTTAGTGTAAGACTTGGGCCAAGCTTCCCCCTGCCAACCCCACAAGAATGTGGGAATAATTGTGGCAGTTAACGAAGAAGTAAATGACTAATGGATGGAGTGAAAAGATGCTTCGACAGGTACTCGACCATTTCTGCCTTTTGTATCGTTGTTTCTAAAACTCTCCGCTCTTGACAGTAGAAGGAATTTTCTGAGTTGATAAACAATGTTGGTGTCAGCTAAGATGTTCTGGTGTTGATGCAGTTCTGTGGGAACACCATCGCTGGCCTCAGCTTGCTGTCTACCTGCATCATGCGTTTCGTGCATGAAAGAACAGCCGAACAAATGGATGTGCTGCTCAGACGGCGCTCTCTTTATATCATGTGGTGAGTAATCAAAATAAAGACCAATAACTGCACCGTAATCCCAAGAAGGAAGCCAGACATAAAACACACACACACACACACACACACTGTACTGGTAAGTACTTACAAAAGCTATTCCATTTGAAGTTTATAACCTTAACTGATAAGCAGTTTACTGATTTCCTAACTGTCGGATCATCAGCTGGGCACCGTTTTTCATCGAGGTTTTGATCCTTTCAGCCCAGAACCTCTCCAAACAGCGGATCCACAACCCCGGTCGCTGGTCCACAACATTAGATTACCCACAATCAATGGACGTTTGCAACTTTGTGCAATAGGCTACCAGTAATAGAAAATCAAACCCTGCTTCACTTATATTAGTCTGGCTCATGACATTTTAGGTGTATCTTCCAGTCCATGGGCCACACTACACTCGGCTCATGGATGCAAATTGTTTGAGAAGCCATCTGGAAAAAAAAAGTCATGACAGTTCCAGTTCATGTGCTCCATCAGATCGTTTTGTGTGTACACGTTTACCCCTCTCCCCCATTTGCCCATACCCTTTGGGTGGGACTCGATAAAACTGCTGCCTTGTCATATAGCTCCTCCATGAGGCTGGATGCTAACGATCACGATCGATAGGTGGATTCCAATCTAGAAAAGTCGATCTTAACATTTCAAAAAATTTATAGAGACAGAGTGGGAAAAGCCAAGGTACTGTATGATGGTTGTATTTAAAACTGTGGAGGTTGTGAATCACAAATGTAAGTTGCTGGAGAGTTTTTTAAAAAAGAAAAAAAAAAGAGTTAAATGTCAGTGCAGAGACCAATCAGAAATTATTTGCATTTAAAGGAACCAATTGTCTATCAATGATGGTGTCACTGGATTGCTTTGACCACTATACAGCTGTCAGTTGATCATTGCCTGTTGTCGAACCACCAAAACATGGAATAAGCTGGGCTTTTGAGATTGATTTCCTAAAGCCAAAACGACGAGCGGGAAGCCAGGGCCGTCCAAGAAGGCGTCTCTTCGCATTAGCCATCTGCTGGTGAAACATAAGAAACCATTCGCCTATGGTGAAGTCATCAAGGAGACAATGATGGTTGCTGCCGACACCTTCAAAGATTTTAAAAACAAAGATGAAATTACGACAGTCATCAAGAGCATGCCGCTTGGCACTTCCAAAGTAGCCAGAAGGGTGGAATCATTGTCCGAGGATGCGTCTCAGTAAATACACCAACTCTTATCAGACTGTGAATGTTTCTCACTTCAGCTTGAGGAATCAGTAGACATGATGGATATAGCCCAGCTGATTGTTTTCATTCACATGGCAAAGACTCAACAACAAAGGAGGACTTTCTCACTGTTTTGCCATTCAGAGAGGACAAGAAGTGAGGATGTCTGCAACGAATTTGAAGAGCATGTGACAGAAGAACATTCCGATCAAGAAACTGATTGCAATCACAATTGATGGTGCACCGGCAATGCTAGGTGTTAATGCAGGCTTTATTTCACTTTGCAGAAATTATCCTGAATTCCCCTCCTTTGTCAATTACTATGGTGTTATCCACCAACAAGCACTAGCGATCAAGGTGATTGACTTCACATGTAATGACAGTTGTTGAGATTGTCAACTCGATTCGTGCCAGAACTCTGTAACATCATGCGTTCAAATCGTTCCTCGATGAGCTTAATGCTACCTGTGATGAACTAATCCTTCATGAAGATGTGAGTTGGTTAAGTTGAGGAAAAGTCCTCCAGATTTTTATATCTCATCCCTGAAATTGTCACCTTTCTTAAATCAAGAAATGAAGTGTACAGTGAGCTTTCAGATAATGAATGGTTGCTAAACTTGGGGTTTCTTACAAATATAATAGTAAAATTGAATGAGCTCAATCGCGAACTGCAGGGGAGGGACAGAGACGTTTCATTCATGATTAGTGCTGTGAATGCGTTCAAGTTGAAACTGGGCCGATGGTCGTCCCATGTGAAGAACAATGTGACAGAGCACTTCCCAAAGCTGGTGAATATCCTACAAAACATCAAAAATAAAGTGTTCCATCCAAAAAAAATTATGTGACCACCTGATTAGATTGCAAAAGGAATTCAAGAGACGATTTCAGGTGGGAGACTAGATGGAACGAATCATTGTTTGTCTCAAATTGTTTTCTTCAAGTAGACATTGGAGAACTGACAGCAAATTTCTGCAGGTGTATGAACAAAGTAAAATATTTAACATGTAGATAATCACCATGCAAAATGACATCGAGCTGAAAGCTAGGTCAAGGGACAAAGATTTTTGGGAACTTGAAAACAGAGAGAAGTACCTTCTTCTGACATCCTGTGCACTCAAGGTGAAGGCCTACTTTGATTCACATACCTCTGTGAGACGATGAATTTCATCTGGGAAAAACCCAAGTCCAACTCGCACTCATCTCACAGATGCCCATCTGATGGACTGAATGAGACTGGCCATCTCAAACTACAACCCAGAGTTCAAAGCACTCACAGATAGTGTGCAAGAACAGGTGAATGTTATGCTTGGCGTACATTGTTTGGGAGTTTTAGTAAAGTACAATTCTTAAGGGTCGATCTTGTGTTGCATTTATATTTTAAAACTGATCTTGTGTTCAAAAAGGTTGGAGACCACTGGGCTAGACCTAGACCTCTGTTTCGGTAAACCAACCTTGTGTTATCTAAACTTTCACCTCTCCTTGATTAGACATATGTGTATGCAGTGCACAAGATCATGTCAGTTTTTACTATCCCTCCCTCAGGGATAAAGTGCGATATGAGTTCACTCACGAAATTCTAAAGAACGAAGAATCCTATTACGAAGGAAAACACATACCCAGAAGCAGACGGATCGCCATCATTTCTCGGAACTTTCCAGAAGAGAAAACATGAATCTATTGATTGTATGTGTTTGGAGAAAAAAAAAAGTCAAAATAAATTTTATTCCCCCTTTGTTTCGGGATCTATGATGAGCAAATATGTTGCATTGGAAAATGACGAACCGTTTCGGTCGTTTTACATTTGAATCGACATCAGCAAGTGATTCTACATAGAATAACAGTGAAGATGTAAACAAAATAATGTCTGAAATACATTTTCTACTTGTCGTACTATGAACACAGCCCGGAGATGAACACCGCCTGGACACGTCTCGAGACAAACACAGTCTGCAGATAAACACCGCCCGGACACATACACTATCCGGACATAGCCTACGGCCGGAGATGACCACCATCCAGTCATGTCTGAAGATGACCACTGTCCGGACACGTTCTGGGTATTAAATATTGTGTTAACACTACTCTTTGGACGTTTATAAACATTACAGCTGAAATGTGATGAGCTCTAGAATCTCTTCATCTGAACGAAAATTTAAAATGAGGAATTGAACATAGCAGCAGTTGCGACTGCTAAAAAAAAGTGTTCATTTGTCCAATTCACACATTGTTTGACACTACGGTCATCTCCATATGGTGTTTAATATGATCACGCTGGCTTGGCAAGCAATTCGTGATTGGTTATAACAAACATCACTCGGAGACAACCGGAATGTCAAACAATGGCTGAATCGGACAAATGAACACTTTGTTTTTTTTTCATAGTCAGAACTGCTGCTGAGGTCAATTCTGCAGTTTAGATTTTGAAATTTGACTCAGTTGTAGAGATGCTAGAGGTTACCGCATTTGTGAAAATGAAATAAAGCCACAAACACTGGTGTCTCCCGTCGTTTATAACCATTGCAATGTATCCAGCGATTCATAGGGATGATGAGGTATTCGATGTTATGAGTGAGGAACTTGCAAAAAAGAAAATTTGAGCACTTTATTATTAAGAAGCCATTGTGGCCTGTTCCAAGTCAAGGCATTGTTGAGCAGGCAACCCCCCCACTTCCTGTCCCAAAAATCACAAATGAAAGGGGAGGAGCTGGCTGATAAAGGGGCTGACCAAGGACGATGCCTTGATAAAGGATAATTAAATAAGGCCGTGAATTATCTTCAAAAGTAGTGTTTAAATTTAACCCAAACACACAATTTTCATTCATGCACTACCTTGGAGTTCCCATAGTATGTATGCAAAGGCCGATCGGTTTCATGGTTTTGGAGGAGACACACTGACATTTATTATTATAATCAAGATGGCAGCCCATGGAAAAGTGAGGCAACAAAGGGTAAAACCATAGGCAGCATTCGGGGCATGCATCCTGTGCAATTGCACGGGGCCTCGAGATGACAAAGGGCCACCACACGACCAATCGTGGTTCATAATCTTTTGAGACAAGGGCCCCCCTGAAGGTGGGATCTCATTTTGCCGATAAAACACATCAACTTGAAAGTGGTGATGAACAAATCGCAAAGGGAATGTGCAACCTCAAGGAAAGAAAGTGCTGTGATGTAATGAATCGATTAAAAATACTGTTACGGCTGTGGAAATTCGCAGAACACCATATAGGTCCTTAGTTCAGTTATGCCGATAAGTCCGTGTTCAGTTAGATTTCCCCACCATTGTTTAATGGGAATTATCCGTGTGGACAGGGCTGTGATCTTTGAGTTAGCCGTTATTCTTTTACTATCGTTATTTTGCAACAACCACCACAACCGCATCTCAACCACCTTCTCCACAACCGCATCTCAACAACTACGCCATCCCCACCACAGCGCCAACCACAACAACCACAACCACCTTCTCCACAACCGCCAACATCCCCACGGACAATGGACACCACCATCGAATAACATCTCTGCCACCCAACGCGATGGTTACTGAACAAGAAAGAACGGAAACGTAAAAAAACCCGTTGCTCAGGAGGAAAACTGGACACCACACTTCTTGGAATTTCCCCTCAGAACTGGTAAACAGAGGTGACGGTTGGTCAACGATCAAATGAGTCAAGCTGATCTCTGCTGGAATTTTCCTTCCCCGCGCACCGCGAAGGGAGGGGCGATGCGCCGTCAAGATAAAAGGGCACGCGGAACGAGAGGTTCAGGGAGTGGGGAGTCAGGAGTGTGGAGTTGTGGAGGTCTGGGAGCGGAGTCGAGCTACAGTCTGGGAGTTGCGGTCCCTGGGAGTGCAGTGAGTCTGTCAGCCTCTCGTTGGTCGACGGAGGCGCTGGTCGAGCCGGAGAGGAGTCGCCAGCCGGATCGCCGTTGAAGGCACGGGCGGATCCAGCGGAGTACGGGCAGGGCCACCGAGGTCGCCGAACCAGGGCCCGGCGAGGCACCACGAGGGTGGAGGTAACCTGCAACGGTCTCGTGGGATTCCTTCGGTCCGCCAAGTCCCACGTAATAAAGGCCTACGGGTCCAGTCTGACCCCCTTGTCTCTGAGGGGTCTTTTCTTGGTTTATTTGTGTGAATGTTGTGGCGCCGTGTCCCGCAAGTAGAAACTGTGTAAGTGCTTGTGAATAATAATAATAGACGGTTGTAGTGCTTTGCCTTGTTCGTGTCTTGTCCCTTCCCGCCAATTTCATTGCATTACTGTACGGGTCGTTTTATAAATAAATGTCCTTGTGTGAATGTTAACCCGTTCGTTGTGTCCTTTTCCCATCGAACCGCCGTATTGCTTTCGGAATGGTAGCGGGCTCTTTAATAGCCGATAAAAGATTTGGGTCCAGCGAGGTCTCGCGATAATACACCGCTCGGTTATCCCAGAACGGAACGGACCGCTTAAGCGGTTGTGTCCAAGCAGACCTCGCTGAGGTACGGTCTCTCGGTAGTCTGCCCGCGCGAATACTTAGGTATATCGATAATTCGGCGATTGACCTGTCGCGCGCGGGTAGAGTGTTGACGAGGCCGTGGTGTGTGCTTGGAGCACACCCGTGACTGGTTTCCGGCGTTGTTCCGGAAAGTCGGACTGAATTGTCCGTTCGGTGGGCGAGACGGCCGCCATTGGCTACAGCGGCTGTTCGCACGCCGGCGGCGCGAATTCGTAACAATAAGTTTTTCCTCATGTTTAACTAGACAGGACTATTACAAACTTAGGGGGTGAGGTTCTGTTAGTGGAGAAAGCAAGTGGAATAATAACTACGTTTAATGTATACAAATAAAACAACAATCACAATAAAATTTATGTAATTCCTCATGTTAATGCATTTCAATATTGTTTAACAAATCCAAACTACAATTTATTGTACGATCACAAAACAACCCCTCTTTCGTAAATGGAATAACCCATGCGCATGGCGGAACGTTGCAGTTAAAAAAAAAATCAGAACACCTTTCACAAGGATGAAATGAAACTACCCCAGTGGTGCTCCAAAGAGAAAAAAGCTTAACAATAGAGGAAAATGATGAAAATCATCCGAAAATAACTTTCTTCATCAACCAAACGGCAGAACCAGAAAAGGGTCCGGAGCTGAGTAGATGCGCTGAGTTGTGTGCCTTTACCAATCAGCTTGTAGAGTGCTGGCCAAGTGGCTTAAGTTTCTTTAATGGTTTTGGAACCAATGGGCAGGAGCTATCAGGAGCTGTAACCAACGGTCAGGAACTGTCAGGAGCTGTCACCAACCGTCAGGAACTGTCAGGAGCTGTCACCAACCGTCAGGAACTGTCAGGAGCTGTCACCAACCGTCAGGAGCTGTCACCAACCGCCAGGAGCTGTCAGGAGCTATCAGGAGCTGTCACCAACGATCAGGAACTGTCAGGAGCTGTCACCAACCGTCAGGACCTATCAGGAGCTGTCACCAACCGTTAAGCCGCTGTCACACCTTGACGTTTTAGCCAGCGTATGGCAACGTATCAAAACGTATGTAAAACGCTGGCGTACGCTGAACTATTGATGTTTAAAAAAAAAACATTTTGGGCGTGTAATAACGTGTTGGACGTATGCATAACGTATTAGTAACGTACACAGAACGTTTTAATCGCATAT
>CM068958.1:59036168-59051999 GCA_035128595.1 Eptatretus atami | reverse complement strand
TGTTTTGCACCTCTGACCGGTGCTCCCCTCGAGTTATCTAAAGCTATTGATCAAAAGCTATTTATATCTTAGCTATTATCTAAGCTTTATTATCTTCAGCTTTATTATCTCAGAGGTTTTGCACTCACGAGTGCTCCCCTCTCTATTATCTAAGCTATGATCAAAAAGCTATTATTATCTAGCTATGATCTAAGCCTTATTATCTCAAGCTGTTATCTGAGCTCTGAATAATTATCCTAAGCTTTATTATCCTACAGCTTTTGAAAAAAGCAGGCGGGGTATTGTAATCTTCTCTGTTCTGTCTGTTTGTACTGCCCGTCACGCTATCTCCTCCGAAACGGATGCGGCATAAATTCAGAACAAACTGGAGTTGTGATCCACCCACATGGCAAAGAAGGTTGAAAAAACACAATCATTTTTCCCACGCCCTCGGCGGAGTCAAAACCAAAAAAATGTAATTTAAAATATTTGTAATGGAAACTTGGACATCTATAAAAGCTGGAAATAAAGTCAGTTGTCTTCACAAATCGTGCAGGACTGGTAACTCCGAAAACACATCAAGCGGTAGTACAAAGAGGTGCACGTACCATAGAAAGTCTCCGAGGTCGAGATGCCTCAACTCCGTGCAACTTGGAAGTGATCGACAGAGACTCTCCGTCTGAAAAGCAAGATGGGAGTAGGATGTCATCCTTGAACACTGGTAAAAATAATCCCCTTTCCCATCCACGAGCCCACAAAGAAAGAGAAAGACTCAAAATTCTAGCTTATTCCAGAATTCAGCGCTTTGTGTCGTTTCAGATCGAATAAACAGTCTGAGGATCTAAAACCATTGTGGCACCGCCAGCAGGGGGGTGATGTATCAGAGGTGACGTTAAGCTGCAATCTCCATTTGCAATCTCATGTAGATGCAAAAATCTCACAGGCAGCAGACCATGCAGATTAAAGAAAGGCGATCAAGCCAATCGACCTTGCCGAGTTAAATTAAGCGATGAAGGAAAGAAAATGGAAAATGTACGAAATTCCAGTTCAATGTTCATTGTATTTAATTTTGGTTCACGTTTTCTCATTTCCATTCTGCGTTAGACTTTCAATCCAACTTGCCTGGGGGGCAAAGGAGGACGCATTGTAGATTCACAATGCCATAAAATAAAGATTTACTTTCATGGCTTTATTAAACGACAAAGACTGCAGAGAAGTAAAACAAACATAAAACTACGTAAAGAAGCTTACAATTGATCGTGTTCGAAGGAGGACGAGGCGTTTACCTTCTGCAAGACGCAGAGCTGCCGAACTCTCCGGGTTAGTATTTGTTCAACAATGACGACAGGTTCAGGTCACGAAGGTTTGGCAGAGCAGGTTACAGATTCCAAGGACCGTTTTATCAATGGCATTGGCCAGGCAAGATGCAGTAGGATGCCAGACCGACCCACCCAAGGAAACTGAAAAAATTACCACAGGAAGAACTTGGGATCGTGTTTTAAGCAAAGCCGTGAGAAGACAAGACCCAAACTTCGAAACCCACTTCCCATCGACCCACGTTTGATACAATATTATCGTTGGTAGCTTCTGCAAAAATGAAAGCTTTGCCCCCCGATTATCTGGGGGATTAAGACCCCTATTTCTCGCACACAAAGCAAATATGGTGTTCTGCAAAATAAGAGACTGAGAAATATTAGTGATATTAGTTTTGTGAAAAATACTTGCACTGTTTCTTTGTCCGGACCCATGCCCCCTCTTTCCCCCTTTCATGCAAATTAATTATGCAATAAAAGCGAGGATTTGAAAGATCTTCTGAGAAAGGAAGTTCACAACAGCTCATCTTGGTGTTACTCTGTGAATGTTTCTTCCGTGTTCACGTGAAGGAATTGGTCAACTCCATTGGAAACTGGGAGTGACTGGAGTGGATTCCAATGGAGGTTCGAGTAAATTCCACCACAGAAACATACCGGCTTGTCGCCTCTTCAAGGATGAAGCTCCCCCAACTTATCTGGGGATAAAGACCCCTAATAAAGGACACGACTTCATGAAAATCTTGTGAACATGCTGCACACCTCTATGTCTGGAAATAATTTGACGAAAGGAGATATTTTGAGTAAATGTTTTTTCGCATTCCAGCAAATGAGAATGATTTGATACATGATGATCGAATTGCAGGTGTGTCACGATCTATTTACTTCCATAATAGTAAATGCCAGGTGGTCAAGTTCAGTCTTGTGATGTGTTCTCTCCTCAAAAACTCCAAAACTAAATGAAATCTAGGGCACTGAAAATTTTGCCATTGCAAAACCAAAGAAAACTCAAGGAATTGCAGACTGTAAATTGGTTGGGTAATTAAAAACGCCCCTTTGAAGAAATTAAAAGCCTTATTTATGAATTCCTGAGTTTCAATTTAGTAATTTGCTCAGATTGAGAGATGGTGATATGGCACATGCGGAAATGAAATTAAAGCACGAACGCTGGATTTCCAGGTGTTTTTATCTTTATCAAGGCATCTTCCTGGGCACCTCACTCTCCCTCACTGGGTAAATTCGCCTTTTTTGTGACCTGCTCAACAATGCTTTGACTTGAACAGCCACAACGGTTTCTTAAACGCCGAAAGTTTTTTTTCACTTTCCTCACTCATATCATTGAATGCCTGATCATGCATGCCTACAAACCACTGGGTTACATTGTTATGGCATATAAACACCCAGAAACTCCAGCGTTCTGCTTTTGTTATTTTTTTGTCATTTTTCTTTTGTTTCTTACTTTATTTCTATTATTTTACTTCTCTTATCTTTATTTATTTTTTCTTTCTTTCTATTATTCGTATGCTCTAATATTACAAACTTTTAAACTTTCAGGAATTTCAATTCTTATCTATGTTCAGTAGGTCTATTTGGTGCTTTTTTTTTATTTTTTCTAGCTTAGCTCGTTTGTCTATCTACCAATAATAGTGTTCATTTTCCAATTTCGGACATTGATATTCTGGGCTCTCGGGTGCATGGATTTTTAAGTTCCCGAACGAAGATTCGGTAATCGCTTGCCAAGCAAAAAAAATGTTCCTTTATCTATACATCATTTTTTTTTGGTGATGCTGCTTTGAGTGCGAAATGCGACTTGGCTTCAAGCTTGGGTTTTGTGTTCTTATTTCCTATTGTTCTTCAATTATGCCAATATTGTCATTTGGCAAAAATTGTTATCACACTTGTCACTTGGAATTATGTATAGATCTACTTGATATTCAAAAGTTGATCAGTTCTTGCATTCCGAGGCCCAAGAAAGACTCTGAGGAGCCCAGTAAAAACCCTAAGACCCAAAAGACCCTGAGGACCGGCAAAACACCATAGAAACCCATAATAGGGCCCTAAGACCCGCGAGGAAGACCCCTGAAGGACCCAAAAGAGGCTTCTTTATCCTGTTAGACCCATTTAAGATGCTTAGTAAATGGATAAGGTGTGTGTTGTGACATTTTTTGTGCATTTCCTGGACCGTTCTAATGTGGGACTGTGATGAAGCACCAAAATATTTCAAGAAACCTGAGTTGATTCGGTAATTAAGCTGCAAAGAACCCGTAGGATTGCCTGTTTTAAAGGCACGCAATTAAGGTGTATCGAACAACTTATCGCGTCCAAACATTGCACGGCATTCTAATTCCTAAACAAACTAGAAGGGCACTCGTCGACACATACCTCCGCCAACGTAATGCTGATCCATGAGAAAACAAATCGGGCCCAATACATTTGGAAAATATTTTTGAAAAATTATAGTAGAGTCGGATCCGGATTCTTCAAACAACACAGTAATCAGTTGTCCTTTCAACACACTCAACCCTAACCCACCAAATTCATCCTGAATCCGCCCACAAACTTTTTTGAATATCCTGCACACAACAAACAAAGCAGAGGAGAGGAGGCAGAGAGGATTGAAGAAGGGGAGCTCAGAAGGAGGAGGGGAGAGCGAAAAAGGACAAACCTCACCAACGTTGCTATTCACTGTGGGAGGGAGCCGTGAGAGAGAGACCACACACACGCCACACACAGGAACAAACAGACAGAGGACAACGAGAGAGCGACATGAGGTGTGGGAGGGAGAGTGCTGCATTGTATAAGGAGGAGGGGCGGGAGGGTACAGATAGGGAAAAAGAAGGAGGGGAGGAGGAAAAAAAAAGAAGTGAGGTGGGTGGGTGTGAGCAAAGAGAATGATATATGACACTCATGACCAAACACAAAAAAAAACTCATCCAGAACAGCTTACACACAACACACAACAGAGTTTGTAATAATCCGCTGGCCACACAGCCAAAAAAATTGATTAAATCAGTTCGCAAAAAATTTTGTGGGAAAAATGAAACAAAAGCAATCACTGAAAACATTGAATACCGGCTCACGTACGACCCAGATTATCCCATCGAGCATAAAATCGAAAAAAAGCGTTGGACCCAGATATGTATACTTGGGTACAAAAAAAAAAGGAGAAAGAAACATTGCAATTGGACGTGTTCATCGCATGCTTGGAACTAACGATGCAGAAATCAAGAAAAATGACCAAATATCCCAAATATCATGGAAGCTGAAGAATGCCAAAGTATTGTACCAGACGGGTTCACTGAAACCCAGGCCGTCATTACGAACTTTGGATTCAATAACTCACTTTTTTAAGGCCTAGAACTTGCAATCTTACATCGTTTCCAGTCCCATGGTGAGAGGACCGAGCGAGCGTGCATGTGAGACGAGTCTTCAAAAGCAGAAGGTCCTCCCTCGCAGAGAATGCCAGAAAGGCTTGAGGTTCAGGTGTTTGTACAGGAAAGGGTAGCAGCAGTCGCGCAGGTACGGCTGCATTGAGCGACGGCAGCCACCAGCTCACGGCCACAGTGTTGGTGGGAGTGTCAGGGAATAAAAATAAGGTTCGATAATCTGTGCTGTGATAGATGTGAGAGGCAGCAAAAAAAAAAAAGATCGATTCATATCAGTGTTCAACCGACCACTGTCACTTCCAGATAGTCAAGGATGTCCCATTCAAATGATACACCCAGTAAACCCTATAAACAACCCAGGTAACCCACTTAGTGAAGCTTTCCCAACACAAAGAGACTTTGGCTTGCCATTTCAATGTTGGACGCCATCGTCTTGAAACCATTCTTGAAGTCAAACAATGAAGATTGATTGTGAATCTGGGAAAACCAAATTTTTTAAGGAAGAAAAGATGACGAGTGGTTCACATACTCACCTCGAAAAGGTTTTAAAGGTCAAATTATCCATTATTTCTGAAAGGGGAAAGGCTTCTCTTTCCTCTGCATCTTCCTCCATCTTGTTAACCATATGCTCGTCTCCTCTCTGCTATCTCTCGTGTTGTCGAAGTTTTGTGTCAGAAAGTTCTTCACTCTTGCTCTCTTGGTTGCATGAAGGTTCACGGTGTATACCGGAGTGTGTCAGAAAACAACAGCGCCCAGGTTCCATGCGGTAGAAAAAGCTCAGGGGGAAAATTGAACTCCAGAACGGGAGGATGTTCGGTCGCACCCGGTGTGTATCGGTGGGAATAGATGATCATGAGTGTGCGTTCTGAAGATTGGGCCGCAGGCCGGACCAACAGCGTCCGCCACTGCATCGTACAATCACCAAAAGTAACCCTTTTGAGAGTGTCCTTTTGATTTTACTATGAAGTAGACATTGTTGTATTAGGGTCTTGGCTCAGTCTGAAACATCATCCTCCAACGTGGATACAAGCGGATGTGTAAAGGGACATCACTCAACATTATAAAGATTAACAAATAAATGAATTAAACTTTTTCATTCATGAAATATGAAAAAACGGATTTCACGGAGGTGGGGGGTGGTGAGGGGCAATAGAGTGATCTGGAGATGGACAATCAGTAGTTGGAAGGAAGCGAAAATTTTTAAAACATCAGTGTGTATGGACAGAAAAAACATTGGAACACCGGTAAATCACCATAGGCAGGGCGTGGGCCACCATTGCGGCAATAGCAGCCATATTGCAGCATGCTTAGTGGATAGCCCGGACCAGTGGTCGTGGGAGATTCTTTCAGAGGTGATGCGGGCACCATTCGTTTGCACGAGAGAGGTCAACGAACTTCACACCTATTGGATGGGTGAGTGGAAAAACGTCTCAGACTTCATGTCGTCAGAACCATCAATACTTCGATTTGGTTTATATCTGGAGACTGAGAAGGCCATGACATATGGAAACAGTTTCAGTTCATGCTCATTCAGACCCATGGGGATCAACATGGACCAAGCTACTCAGGGCTGTAGCTCTTTAGGTCCGCGACCACACGCAAAAAGGAAGAAGAATCAAAAGAAAGAAGAAATCAATCGTGTGGAGGAATATGTGAAGATGCTCATGGAAACAATATCGATATCTTCCCGCTCGGTAGGCTCATTGCCTGCTTTTTGCACCACGCACTCGCAAAACGGCATTTGCCAGGGGATGAGCGGTTTGTGTGCTGCAAACTCGACAAGGTCCTTCTGTGATGCTGCTTGGTGGACCGTTTTTTGATGAAACTTGCGGTCATGCCCCAGGTTCAAAGTACAGTCAATTGATTCAGCAGTTGTCACCTTGCTTTGACCTTGCACTTCAATTAATGCACGGATTACCACGACCCTGGGTATGCATTTTCCACCCCACTGTTGCCCTTTGCTTGATGAGTCTTTCCCTCGGAGTTCTATGCTATCAACCTGAGGACCAACGATTTGCTCTGTGAAAACATCCAGCAGTTCGCATGTCTTGTCACCAAACTCCTGCCAAATGCACCCCAACAATTATCCCTTTTCAAAGTCAACAGAACGGTTTATGCCTCAGGCTTTTTGAATGAAAATATTAAAATAAATAAATCGTCAACTAATAAACATACAAAAATCAAACAACAAAGAAACCAAACAAGGAAATCAAAGACGAAAACCAAACAAACGAAAATCAAGGAGGAACAATAAATCACTAAAACAAAAGTCCAGGGAAGATAAAAACGAAAAAAAAAAAAAAAATATCAAAACAGGAAGAAGAATGTCCAACAAAGGAAAGAAAGAAGAGTCAAAGAAGAATAGAAATCCAAAAGCAAAGAACCAAAACAAAAAAAAAGCAATCGAGGATGCACACCCTTCACCAGGACTTAGTGTGTGTGTGTATTTTGTATTGTTTGTGTAGGTATATGTGGTATTGTGATAGTTTGTGTAGTTTTGGGGGGTTGTATTTGGCTTGTTTGTGTAGTTTTGGGTGTTTGTTGTTGGTTTGTGTGTGATTGTATTGTTTGGTTTATGTGGTGTATTTGTGTATGTGTGTAGATTGTGTGTATTGTGTATTGTTTGTAGTTAGTGGGTTGTATTTTGGGGTTTTTGTGTGTTTTGTGGGGTGTATTTTGTGGTTTTTTGTTTTTGTGGTGTATTTTTGTGGGTTGGTGTGATTTTGTTGTGTAATTTTATGTTGTGTAGTTTTTGGGTGTATTTTGTTTTTTGTGTAGTTTGTGGGTGTGTGTGTTTTTGGTGTGGTTTCTTAGTTTTTGTGTGTATTTTGTGTTTTGTGGAATTTGGTGTGTTCAGTTTTATTGTGGTGTATTTGGTATTGTTTGTGTAGTGTTGTGGTGTTATGTTTTTTGTTGATGTATTGGGTATTTTTGTTAGTTTGTGTGTGGTTTGTGTAGTTTTATGTGGTGTATTTTGTGTATGTTGCTGTAGTTTGTGTGTTTGGTGGTTTGGTGTGTATTTGTGGGTTTTGTGTGTTTGTGTGGGTATTGTGGGTGTGTGTGGTTTGTTGGGTATTTTGTATTTTGTGTAGTTGTGGGGGTGTATTTTGTATTGTTGTTAGTTGGGGTTTTTGTGTATTTTGTGTTGTTTCTGTAGTATATGTGGTGTTTTTTTGTTTTGTTAGTTTAGTTTTGTGGTGTTGTGTAGTTTTGTGTGGTTCTGTATTTTATGTGGTGATATTTGTGTATTGTTTGTGTAGTTTGTGTGGTGATTTGATATTGTTGTTTAGTTTGTGGGTTTGTGTAGTTTGTGGGGGGATTGTATTGTTTGTGTAGTTTGTGTGTGTTTGTTGTTTTTGTGTGTGTATTTTGTATTGTGTGTGTAGTTTTGTGGGTTTGTGTATTTTGTGTGGATTTGTATTTTGTATTTTGTGGTTTTTGTTGTGTTTGTTGGTGTATTTTGATTGTTTGTGTAGTTTGTTGGTGTTGTATTTGTTGTGGTGTATTTGTGTATTCTTAGTGGTGTAGTTTTGTGTTTGTTGTGGCTAGTTTGTTGTGTGTGTTGTTATTTTGTGTGGTTATTTGTATGTTGTGTAGTTTGTTGTGGTGTTGTTTGTATTTGTGGTGGGTTGTATTTTGTGTTATCGGTGTGTTAGTTTTGTTATTTGTGTGTAGTTTGGTGGTGTTTGGTAGTGTGTGTGTATTTTGTATTGTTTTGTGTAGTTGTTGTGGTTGTGTATTTGTAAATGTGTGTATTTGTGTATCGTGTGTGTAGTGTTATTGTGTGTGTATTTTGTGTGGTGTTGTGTTAGTTTTGTGGTTGTATTTTGATTGTGTATTTTGTGTGGTGTTTCTGTAGTTTTGTTTTGGTTTTCGCAGTTTTATGGTGTATTTTGTTGTATTGTTTGTGTGTTGTGTGTGTATTTTGTTTGTTTGTGTAGTTTTGGTGGGTATTTTTGTATTGTTTGTTGTATTTTGGATGGTTATTTTGTATTGTTTGTGATTAGTTTTGTGTGGGTTTGTTGTATTTTGTTATCTGTGTTGTAGTTTTGTGTATGTGTGTAGTTTGTGTGGGTGTATTGTATTTTTGTGAGTTTTGTGGTGTTTGTGTAGTTTGTGTGTTATTTGTATTGTTGTGTATTTTGGTTGTGTGTGCAGTTGTTGTGTGGGTGAATTTAATGTGTGTTGTTGTACTGGGGTGTTACGTAATTAATTAAGAACATAACTGGAAACGACCACTTTTAAAAAACTGCTGGCAGTTGATGGACGGGTCCAAACGTCACCGCTTTGATGCAACCCCGCTTGATTGGACACATTACCCTGACCCGTACGTTTTTTGTATTAATTATTTATTCAATTGAATTGAGAAGGGGATGAAAATAAAATTAAATTCAGATCAAATGGAAGACCAAGTCGTCCAGTTCTGCATTGTGGAAATCAGAAGAGCCCGAACAAGGAAAAAGCAAAGATGGAAGTCAGCCAGGAGGAACCTGATAGGATCACATTTCAGCTGCTACTCCTCTCCCCTCAAACCCATCCAGCACAGCCAAGAGAGCCGTATTAAAAAAAACTTTAAAAAATAAATAAACTTCGTTGTGGGATGGGGCCGTCACGACCACAGCAGAGAGGCTTGATACCCATTTAAACCAAGACCTTGCTGACCGAGCAGTAGTTCCACCTCACCCAAAAACTCGGCAAGCCCTTCAGCTGAATGAAAGGGAACCTAAAAATCCACGGCCAAGAAAGACGTAAACAGAAAAAAAACATCCCGACCTTGAACTCCAAACAGGCCAACAAGGGACGTACTTGGAAGGAACGGGTTCCCGCCTTCTCAAACTTGAATCAGAAAAGCATTATTTGGACCTGCATCCGCACCGTAGTCCTGGGAGGGTTGGAAACAACACTAGGGAAAGGGGGGGAGTGGTGGACAAGGAAAGCATTGAGCCTAACTTCCTGCCCGGGAACAAGCCTCCTACCAGACAGAGGCGAAGGTCGGGGAAAAGTAGGAAGGAAAGATTTACCGAAAAACACAAACAAACCGGAGGAACCAACAAAAGATAAACAAAAACAGACGAAGATAGGGAGAAAATAAAGCACGAAAGAATAAATACAACAAGGCAAAACAAGCGACTAAAAGGGTTACTAAAAAAACAGCTTACTAAAAAAAAAAAAAAAGCTACTAAAAAAAGCCACAACAAAAAAAAAAACAACGTCATCCACTGAGGTTTTTCGTCTTGCAGCCATGCTAGACCATAATTATAGGCAAGGCAGGCCTGGGCAACATATATAACATGACCCAAGAAGCATGATGGGATGTCATTGCTGGCACATGACCACAAGCTGTGTGGAAGCAGTTGCTTTCAAATACACTTTCAATTACCCAGGGGTTTCCAATATTTTTGTCCACCACCTGAAGATCAAATGTTATAAAAACCAGGTAACTAATCCATTGATATAACGAAGTTGTTATTGGAATCCCGTTATCATCATGTAAGACCAGTCCAGAGGCTCAACATACTCAACAAAAGCAAACGAAATTGGTCATTGCATTCCCTTTATGGACTGAGAAAAGCATAATTAAAGACTTTTAAAAAACCTTCGGAGATTCAACCATAAAGGGTCATTGGTACCTTTGCACACAGCAGATCTTCACCTTTCAATCCCATGACTTGGCCAGAATCGAACCAACATATCCAGGGTGGTACGGTCTCCAACACCGAGGACCCTGTAGGAAGAACGGGGCTTTGTTCGAAACTGTAACTCATTGAAATCTGGCTTTTTAAACCACTCAGGATGCTTGGGAGACAACGTCCGGGGTCCATCGGAACAAGTGGTCACCACCACGCCCCGTTATGTCTTGCATGGCCCACGTGGCATGAAGACCCGAAGGGGAAAAATATGTTCGGTGGACCCGCCAGGTTGCTGATGGAATTGTACCTCCATACCTGGGAGGCTTCATGTCCCAAGAACTGTGTCACGTTTTGAGGAACAGCGCGAGATGAGACGGACGCGGACCAAACCTTCAGGTCTTCCTGCAGTCTAGTGCATTCTCCCACGCCGTTTTATTCTGTTCTGTTGAAAACAGGAAGTGCAAGAGGCAAGCTCAACCATGGAAGTTATACATAAGGAGATGGAAATAAAATCCCACATCTGATGCACACGCCGTAGAATCACGTGGTCGTTTATTAATTGCACTGTTATCAGGAACTCAGATTCGTCAACACTTTTCCCCCAATGTATCACTCAAAGGCTACCTCTCACTAACCATGTCATTTACTCGTAAATGCTGACCAGACTTCGAAAAGTCTCCATTGCCACCACATATATTCCAACAATCAAACTTGCACTTTGAAAAAGGCAGTGAGCTAAAACCAATCGCACCTAACCACAACAACGCTTCACCCATCTCACACAACTGCAACGAATGCCGGCAACCACAGCACCATCAAGGAGGTCCACCCAGTGCCTTTTGAAGATATCGCGGAACAATATCGGGATATCGGGAAACATAAACATGACCGTTCTGTATAAAAAAGGGTGCAAAACAGATCCTGGAACCAGCAGACCATCAGCCGTTCTCCCAACATCAGCAAGGTTATGAATCCATCATCGCTTTAACATCAAATCCTTTCCCTTTCTCCAATGGTTTGATTTTTCCAATCATCATTTGGATTCAGACAGTTCAACTCTACCCTGGTCTGAAATCACAGTCCACAGTCCACGCATCACAATTCACGTCACAGTCACAAATCACAGTCCACAGTTCACAATCACAGGTCACAATACAGTCCACAGTCACATTCACAGTCACAACACAGTCACCAATCACAGTCACATGCACAATCCACAGCAACAATCACCAGTCACATCACAGTTCACAGGTCACATCACGTCGGCCACTTTGATCAGATTGAAAATAAAATGAGAGTGACACGTTCCTCGCCATCATGTGATGTACTTTGCCAAGTTTGAAAACAGAATCAAACGTTGCAAAGTCGGAAAAATGGTTGGGGACACATTTCAGTAAAAATGGCCGCCAGTCGACCATCTGGGATCTGATCTCGAAAAAAAATAGTACGTGAATCTGTAAAAGCCACATTCCTGATGTGTGTGGGTGTGTGTGTGTGTGTGGGTGTGTTGTGTTGTGTGTGTGTGGGTGTTGTGGTGTGTGTGTGAGTGGTGTGTGGGTGTGTGGGTGTGTGCTGTGTGGTGTGGTGTGTGTGTGTGGTGTGCCGGTGTGTGTGTGTGTGTGTGTGCCAGTTTTGATCAACATCGGGATATATGCCGGGAATGGTGGAGGAACTGTTCAAATGTTGGGTCAACGAAAACCCCTTTCCTCCAACCCTCCTCCTCTACTCCCTCTCCCTCTATTCCCCTCTCTCTTCCCCCCTCCCCTCCTCCATTCCTCGCTCCCCTCCCTCCTCTACCCCCCTCATCCTCT
This sequence comes from Eptatretus atami, assembly GCA_035128595.1. Classification (NCBI taxonomy): domain Eukaryota; kingdom Metazoa; phylum Chordata; class Myxini; order Myxiniformes; family Myxinidae; genus Eptatretus; species Eptatretus atami. The sequence continues at coordinate 59,039,883 of CM068958.1, read as the reverse complement.
CTTTCCCCTTCCCCCTCCATCCTTCTCCCTCCCCTTCCCCCCTCCATTCCTCTCCCCCTTCCCCCTCCATCCTCTCCTCTCTCCCCCCTCCTCCCCCCTCCATCCTCTCTCCCTTCTCCCTCCTCTACCCCCACCCCCTCCATCCTCTCTTCCCCTTCCCCTCCATCCCCCCCCTTCCTCCCTCCATCCTCTCTCCCCCCTTCCCCTTTTCTCCCCAACTTAATGTTTCCCAACAAGTGGACCGGTTGATTTGCTCAAATATAATATCATCAATGAGGAAAGGGATGAAGAAAGAAGAAGACGTGAGCTAACACGACGCAGATTGTAAAGATCACCTGCAGGCTCTATGACGGAGTGAATAGAGCAAGAATCGTGAAAACAACATGACGTCATTCGAATTAACACGTCAGTGTGAAGCCGACGATTCTTTCTGGGACATCCGATATTTAGATTTCCCACCCTGAAAGAAACCCCGTCCCTTCCCTAATGAAACGACGTCGAGTTTCCTGCCAATTCGGTCATTATTGTGTCTCTAGAAAGAAAAAAACTGAGGTAATGTCAACGACCTGGAAGGTCAGGTTGAAGGAGGACAGACGAGCACGTTTGTGAAGACCTCCACCCTCCTGTATCAAGCAAGATCTTTTTCTCGCAAACCTCGGACAGAACACGTGATGAGAAGTCCGTTCCCGTTACCTCCGCCCAAGCAACGTGCGGAAAATGCGGCTTGTTCCGTTTCAGATGACGTCACACGTTCTCACGTGTTATCATTCAAAACTTTTAATCTTATCAGAGTACATTTTTCTCGTTTAAAATTCTTTCCTAGATCTACGAAAAATCTACATTTCCCCACACTTCCCCGTGAAAAATCGGGTGTTGTCTGATATTGCAAATAAATGAACCCGATGAACTGGGACAGCTGGCCGTCGTGCCTGCTGACGTTTCACCACACTGTATACTCTTTTACAATTGATTTCTCACCAACCCCTGGAATGGTTGAAGTGGGCGGGAATGTACGACTGGAATCCATGCCATCGTGCAAAGTCCTTCGTCCTCGCCCACCTTTGAGCTCTGAAACCACTACAAAGTTTCGGTTTCCCAAACCTGATGGGTGCTGCTCTCCTTCTGGGCGTGCTCCCTCCTCCACCTTTCTCGGATTCACGCTGTGAAAACCCAAGGCAGTTTAGAATTCATTTGGATCTCCACCCGATTGACGGTGAAGTCTTTGAGATCTCTCACTTTCTTTTACCCGCGGCAGTCGTGGGTCTTTCTGTCTTCTCCCGTCTCCTTCTCTTGGTCTCGCCCCCCTGCAATGTCTGAGATATGCCCAATTTCCGATCTTCCGGACTTAGAGGATTTGACATTGGATTCTGGCTTGCGGTTTCCATTGTGCAGGCGGACTGCGAGGGGTAGGTGCCAGGCCAATGATATGGGGATACTGTTTGTATTGGACATGTATGGAAGTTGGTGAGTCGGGAAAATAGGGCAGCAGGGCTTTGGGGTTCCTGGCAGTGAAGGCTGTCAGAGGTGCCAGGAAGGCAACCAGGGTTCAGTGCCCAGGAGAGCACCGTGGGTCGAAGTGCCAGGAAAGCACGCGTCGGGTTCAGTGCCAGGAAAGCACCGTAGGTTAGTGCCCCCAGGAAAGCACCGTCGGTTTCAGTGCCAAGAAGCAACTGTAGGGTTCAGGCCAGGCAGAGCACCGTCGGTTCAGCTGCCAGGGAAAAGCACCGTAGGTCAGTTGCCATGGGAGAGCACAGTGTAGGCTATGAGAGCACAAAATTGGTGCTATGAGAGCACAGTATTGGCTAGAGGGCCACCCCTTTCGTAGGAGGCGAGCCAGAAGCACGCTTCAGATGAGCCCCGAGGGCGGCTGGGATGCCTTCCCAACCCCGATTGGGAAGAGGCAAAGAAGGCCAAGTAGTAGTCACACTCCTCAGGCGAGCGAGTTATTGCTGGGCCACCAACCAATGGAAAAGACCAAATAAGGGGCTTGCCCCAGTTTAATAAGAATGGAACAGTGAGCCAGGTCGGGAAAAATGGTCATGAGATCATTCTAGCCATAGCAGGGTTTTTTCATTGTTTGAGCTAAAAGTAAATGGTGTAGTTCGATGGACCTCCTTCCGCACCATTCCATGGCGTGAACCTGGATACGAGTTAGTGTTATGAGAGAAATTGTTAAACAAGGGCCAGGGCTGGGTCACCCTCTCCAAGTGCCAGAGAGGCCACCAGATGTCATGAGCACACAACCCCACGAAAGATAACCAGTGAGTAATAAAACACCACCATCCGGTCGTAAAAAGAAAAAAAAAGGAGAGAAAGAAAAAAAAAGGGAAACTTACAACCAAATAAACAAGTCAGGCAAGGAAGGTTAAAAGGTTACACTTCCAATCTCACTGGTCTGAAGGTTCATCACACCCCATTTGCTCCTTCAAGAACAACCTCCCAAACTGCATTGTTACCCATCATATCACCATTGCCACCATTTGCTGTGTCACCTGCTGTCCAAACGCAGGGCTTGTTGCCTGCTGCTGCTTGGTGATAGCCATATTGGGCCGAAGCATTTTTGTGGGCCATTTGAGGCCAAAAGTGCCATTCTGGTGGGCCGTTGCAACCGAAGTTCATGCCAATTCATGGGGCTCAGTGAGCCGAACGACTCTTTGTGAGATTATCCACTGGGCCGACTGAACTCACCTGGTGAAGGCCAAAAAGGGGCCACGAAGTGAGAAACCCTCAGGGTGAATGGACAATACTGCCGGGAGGGCATGAGACGAAACAGTGAAAGAAACTTGAACCTTTGAATGTTTCTGCTCCTATGCCAATATTGGTGTTAAAAGTAAATATGAATGCCCGCCCGATTCAAATCCAAATTTAGAATGTTAAGTAGTGTTGCATAGATGTTGAATTGTTTGTTAAATTCGTGATCCGCACAACAGGATAGGGGACCATGCCAATCTTACTGTGACACTTTGATTTTGGAGTTTAAGTGCTTTCCATGTTGTGGTTAGAGGTAAATGGAGAATCTGTGCTTACGTTAGGACATGGGCCATTGCCGTGGGCTTGCCCAGATGGAGGCCGAAAGAGCCTCGGGAGAAGGGGTAAGTGTTACGGAAATGGCCCTTATTGGGATATAATATAGGATTAGCTCATTCCCACGGTTATGCATGTTATCAGCTAGGTGTGGTGTAAAAGGACGTTAGTGTTGTCGGGAGGTGAAGAAGATCATGTTTTTTATGGTTCATACGGTGGTGCGAGCAAGACTCACTCTTCTTCTCCGGCGATACGGACGCCCAGTCGGCTAGGGTGTGGCCTGGAGAGGCAGTTTGACGCGGAGGGCGGCCCATTTTGTCAGTTATCGCCGATAGAGGCAACTGATGAAACGAAGCCGGAGTCGGGCTTCGAGGCGGGAAGGCAGGAAGAGGGAGACGCCGGAGCTCTACGGTCCCTTGCTCACACCAACGCTCGACACGTTTGGGGAGCCCAGGACCCGATTTGCGATCTGGGCCTTGTCTGGAGAACAGGCCAGGCCTGGATTTGTATGCTGGACCGTGAGAGAGATCGGCTGATGCCTATCGTCGACCGTTAAACGGGGTCAGAGCGCGCGGAGACCGCGTGCGGTGCGAAAAGGGCAAAGGGAGGACGAGCTCCATTTCGCCACGCGACACATTCGAGCGGGAGTTCGAACCCGTGGACACCCGCTTGTTACGAGCGACATTCGTGC
>CM068958.1:59012951-59023082 GCA_035128595.1 Eptatretus atami | reverse complement strand
AGAGAGAGATGATCCGAGGGATTGTGTGTTTTGTTTTCACCATGAAAGGAAGGGTTGATGGGGTTTGTGGCCGGGGTGTGCGGCACTGTGGAATGAAATGATTAAAGTGTAAGGGGTGAATGGCGTGATTGTGCAGATGAGGAGAGTGAGTGCGAACAACGTACCCTGTCGGTAGGTAGTCTCATAAACAGGTTGGTGTAGGTTAGGGGGACTGGAGGATCGACCATGGATCTGGCTGCTGTTCCATTGTGCAGCAACGTGAGGGGTAGGTGCAGGCTAAAGGTAATGGGGATACTGGTTGGGTATGTGACATGGTAGGGAAGTTGGTGAGTCGGGAAAATAGGCAGCAGGGCTTTGGGGGTTCCTGGCAGGTGAAGGCCTGCAGAGGTGCCAGGAGAGCACGTAGGTTTCAGTGCTATAGAAGCACAGATGGGTGCTATGAGAGTACAGTGTGGTGCTATGAGAAGCACAGTATGGGTGCTATAGGGCACAGTTGGGGCTAGAGAAAGCCACCCCTTAGTTAGGAGCGCCAGAGCACGCTTCAGGTGAACCCCGAGGTCGCTGGGTGTCCACCCCTGATTGGAAGTAGGCAAAGAGGCCTAGTAGTAGTCACCTCCCCAGGCAGCGAGTTATGCCCTGCACCACCAAATGGAAAAAGACAAAGAAGGGCCTTGCCCAGGTTTAATAGAATGGAACAGTGGCCAGGTCGGTCATTAAGATCATCTCTCGCCTATCAGGGTTTGTTGCATTGTCTAGAAGCTAAAACCATAAATGGGTTAGGTCGATGGACTCTCCTCCGCACCCATTGGTGTGACACCTGTACAAGAGTGTTGATGGGAAAATTGTTGGCAAGCTGCCAGGGCTAGGTCACCTCTCCAAGTGCCAGATAGGCCACCAGTATGGTCATGAGCACACCATCCACAATAGATAACATTGAGGTTAACGAAACACACCAGTCCTCTCTGTAAAAGGAAAAAAAAAGGGAAGGAAGAAAAAGAAAAAGCAAAACTTAACCGATAACAAGTCAGGCAAGGAAGTTAAGGGTACAACTCCATCCACCTGGTCTGAGGTCATCAACAACCGCATTGCATCCTCAAGAACGGTCCGAACTGCATTTGTTTACCATCAATATCGCCCGTGCCAACCATTGCTGTGTCACCTGTGTCCCAATGCAGCCTTGTTGCCGCTGTCTGCTTGTGAGTAGGCGGGCATATGGGCTGAAGCCATTTTTTGTGGGCATTGAGGAAGTGCTTTGTGGGTCGTGCGGCCGATAGATTGCATGCCATTTTGTGGGCTCAGTGGGCCGAAGAACTCTTTGTGAGATTAGGCCACTGGGCGACTGAACTCACCTGGTGAGAGGCCAATAAAGGCCACGAAGTGAGGAAACCCTGCAGGGGTGAATGACGATAACACCGGAGGGGATGAAAGGAGCGAACACTGAAAGAACTTTGAACTGTGAATGTCCTGCTCCTATGCCAATACTGTGTTAAAAGTAAAGATTGAATGCCTCACCATTCAAATCCATATTAAGAATGTTTAAGTAGTGTGCAAGAGTGTGAATTTGTTTTGTTAGATTGGTGACCCGACACTAGGAGAGGGACATGCCAATCTTATGTGACACTGATTTTTGGCCAGTTAAGTGTCTTCCATGTTGTGGTTAGAAGTAAATGGGAGATCTGTGCTGTACGTTAGATCAGGGCATTGCCCGTGGGGCTGCCCCCAATGGAGGCCGGGAAAACGTGGGGGTCAGTGTTACGCGAAAACATGGCCCTTATGGGCACTACGAAATAATAGGATTATCTCAGATTACCCCATTAAAATGCCTGTTTAGCTAGGTTGTTTGGTAAAGTGTACGTTATAAATGGTGTCGGGAGAATGTAAAAGGCTGTTTTATGTTCGTACAGTGTGGTGAAACAAGAACTCCCTCGTATTCCAACCCGCATCCCGGGATAGGCCCCCCACGTCGCTGAGGGGTGGTGGCCATGGAGAGAGGGTGTGGCTAGAGGAGGAAAGTGACGCGAAGGGGGAGGAGGCCTTTGTCGGTTTTCGCCGAGAGAGGCTGCTCGTAAAACAAGAGAGAAGAAAATGAGACTCAGGTCAGGTCCAGTTTCGCAGTTTGGAAAGGCTGCGGGCGGTTGAGAGGCTGCTCGTGTTTTGGAAGCGAGCGAACGAAGGAGGGAATGTGTGGAATCTGCCGGTACAAAAACGGCAGTCGGCTTGAGAGGCTGCCTGCACGTGGGAGTCGACGATCGACTCGTACGCGGGAGGGTGATCGACAGATTCGGCCTGCGTCTGGCCGTGGAGCCTCCGTCCGTCACCTCAGCCTCAAGGCTCGTACACGTTGTCGATCCGCCGCGGAGCTCGACTCGATCCTGGGCCTTGTCTGGAAACACCAGGCCTGATTTGTAATGCTGACCGTGAGAGAGATCGGACTTGATGCCTATCGTCGACCTTAACGGGGTCAGAGCGCGCGGAGACCGCGTGCGGTGCGAAAAAGGGCAAAAGGAGGACGAGCTCCATTTCGCCGCGACACATTCGAGCAGGAGTTCGAACCCGTGGAACACCCGCTTGTTACTGAGCGACACTTCGTGTCTTGACGCTTCCTCTCATCCATGAGCCATCACCAATACTCTGTCTTGTCTGCATTTGCATGCTGTTTGTCTTGTCTGCAGGTGTTGTATAAGGCATATTTTCGGTAGCGTCCGCCCTCGAAACCTGTATGACCGTGGTTTCCCTAGTTAAGACGGGTTGAGGATTGTTTAATAAAAACATTGTTCGTGAATTTGCTTGTGTTGTGATCGCCCGATGTTCCCCACATAATCTTGTTAACTTCGTAGAAGTTGCCTGCTATGGATTATGTGTCGTGTCGAGAACGATCCGTTCGATTGGCATATAAAACCAAAATGGTTACAGACTGACAGAAACACTCGGCATCCTGACACACCAGTCTGTAACCACGGGGATCTATTTCCCCAACTGGCAAGGTACAAGGATTACGTTGGTATCGCGATGGAAGGCGCGTGACCCCGAGGCCCTGTGCTGAGCTGGCCGGCGTTATAAACCCCAGAGACGGTGGTCGGTGAGGGTGGCGCCTCGACCAGGTGAGAATCCCGCACCGCCGGATCCGCAACAATAAATATAATATATATATTGTTACGGCTGTGGAAATTCGGCATAACAACATAAGGGTCTTAGAATCAGTTCTGACGCTAAGTTTATGTGCAGATAGGTTCCCCTACTTGTGTAAAGGGAAATCTTTGTGTCACCGGGCTCGCGACTCCTTTGAGATAGCCGTTTTTTTTATCTATCGTTATTTTTGAGCCACACCATTGCAACAAACCTCCACGCAAACAACAACGCCACACTACGCGCACAATGCCCACCAACGCTCACACCCCCCACAACAATCACTCACCCATCTTCGCCACTACGCCGTTGCGAACCCAATCCTCCGCGGACAGCACGGTAAGATGGTTCCGCGGCGGAAACCGTCCGAGAAGGATTGGCAGAACAAACAGCTCCTGCGTGCTGTGGGGTTTTTCCGCGCTATTTTTCCCCGTGCTTGGTGTGAAGGAAAGGGGGAGGGCAGCTCGCCGGCCGATTGGTGGACGCACAGCATGAGGCGGTCGGGGGAGGGAACGCCCCTTTTCGGGAACCTTCTCGAGGCAAGTGGACGCCGAAAACGGGGAGGAGCGAAGGGCGGAGCCGCCGCGCTTAATAAGGCGGACCGCGCGCGAAGCTCACTCTCTCTGCGGGGTCGTGTTGGATTTACTCGCTCTCTTGTGGACGTCATCCTCATCGCTTCATCTTCGAGCTCTCTCTTGGTGGTCCGAGGTCGGGCTCTCATCGTCTTGGCGTTTGGGCGACCTGTCGGTGAAGGCGCGGGCCGGTGGCGAGTCGGGCGACGCTCGTGAGACACGCAGACGGGAGGCACAGCCCTGCCGCTGAAGTGTGGTGCGAATCTGCCGTCGGCGAGGGACGCCCGGAGAGAACTTCACCGACCACATCACGAAAGGCCCGAGAGCGGCGCGGCTACCTAGAGCGTGGGGAACAAGGCGTCGCGACCTGCCCACCCATCACAGCCTCAAGGGGGCAGTAACCAGCACGGTCTCGCGGGCTTTTCGGTCATCCACAGCCCAAGACCATAAAGGTTTACGAACCCGTCTACCTCCCTGCCTATGGGGAGGGTTTTCCTGTTGTTTTTGTACTGCATGCTGTGGCACCGTGTCCTGTTAAGTACAACTGTTAAGCTGCATGTAGCATCTCTCATTGTAGTCGGTTGTATTGGCTTTTTATTTGCCTTGCTTGTAAATACGGCATGATTCCTGCTTGTGTTGTGTGTGCAATATGTGCTTTATAATAAATGTCCTTGGTGTGCAACGTATCCGTTCGTCGCGTCTCCTTTCACCCCATTGAAAGTGCCATCTTGCATCGTGGAATGAGTAGTGGGTTTTAAACACCCGAGTAAAGAAGAATCGGAACGCGTCGGGTCGGCGATAACACCGGCTCGTTATCCTGGTAGCACGAACGAACACCGCTTAAGCGGTCGTGTCCTAACCGAACCTGCGGCGTGGTGCCAACCCCCGGGAGGTTACCCGCGCGGGTATTTAGGTATATTCGACATTTCGGCGATTCACCGCTATTTTTTCGCGCGGGTGGAATGCGGACTGGGGTTGTGGTGAGGTTTAAACCCCCACCTGTGACTGGCTCATGGCGGTAGTTCCAGGAGGGTCACGACTGAATTGTCCGTCCGGTGGGCCCGACGCGGCTGCCATTTAGAGGTACGTCGGCCGATCGCACGCAGCCAGGCGGGCCAGATCGTAAAATATAATTGTTCATGTATATATATATATGCTTATATATATATATATATTAATATATATATAATATTTATATATATTATATATATATAAAGTTAAAGTGTGTCTGTTCTGTGTGTCTGTGTCGTGTTTCTCTGTGACCTATGCACGCGAAAGTACCTGGACTGATCCTCACAAACTTCACAATGCGACAGAACATAATACCCGCGGGGAGTGTCCCGATGTAAAAGATTGTCTTCCGACTCCGGTTTCCGAATTATGGACGTCACACCTGATTTCGTAACGTTAATTTCAAGTTCAAGTCCGATTGACATGCGCCAACGCCATTTGCAATAGAATGATACAAATAATGCTACAGTCAATTGAAGACAATGACTTCCGACTTCCCGGTTTCCGAATTATGACGTCATACCTGATTGCGTACGTTAATTTCAAGTTCAGACCGATTCGACATGGGGCCAACCGCCATTTGCAATAGAATGAAAAAATAATGCACAGTCAATTGAAGACAAGTGACTTCCGACTTCCCGGTTTCCGAATTATGACTCATCACCTGATTGTTTAACGTTAATTTTTCAAGTTCAGCGCGATTGACATGGGGCCAACGCCATTTGCGAATAGAATGAAAAAAATAATGCTACAGTCCAATTGAGAAATGACTTCCGACTTCCGGTTTCCGAATTATGACGTCATCACCTGATTGCGTAACGTTAATTTTCAATTTCAGCCGATTGACAGGGACCAACGGAATTTGCTAGAGAATGAGAAATTAATACTACAAGTCATTGAATGACAATGACTTCGACTTCCCCGGTTTCCGAATGACTTATGGCATTCGACCACACTTGCAAAAATGACGCGTATGTAATATAACCGTACCTAGAGGGATACCCGTGCCTCCGCACAGGAATCCCGTGGATGACGGCGGGTCTGAAGGAGTATGATGCACCAGTTAATTGAAAATTGTAGACGGGCTGCCCACACATACACTGACCACCACACACACACACACAACACACACAACAGCACACACACATGACAGCCACACACACACACACACACACACTGACGCATACCACATGGACAAACGCACCACACACGCACTGACGCACACACTATAGACAGACACACACATACATGACACACACAACACACAACACTGACCGCACACACAAACACACCACACACCACATCCACACTTTGTAATAGTAGTGGATACAATAGTTCACTAGCACGATAGAGAAGAATCGAACCCGATCGGTGTTTATACACCGCCAGCGTTTATTAATATTCGCACGATACGAAAATCACCCGATTGGTGTTTATCAGGACCGCACAGCGTTTAAATAAATATTCGCAACATAGAAATCAAACCCGATCGTGTTTATACACGCGCACAGCGTTTAATATTACAACATAGAAATCAAACCCGACGTGTATTATACAACCGCAGAGCGTTTAATATTCAACAACATCAGAATCAAAACCCGATCGTGTTTATACACCGCACAGCGTTTTAATATTCGCAACATATAAATCAACCCCGATGTGTTTTATACACCGCACAGCATTTTTAATAGCGAACGTAGTGAGCTTCATACTCAACGCGTGCACATGAGATGAATAGTAAACAACACAAATACCCTCCAATTGTGAATCCCGTGTCGTTCCTATGAACCCTTTTGTCAGGTTTTCTGTGTTTCCGGTTTTTGTCATGGGGAAATGTGCATGCCGTGGAGACAAAGGCATCGCGGAGACATGAAAACCCAATAATATCAACATGGTGTATTTCCTCTACTGATTTTAATAAAGATATCTCCGCATCATCAAAAATAGATTTTTAATCGTGATTTACGATATTTGATCAGCTGATATGCCGAATCCAGCCGAAGTGCGTAAAACGTTATAAGTAACAATAAAAATGGTTTTATAACCTATGGTAAAACAATAATTAACAAAGAAAATGTTAATAAAATATGACTTACAGATGATATTATATCATTTATACGGTAAATATACATACGGTCATTTTGCAAAGTGTGTCGAATCAATAAGTCATAATCTCGGAAACCGGGAAGTCGGAAGTCCATTGTCTTTCCAATTGACCTGTAGTATTAATTTTCTCTTTCTCTAGCAAATATCCGTTGGTCCCATCTCAAATCGCTGAACTTGAAAAAATTAACGTTACGCAATCAGGTGATGAACGTCATAATTCGGAAACCGGGAAGTCGGAAGCCCATGTCTTCAATTGACATGTAAGCATTATTTTTTTCAATTCTATTGCAATGGCGTGGCCCCATGTCAATCGTCTGAACTTGAAAAATTAACGTACGGCAATCAGGTGATACGTCATAATTCGGAAACCCGGGAAGTCGGAAGTCATTGCCTTCAATTGACTGTAGCAATTTATTTTTTCATTCTACTTGCAAATGGCGTTGGCCCCATGTCAAATCGGCTGAACTTGAAAAAATTAACACCCGTTACGAAATCAGGTGATCATACGTCATAATTCGGAAACCGGAAGTCGGAAGTACATTTTTACATCGGACACTCCCGGGTACATGTTCTGCCTCGCATGTGAGTTTGGGTGAGGATCAGTCCCAGTACTTTTCGCGTGCAATAGTTCATAAACAGAGAAACAACCAGCCACACCCACCAGACACCACTTCCACTTTATATATATATATATATATATATATATAATATAGATAAGATATAAATCATCTGTAAGTCATTTTATTAACATTTTCTTTTGTCATTATGTTATAACATGGTTATAAACCTTTTTATTGTTATCTGTTCGTTTTACGTTCACTCCCCTCGGGCCTGGCGGCCGATCAGCGTCTACTAGTAAATCACGATTTAAAAATTATTTTTAGATGATAGCCGGGAGTTATCTTTATTAAAGGCCAGTCCCCCCCCCATCTCGAGTTCCTTGCAGTAATGGAAACTATCAAAATGTATGTAAACGCTGCTTACTTAACTTTGATGTTTTTTTTAACAGATTCGGACGTATTCATAACGACTTGGTCTTATGCATAAGTATAGTACGGACACAGAACGTTTTGTTGTGTTTAGAAGTTATACCAACGAATGCTGAACCCTGTTGTCCGGCCATTCACAACCTATGCCCAACGATAGTCCTAACTTCATGCAATAAACGCTGCAACGCACACTCCGCTCGACGATGACGGGCGTAAGGTTATGAAAAGGCTGCCGCACCGCTCAAATCATGGCCGCAGCAATGGAAGTGTCCCCCTCGGTCACACTTGCGATCTTGCCGCGTATGCCGACTGAAAGAAGGCGTCTAAAATGCTGCCGCGCAGTCGAATACGGTATTGGGTAGTTTGGTATCCCCCCGTGAATAGAACGCTAACGTACGCCTATCATACGTCGTAGTAGTGGAGTACGTCTTCGTAATTTTAAAACATGTTGAAATTTTAGCGACGTACTTGCCGTATGACACACGCTCCCGCATGGCGATGGGCAACTAATGTACGCACGATATGCGATCTTGACATACATACGACACACGTTACTTGAAAGTACTCATAAGTCAACACACTAGTCAAGTAAATGGTTTTAGCGTCAGTGTTCCAGACTCCCGGTTTTTTTTTTCTTCGGTGTGAACGGTGTTCGTGTACAGTGCGGTTCCGCCCTTATGCTGGCCGACCTCTTAATTCACCTTATACCACTATAAACCCGCACTAGAAATCGAAGTGTCAAAATCACCATCCATATACCCGAAGGAAGGAAGAAAACAAATTAAATAAAATAAAACATGGAGTCCGGGACCTGACGCCCATACCTCTGATTGTTTCGACTTATGAGCACCTTACAAGTAACGTGTGTCGATGTGTTGTCACCGATCGCAGTACGTGAGTACAACACGTACTCATAGGTTAGAATAAGTTTCGGTACGCTAACGCATACCTTCGAACGTGTTTCGACTTATGAGTAACTCACAAAGTAACCAGTGTGGTCGACGTGTGGTCAACCGATCGCGCTGACGTGCCCGCCACCTTTATGGACAGCGTTATGCGGAACGTGTGAGTCATCACCGCTGGCATAAGTCTTAAAATTTCAAGCATGGAATCTTGGCCCCGCCCAAAGTACAAACGTTTAAAGCCAGCGTAAACGACGTATGGAGTGTTTCTCTCGAGCTCGCTCTCAATGTTATCCAAAACTTACCCATCCACCGTTCCTCCGCCCGGTACCAGCGTTTTAGACAAATTTTCCAAAAATTCGGCATAAGCTGGCCTAAAACGTCAAGGTGTGACTGGGCCTTAAAATCAGTAGAGGAATATATAACACCATGTCTGATATTTGGGTCTTTCATTCTCGACGATGCCTTTATCTCCAGGGACATCATTCCCCATGCCAAAACCGGAAGCAAAAGGGTCCATACGCTGACGACACGGATTCCAAATTGGCCAGGGTATTGTGTTGTTGTTGTTTACTAATTCTCTCTGTGCACCGTTGAGTATGAAGCTCACTACGTTCAGCTATTAAATGCTGTGCGGGTGTATAACCCGATCGGGTTGATTCTATGTTGCGAATATTAGAACGCTGTGCGGTGTATATCACAATCGGTTTGATTTCTATGTGCGAATAATTAAACGCTGTGCGGTGTATAAACACGATCGGGTTTGATTTCTATGTTGTGAATATTAAAAACGCTGTGGGCGGTGTATAACACGATCGGGTTTGTTTCTGTGTTGTGAATATTAAACGCTGTGCGGTGTACAAACACGATCCTGGTTTGATTTCTTATTTCGAATATACGCTGTGCGGTGTTATAAACACGATCGGATTTGATTTCTACTTGCATATTAATAAATCGCTGTGCGGTGTATAAACACGATCGGTGTTCGATTTCTATGTTGTGAATATGTATCCACACTATTCACATGTGTGTTGTGTGTGCTGTTTGTGTGTGCGTCAGTGGTGTGTGTTGTGTGGTGTGTGTATGTATGTTATGTGTGTGTGCGTCAGTGGTGTTTGTGTGCGCTGTCATGTGTGTGGCAGTGTGTGTGTGTGTGTGTCGTGTGTGTGGTGTGTGTCAGTGTATTGTGGCAGCCTCTACAAATTTTACAATTAACTGTGACACACATATACTCCTTCAGACCCGCCGTCATCCACGGGATTCCTGTGCGGAGCATGGGTATCCCTGCTAGTATTTATATATATTGTTATATATATAGTTATATATATATATATATTGTTATATATTTATATTGTTATATATTGTTACGGCTGTGGAAATTCGCAAAACCACCATTCAGGTCCCGTAGGTGAGGTATCTTTTAAG
>CM068958.1:58941606-58957400 GCA_035128595.1 Eptatretus atami | reverse complement strand
ATTCATCATTCTCCAACCACCATTCTCATCCATCACTTTCATTTTCAGTCCATTTTCATACTCCACGCATCACACCACCCGGCAATACCTATCCCCGCTAACGGTTCATCATCACACCAACATCGACTATCGAGGTATCATCAACCCATGCATCCACTCTCCAGAATCACCATCCATTCAATTCCATCCGATCACCAACCAACATATATCCCATCTATTCATTATCGTCCACCTCCAATCCATAATCATTCCATCTCATCATCATTCATCATATCATATATTTCTTTCCAACCAACCAGCCATCACCCTACCACCATTCCATAATCAATCATCAATCTCATGCATCCCATCATTATCCATCACCCACCGATAATCATCCTCATTCCATCAATCTATCCAATTCATCAATCATTTTTTTTTACAATTCCTACCATCATCAAACCACCACCATGTTCCCGATCCTTCAATTCGTCAATCACCAATCCTTCATCATCCCCATCCAATCTCCACCTCCACCACATCACCATCAACCCACCAGTCATCCAAGCCAGAAACACCACCAACCCCCACGCATCACTCATCCAACCAGCAATCACCCACCCCATGTCCCCCATTTCAATCATCCATCCAATCACCCTATCCATAACCCACATTCACCCCCGATCAAGACATACCTACACCGCATGTGTGCCAACATACAATTTTTTCACCAATCCCTATCTCCTTGTTCTTCTTCCATATCCATCATCGATTTTCAACCAACCACGACCCAGCCACCATCACGATTCATTCTCACCATCATTCAACCAATCACCAACCTACCTCCTCAACATTCACTCACCATCACATCACCATTCATCCAACCTCACCACCCCACGACTCTCACCATCCATCATACACCACATCACCACACCACATCATACCACATCACCTCACCACCACCATCACCATCACTACACCACACCATCACCATCAGAGCAATACCTCATTTTCCTATCATCATCACCATCACCACCAAACACATCATTCCCAATCATCCATAACACCATCCTCATCATCAATATCACCATCACCATCATCTATCAGTCATCACCACCACTCACCACCATCATCATCATCATATCATCCATCCATCAACCATCACACCACACCATCATTATCCATTATCCATCATCATTCACCACCACCACCATCATTCCATCCTATCATTTATTATCAATTCCAGTCCAATCCATCATCGGGATCACCATCCATTCATTATTCATCCGACATCCCACATATCTTCCGACATCATCACTCAACAACCCTCCATCATCATCACCATCACCCACCACCATCTACCACCTCCATTCTCATCATCTCATCCATCCATCCACATCACCCCTTCACCAATAATCATTCATCCATCACCATCTCACACATCCATCATCCATACACCATTCCAATCGTACATTCACCACCATCACCATCATACATGCCGCCTAACATCTACAAAACAACAATACACCACAAAATATCAAATAAACATTATCACATCCATAACTCCGCCCATAATCTCATCTCATTGTCAATCATCTACTCATCAAACCACCCACCATCACCACCACCTCAAATCTATATCATCATACATAAATCATCATATCATTACACTCCCATCATCCATCATCTTTCCACCATCACATCACCACCATATCTCCCTCATCCATCATCATCAGCCACCATACTCCATTTCCATCCTCATCTTTCATCAATCACCCACCATCATACCAACCACCATATCATTCTCATCATCACAATCCACTCATCACACAACCCATCAACCATTCCAATCCATCCTCAGTCATTCATTGTGCACCATCGTCATCATTCATCCTCCCACCAGTAATCCATCAACCACCACCACCATCATCCACCATCACCACCACCATCATCATTCCATCATCTCGATCACACCACCACCACCACATATCACCATTCATCATTCATCTATCCATTCCATCATCACCATATCCAACCACAACCACCAACCACCACCGATCAACATTTCATTCACTCATCCCACCACCATCCTCATCATTCATCATTCCATCCTTCATCATACACCACCACCATCATACTACCACACGATCACATCACCACCACCATCAACCATCATCCACTCCATCATTCATTGCATTCATCATCATCATCATCCATCCATCATTCACCCATCCAGTCATCATCACATCAGCATCACATTCTTCCATCCATCACCATCACCACCATCAGAACACATCACCATCACCATCCACCTCATCATTCATCCATCCTGCATCATCATCATAATCACCATCACTATCATCATCATCCACCACCACCATCACACCATCATCATTCATCCATCATCATCATCATCCATCCACCATCACCACACCATATATCATCACCATCACACACCATCATTAATTTCATCCATCATCATCCCACCACACCATCATCCATCCATATCCATCATCCAACCATCACCATCATCACCATCTCACCACCATCATCATCATCCATCCATCATCATTCATTCATCCATACATCCATCCATCATCATTCACTCAATCACCCATCATCATCAACCATACCACCACCATCCATATCATCATCCATCCACCATCACCACTTCACATCATAATCATCATCAATCCATCCATCCATCACATCCACCACCCAATTCCATCCATCATCCAACCATCACCATCATCATCACCCATCATCCATCCATCATCATCATCATCATCCAACCACCACCACATCACCACCACATCATAATCATCATCATCATTCATCATCATCCATCATCTTCACCATCACCATCACCACATAATTCATCCTCCATCCATCATCATCACCACCATCTCCATCACCTCCATCATCATCATCCCACCATCATCACCACCACAGTTCATCATTCATCATCACCATCCTCCATCATCATCTCCACCATCACCATCCCATCTCCATCCATCATCATTCATCCACCATCCATCACACAAACCCATCATCCATCAACCACCACCACCATCATCCAACCATCACCACCACATCATCCCTATCATCATCATTCACTCCATCATTCACCACCACCATACATCATCATTCACTATCATTCCATCATCACCATCATCCAACCATCACCACCACCATCAACATCATCACCATCACCCACCACTCATCATCATCATCATCCATCATCTCATCCTTCATCCATCATCATCCATCACCACCACCATCAATCCCCACGATCATCATCACCACCCACCACCATCATCCATCCATCATATTAATCACCATCCACATCCATCATCACATCATCATCACCATCAATCCATCCATCAATCATCCATCCATCATACCATCCATCAATCCATTCAACACCACCATCAACATCACATCCATTCCACATTCATCCATCATCACAATCATCATCATCATCTCATCACCACCACCACCATCATCCATCACCATCATCATCATCCACCATACCACCACTACCATCACCACCACCATCATCCATCATCATCATCAACATCCCACCACCACATCATTATCATCCATCATCATATTCATCATCCATCCATCGATCTCATCATCACCATCATCATCATCCACCATCAACCACCACCATCACCACCATCATCATCACCATCACACTCCACCATCACCATCATCTCCAACCATCACCCCATCACATATCCATCATATATCCATCCATCCTTATCATCATCATAATCACCATCACCATCACCATCATCATCATCCATCACCACCATCAATCATTCATCCATTCATCATCCATCCAGCCATCACCACCACCACCATCACACCACCATCACCATCATTACCATTCATCCATCATCATCGTCACCACCATCAACCACACCATCAACATCATCACCATCATCACCATCATCATTCATCCATCCATCACCATCCATTCATCCATCATCATCATCATCATCCATAATCACCATCATCATCCAACCACCACCATCATCCATTCATCATCATCATCATCATCCAACCATCACCACCACCACCATCATCATCACCATCATTCACACACCACCATCATTACCAGCACCATCAACATCATCATCATCATTCCAACCATCACCATAACCACCACACCACCACCACCACCATCATTCACCATCCATCATCATCATATTCATCATCCATCCATCCATCATCACCATCACCACCATCATCCTGATCCATTCAACATCATCACCATCATCATCCATAATCATCCATCCATCGATCATCATCATCCAACCATCACCACCACCACCATCATAATCATCCATCCATCATCATCATCCTATCCATCAACCACCACCATCAACATCATCACCATCATCATCCAACCATCAACTATCATCATCATCATCGTCATTCATCCATCATCACCACCACCACCACCACCATCATCACCATCACCATCCACCATCATCATCATCATCAACCACCACCACCACATCATCATCATCCAACCATAATCAGCACCATCATCACCACCATCACCATCCATCCATCACATCCACCATCACCATCACCACCATCACCAACATCATCATCACACCATCCCCACCACATCACCACCATCCATCATCATCCCCACCATTCATCATCCACCATCATCCATCCATCCATTCATCATATTCATCATCCATCATCTTCACATCACCACCATAATCATCCATCATCCACCATCATCATCATCACCATCATCCATCATCATCCCTCCATCCATCCATCACCTCCATCATCACCCATCATCCACCATCATCCATCCATCCATCATATCACCATCCATCATCCATCACCATCACCACCACCATCATAATCATCATCACCATCCATCACCATCATAATCATCATCATCTATTCATCCATCCATCATTCATCCATCATCTTCACCACCACAATCATCAATCATCATCAGCTTCACCATCACACCATAATCATCACCATCTCCATCATCACTCACCATCACCACCCCACCATTATCATCATCAAACATCACCATCATCCAACCATCACCATCACCACACCATCATCATTCATCCATCCATCATCATCATCCAACCACCACATCACCACCACCCCATCCATCATTCATCATCACCATCACCACCATCAGCATCATCATCCACATTCACCACACCACCATCATTACCATCCATCCATCGATCATCATCATTCATCATATCATCAACCACCACCATCATCATCTCCAACCATCACCACCACCATCATTCATCACATCCATCTTCCATCATCATTCATTCACCTTCATCACCATCACACCATCAACAACACCCATCATCACCATCATCCAACCACCACCATCATCATTCATCACCATCACCATCATCATCCATCACCATTCACCATCATCACCATCACCACCACCACCATCACCATTCATCCATCCGTCATCATTCATCATCCATCCATCCATCCATTCGATCATCACCATCATCATCATTCAACATCCATCATCCATCAACCACCACCATCACCACCATCATCATCATCATCCAACCATCATCATCATCAACACCTCAATCACCACCACCATCACCCATCATCATCCATCATCCAACCATCACCACCACCATCATCCATCATCTTCACCATCACCACCATAATCATCCATCATCATCCTCCATCAATCATCCATCACCCATCATTCATCATCATCATCATCACCATACCACCATCCATCATCATCCCTCCATCCATTCATCCTCCATCACCATCACCACCATCATCCATCATCATCCATCATCATCATCACATCATCCATCCATCATCTTCACCATCACCATCCATATCATCCATCACCACCATCATCATCATCCCTCCATCCATCCATCACCACCTTCACCATCACCACCATCATCATTCATCACCACATCATCCATCACCATCACCATCACCACCACCATCATAATCCAACCATCACCACCACCATCATATCCATCATCATCCATCATCCATCATCATCATTTCATCCATCATCATTCATCCATATCTTCACCATCACCATCACCACCACAATCATCAATCATCATCAGCTTCACCATCACCACCATAATCATCATCATCATCATCATCCATACCCCATACCATCATCCATCATCACCATCACCATCTCCATCATCATCACCATCAACATCATCCATCATTATCATCATCAACATCACCATCACCTTCTTCCATCATCATCATCTCAACCACCACCATCACCACCACCCATCCATCATTCATCATCACCATCCACACCATCATTCATCATCATCCCATCCACCACACCACCATCATTACATCCATCCATCGATCATCATCATCATATCATCAACCACCACCATCATCATCATCCACCCATCATCCAACCACCACCATCACCACCACCATCCATCATTCATTCATCACCATCACCACCATCATTCATCATCACCATCCCACCACATCACCTCCATCCATCATCATCATCCATCCATCCATCCATCACCACACTTCACCATCATAAATCATTCATCCATTACCACCATCATCATCATCCATCCACCACCATCCATCCGTCATCATCCAACCATCACCATCATCATCACCCATCATCCACCATCATCCATCCATCACCATTATCATCATATTCCATCCATAATCATCCATCATCATCATCATCCTCCATCCATCCATCACCATCATCACCACCATCACAATCATCATCCATCATCACCACCATCACCATCTCCATCATTTCATCATCCATTCACCCATCATCATCATCATCAATCTCCATCATCTATCATCATCCAACCATCACCATCACCACCACCATCATCTTCATCCATCCATCACCACCACCATCCATCATCATCATCTCATCCATCCATTCCATCATCATCATCCATCATTCCACCACCATTCATCATCATCCACCATCACCACCACCCATCATCATCCATCATCCTCATCCATCCATCATTCACCCATCATCGCCATCACCACCACCCCCATCACCACCACCATCAACACCATCATCATCATCCAACCATCACCATCCATCCATTCATTCATCATCACCATCACCACCATCATCATCATCATCCACCATCACAATCACCATCATCACCACCATCATTACCATCATTATCATCCATCCATTCATCATACATCATCATTCATCATCCAATCCATCCGATCATCATCACCATCATCATTCATTCATCATCATCCATCATTCATCATTCACCACCCATCATCATCCAACATCCATCATCCATCAACCACCACCATCATTCAATCCATCCATCCACATCATCCATCATCATCACCATCATCATCATCACCAATCATCATCATCATCCACCACCATCACCCACACCATCCATCATCCATATCTTCACCATCACCATACCACCATCATCATCCACCATCCATCACGATCATCCATCATCACCACCACCATCACCATCATCATCCATCCATCATCCTCACCATCATCACCGCCACCACAATCACCAATATCATCATCATCATCCAACATCCAACCATCACCACCACAATCATCATCATCATCCACCATCCATCATCTTCACCATCACCACCATAATCATCCACCATCATCCCTCCATCCATCATCACCACCACCACCATCACCATCATCATCCATCCATCATCCATCATCCAACCATCACCATATCACCATCACCACCATCATCATCATCCACCATCATCATCCATCATCCATCATCCACATCATCATCATCCACCATCACCACCGCCACCACCATCACCATCACCACAATCACCAATATCATCATCATCATCCAACCATCACCATCATAATCATCATATCATCATCATCATTCATCCATCCATCATCTCACATCACCATCACCACCATCATCATCCTCCATCCATCATCACCCATCATCATCACCATCATCACCAACACCATCATCCTCACCACCCATCATCATCATCACCATCACACGCCACCCATCATCCATCATCATTATCATCACCACACCATCCATCATCATCATCCATCACCATCATTATCATCCATCCATCATCATTCATCATCATTCATCCATCATCATCAATCACCACCATCATCATCAACCACCACCATCATCATCATCCATCATCATCATCCAACCATCACCACCACCATCATCCATCCATCCATCTTCCAGCATCCATCATCATCACCATCACCACCACCATCATCACAATCATCAATATCATCATCATCATCCATTCATCTATCATCATCCATCCATCACCATCACCATCATCATCCAACCACCACCATCATCATTCATCATCCAACCATCACCACCACCACCATAACATCATTCATCACCACCATCATCATCATCCACCATCACAATCACCATCATCCATCCATCCAAATCATCATCATCCATCCATCACCACCACCATATCACCATCATCATCCATTCATCTATCATCATCCATCCATCATCACCACCACCACCATCACCATCATCACCACCATCATTACCATCATTATCATCATCCATCATTCATACATCATCATCATCAATCCATCATTCATTCATCATCCATCATCCATCATTCACCACCATCATCATCCAACATCATCATCATCAAACCACCACCATCATCATCATCCAACCATCACCACCACCATCATCAATCATCATCATCAACCATCACCACCACCATCATCATCATCAACATCACCATCATTCATCCATCCATCATCATCACCATCACCATCACCACCATCATCATCATCAATCATCCTCCATCATCACCACCATCCATCATCATCCATCCATCACGCATCATCCATCATCACCACCACCATCACCATCATCATCCATCCATCATCCTACCATCATCACGCCACCACAATCACCAATATCATCATCCATCTCATCATCATCATCCAACATCAACCATCACCACCACCACAATCATCATCATCATCCACCATCCATCATCTTCACCATCACCACCATAATCATCCACCATCATCCCTCCATCCACATCACCACCACCCACCATCACCATCATCATCCATCCATCATCCATCATCCAACCATCACCATCATCACCATCACCACCTCATCATCATCCATCCATTCATCATCCATCATCCACCATCACCACGCCACCACCATCACCATCACCACAATCACCAATATCATCATCCATCATCATCATCATCATCATCCAACCATCACCATCATAATCATCATCACATCATCATCATTCATCATCCATCATCTTCACCATCACCATCACCACCATCATCATCCACCATCACCATCATCATCACCATCATCACCACCACCCATCATCCTCACCATACCATCATCACACACCATCACCACCCACCCCATCATCCATCATCATTATCATCAATCCATCGATCATCATCATTCATCCATCATCCATCATTCACCACCATCACCACCATCATCATCAACCACCACCATCATCATCATCCATTCATCACAATCCATCCAACCATCATCCACCACCATCATCCATCTCATCATCCAGCATCCATCATCATCACCATCACCACCACCATCATCACAATCATCCAATATTCCATCATCACTCCATTCATCTATCATCATCCATCCATCACCATCACCATCATCATCATCCAACCACCACCATCATCATTCATCATCCATCATCATCATCCAAACCATCACCACCACCACCATACATCATTCATCACCACCATCATCATCATCCACCATCACAATCACCATCATCCATCCATCCAATCATCATCATCCATCCATCACCACACCATCACCATCATCATCCATTATCTATCACCATCAACACCATCATCATCATCACCACCATCATCATCATCCAACCATCATCATCATTCCAACCATCACCATCACCACCACCATCATCATTCATCCATCCTCCAACCACCACCACCATCCATCCATCATTCATCATCCACCATCATCACCACCACCACCATCATTATCATCATCCCTCATCATCATCATCCATCCATCATCCATCATCACCACCATCATCATCCAAACATCCATCATCCATCAACCACCACCATCATCATCATCCAACCATTCACCACCACCATCATCATCATCATCATCATCACCAACCATCATTTCATCACCATCATCATCCATCATCTATCATCATCCATCCATCATCACCCCACCACCACCATCACACCACCATCGATCATCACCATCCATCATCCAACCATCACCATCCATCCATCATTCATCATCACCATCACCACCATCATCATCATCATCACCATCATCACCACCATCATTACCATCATTATCCATAATCATCCATCCATCCATCATACATCATCATCATCCATAATCATCATTCATTCATCATATCATCATCCAACATCCATCATCATCATCCAACCATCACCACCACCATCATAATCATCAACATCACCATCATTCATCCATCCATCCATCATCCATCATCATCATCATCCATCATCATCACCATCACCACCACCATCATCATCATCACAATCATCATCACCCAACCATCATAATCACCACCATCACCCACACCATCACCATCCATCATCTTCACCATCACCATCACCACCATCATCATCATCACCACCATAAATCATCATCCATCATCCTCCATCATCAACACCATCCATCATCATCCATCCATCAGCGATCATCCATCATCACCACCACCATCATCCATCCATCATCCTCACCATCACCACCGCCACAATCACCAATATCATCATCATCCATCCATAATCATCATTCATCATCCATCATCATCATCCAACCATCACCATCATCATCATCCATCCATCCATCATTCATCCATCATCCTCACCATCACCATCACCACCATAATCATCCATCATCATCATCATCTTCACCATCACCATCACCATCACCACCATAATCATCCTCCATCCATCATCACCACCATCACCATCATCAACATCATCCTCCATCCATCATCCATCATTCATCATCATCATCCATCATCACCATCACCACCGCCACCACCATCATCCATCATCATTATCATCACCATCACCATCCATCCATCACCATCACCACCACCACCATCATTATCATCCATCCATCGATCATCATCATCATTCATCCATCATTCATCATCATCCATCCCATCATCCATCATCATCCAACCATCACCACCACCATCATTCATCCATCATCACCACCACCATCATCACAATCATCAATATCATCATCATCATCCATTCATCTATCATCATCCATCCATCACCACCATCATCATCATCATCCAACCACCACCATCATCATTCATCATCCATCATCATCATCATCCAACCATCACCACCACCACCATACATCATTCATCATCACCATCACCCATCCATCCATTCATCATACATCATCATCATCATCCATAATCATCCATCCATCGATCATCATCATCATCATCATCACCATCATTCATTCATCATCATCCATCCATCATTCACCACCATCATCATCCAACATCAACCACCACCATCATCATCATCATCATCATTCATCCATCCATCATCTTCCATCATCCATCATCACCATCACCACCACCATCATCATCATCCATAATCATCATTCATCACCATCATCATCATCAACCTCACCAGCACCATCACCCATCATCATCATCATCCAACCATCACCACCACCATCATAATCATCATCATCATCCACCATCACCACCACCATTCATCATCATCCTCACCATCACCCATCATTCATCATCATCATCCATCACCACCGCCACCACCATCATCCATCATCATTATCATCACCATCACCACCACCATCATAAATCATCATCATAATCATCATCCACAATCACCACCATCATCATAATCATCATCCATCATTCATCATCACCATCACCACCATCACCCATCATCACCACCATCATCATCCTCCATCACCACCATCATCATAATCATCCATCATTCATCATCATCATCATCATCATCACCACCACCATCCATCCTGCATCCATCATCATCATCACCATCACCACCATAAATCATCATCATCCTCCACCATCCTCCATCACCATCACCATCATCAACATCATCCATCATCCATACATCCATAATCATCATCATCCACCATCACCATCATCATCCTCAATCATCATCATCACCACCATCTCCATCATCCCACCATCACTCATCATCGTCATCCAATCATCACCATCACTCATCATCGTCATCCATCCTCCATCATCATCATCATCCATCAATCATCAATCATCATCCTCCATCATCGCATTATTCGACCCAAAAGGCTATCGTTACCCACTTTGGTATCACAATTTTTGCTTGGGTGGGTCGAGTAGTCGTGGTGGTCACCCGGAAACAAGCCTGGTGTTAGGTTAAGGGTCAAAGTGGCTGGCTTAAGATCTGAAGGTCTTGAGTTCGAGCAGCTGTCAGTGTTGAATTAACACCATATGGGGTTTATTCAGCCTGTCATCCTTGTGAGGTCGGCAAAATGAATACCAGTGTACTGGTGATAGAAGGCACCTCATCAGCGGCACTGCCGCACCCCCAGAAAATGATGCAAGCAGCAGCCACAGGCTACACGCGATAGCTAGCTCACCAACCGGATGGGTCTTGGTGTGCTCAGCTTTTCACGTCACCTAAGCCCCATGAGAATGTTACACAAATTGGTCCGCTTTACCCTGCAGGGACCAGGGAGTTAGGAATGGGGAATCTGGACCGGGGCCCTTCGACCTTCTCAGGAATCTTGGGAGCAGGTGAGATCCCATCCACAGAGCATGCCCTGACTCCCAGCACACCTCTGCAGACCCCCAGGAGCAAATGGGATCATGTCTGCAGGGTGCCAAAACTTTTCTGTGGACCCTGGGAGCAGGTATATTAGCTCCTCTGGCCCCATGGAGAAGCATAAAGCAAATTTTATTGGTTAGCAGCTTTCCCTGGCTAGAAGAGCAAATGATTATCTTGTAAATTTTTCGGTATATTTATGCGTTTGTCCGATATTCTTTCATGGCCGAACTGTCGCACCTGGAGGACCTAAATTTTGGGTGTAGGTACCTCATAATCTGGGTAAGGTTTAAAGCTACCCCTGAAAAACAGAGATTCCCCCCCCCCCCCGCAACTCCCACAACTCCCACAAAGAAATTCTCTGTCTATACATTTGCGTTGGTCTGAAAATCGAGAAAAAAAACGACTGGGCCAATCTCCACATGATTTTGCATACATGCTGATGGTACCCAGGTCAGGTCATGGACACACGAGAAGAATATATCCCCTCACTCCCCCCCCCCCCCTTCGCAGGCGTGGGAAACCCATTTACGATTTACACCTGTATGGCTGCACCAGTCCACACAAAATTTTGCATGTTCTGAACTTTGTGATGACAGACTTCCTTGCAAATGTCTGCTGCTCTTCCTCTGCTCCAATTAGTTCATCTGATAATATGCTTGTGAGAGTCAACATCTCTGGCTATTTTCAGAGAGCTCCTGCAATGCCAGCGAGTCTGGAATTTTACTCAAGAAGATTGGCAGGGACATCAAGCAGCCATCTCTCTTCAGGACTGGTCCTCCATATCTACTGCCCCTGATGTTAACTCGGTTTGAGAATTCTTCCTAAGAAACCTGTTGTCTGTCTGTCTGTCCTGTGTCTCTCTCTCTCTCTCTCTCTCTCTCTCTTCTCTCTCTCTCTCTCACAGATTCATCCCATCTCTTCTTCAATTATTATCTTGCCAAAACGAAGTTTTTGCAAGATATGTTAGTCAGCTTGTATGTTTTTTTTTTTGTTTGTTTTTGTTTTTTTTGTTTGTCTGTAATCACGTATAAAAAATTCTGCAGAGCACAGTTATCATTGGAAATTTTTGTAACTTCGCATATCAGAGGCCTATAGAGGTCCCTTTCAGCGCATAAAATTTTGAAGGTCAAGGTCAAAGGTCAAGGTCACTTTGTCGCAAATCAGGGGAGTCGACGAAACCCTTATTTTTTTGAGTAATTTTGTTCGGATCGTCTTCAAACTTCATGGAATATAGTTCATGGTCTGGCGCTCAGCTGATTAATTTTTGGTGGCGATTGGCCTTGACCTTCATGGTTAGCGCCTAAGGTCAAACATATTTGACCCCAAGGTCAAATTTTCAAGTTTTAGGAACCATATCGTGTAGTACCTCAAATTGAACACCTCGATGAGTGCTTTCTAGATATGTCAAGCTTGAGACATTATGACGTCATTTGGTGACGTTATGAGGCAAACGCATATTTTTCATGGTTGCTCTGTAGAACGATTCTCATCGGAATCTCTCGTAGGCAGATATTCCTCAAGGAGTCGCTCCTGGTGGATAGCAGCTCTGTTCACCTCAGTGTGACTTAAAGAAGTCACACGTGGTCACCTTTTGGCAAGATACGGGTCACCCTAAGGGTGACATTGGTTTATTGTACTGTTTCCTGCCTCTGGCACACTGAATGCTGTCATGAGGCAGTTGCTCTGAAACAACTTGCCTTCTCTTCCTGGAAGACAAATCCGATCAAAGGCAATCTCAGTGCATTCCAAAAAAAGCCCACAACAAGTATGTGTCCACTCAGGAGAGCCAGAAAACAATATCTGGCCAACCTCAAAAACAAACTTTCAAACTTGTCTCCCCCCTCCTATCTACTTTTAGAAGAGAACCTCCTATCCCTCCTCCTATCCCTGGCGAACCCTCCTATCTACTTTTTAAACAATCATCTTGAGGAAGTTCAGTCACTCAAACTCCTAGGTCTGTCTCACTACCAGCCAAGATCTTTTTGGGCAAACCACATTTCAAAGTTGGCCTCCAAAGCCAGTCACCATATGGGCATCCTCCATTGTCCAAAGTCCTTCCTTGGCCTGAACTCCTATCCGTCTGCAAGGCCTTAATTTGCAGCTTGATGGAGTACTGCTTTCACCTTTTGGCTGGCACCCCTGTTTCACACCTTGCCCTTCTTGATGCTGTTGAAAGAAAGGCCCTCAAAATCATTGGGATCTTCCACGACAAAGCTGAGTGTACAGGCCTGCTACTTTCACATTACAGGCAGGTTGGTGGCCTCTCTGTGTTCTCCTGAATCATTTTTGGTCTTACATCCTCTTCATTTTCTTTTCTTCTTGGAATGCCTGGTATTGGCTTAATGGTTCGGGTGGTGGGCTTTGGATTCTATGGTCCTGAGTTCAAATCCTGCTCAGCTGTTGAATTAATACCAGGTGGGGTTAACTTGCCCTGTCATCCTTCCGAGGTCGACAAAATGAGTGCCGGCTTGCTGGAATATTGCGGCGGAGTGGCGACCTGTCCAGGATTGTGCCCACTAGCCAAGGAGACTGCTTAAGCAGCACCGACGCTCTGCACAGAGTATGGTCCCAATCTCCTCCTCCTCCTTTTGTTGGATCTGTCCCTTCCAGGTTTTGCAGGGCGCACACGGTCTTCCAGTCAACCTCGTCATGTTAAACCCCCAAAATCATGGCTCCCTGCTCAACTCCACTCGGTTTTTCCACTCTTTTCGCACCTGTGGAACGAACTTCCCCAGTCTGATCAGTACCATTCTTCCCTCCAGGGCTTCATGACAGCTGTTAATCACTACCTCAGGTCATCTCCCATCCATACTCATGATATCGTCTACCCCAAATGACCCCATCCCCAAGCACTTCCTTTTTCCATGTCATTGCAGTTCTCCCCCCCCCCCCC
>CM068958.1:58927441-58941593 GCA_035128595.1 Eptatretus atami | reverse complement strand
TCCTCTCCCTCACCCCTTTTCATTTATTAGGTAGCAATTGGTTTGTTCCATTTCTGTTTCATCCCCACCTTTCCCTTCATTTCATTGCTGCATTTCATTAAGCTTGTGCATAGCTTGGTTCACCTCAATGTGTCCCTTCTTCTGCTCCCCTTGATCACACTCTCACTTTCACTTTTTCTCTGCTGTTGGTGTCCCCCTTTCCATTTTGCTCTAGCTCTCCAATGAGCCTCAATCATTTAAACAAAAAAGAGAATGGAAAAGATGTGTTATGATAGTGGAGGGGGTCGGCTCTTAGAATTAAGATATAGAACCCCATTTGTGTTTTGCTTAAATTGTAGGAATATTTAACCTGTAGCAACAAGTGGACAGGGATAAGTTGGCTTGTTTTTATGCATTGCTGGGAGACGGTATCATGACCTTTAGAAAGGGGTAAGGATGCCTGGTTACATTCTCCTTTGTCAAAGTAGACAGGGACTAGGCGAGAGGGACGCCTCAGACGTTGCAATGTACAAACCCCTGCAGACCTGCCAATTTTACCCCTTCACTCATGTCCTGGAGAAGAGGGAGAAGCCCCGTCCTCTAACACGGCCATTCCTGATTGGCGACGAGTAAGGTGACGTGCTATTGGATTGCGCTGATCGACACCCTATGGCACCGATTGGTTCAGCGTCGGTACTGCTGATTGGGTCACGACACTGTCGCGAGGTGTGGTGCAGCCCGTGATTAGCAAGGTGGGCTGAACCGGATGCCTTCGGAGTGGATAAGGGGAGGAGAGAGAGAGAGAGAGAGAGAGAGAGAGAGAGAGAGAGAGAGAGAGAGAAGAGAGAGAGAGAAGAGAGAGAGAGAGAGAGAGACGGAGAAGGACTCTCTCTCTCTCTTCTCTCTCTCTCTCTCTCTCCCCTGCGTGGCTGGAGTAGCTCCCAGCACGTCCTGCTGTGTGATCTGCTGCTACTGTGGACGCCTATAATTAACCCAATTAATAATGGTGTAGTATTAGACCACATCATGAACCATGAGAAGGTGCAAACTGCTCATGACCAACTTGTTAAATTGAACCTTAAGCTGATGCCATTCTCAGAGTAAATCTCCAGCAAGCTTGATGACCAAGCGGTTGATGTGGAAGCCATCCACACAACAGATGTAACTAGAATGGCACTCGGTAGAGCGCATATCTCTGCCAAGCTGAACAGTTTATGGTTTGTATCCCACTGATAGCTGGATCTGTATCCGGACCTGAACCAAATTCTAACCAGCTTCTTCTGGTCACCCACCCAACTCATCAACCAGGTTTTGTCATAATCTGTCCACAACCTTTTGAAATATCATGATATATATCATTCTTTGCCCTATCTCTCAATGGTGAAGAGAATGACATAGAATTAAAAAAAATTCTCAAATCTGGAACTGCACCAAAATCTAAACAATTCCTCCTTGTCACGCATCCAACCTGTCCACCAAGTTTCATCCAAATCCGTTGATAACATTTTCAGATATCATGCTATGTTTAGTTTTTGGCCCTCTCACTCAATGGTGAAGATTCGATTAAAAGATGAGTATCTGTATCCAGATCTTCACTAAAATCTAATCATTTCGTCCTTGTCACACATCCAACCTGTCCAAATTTTGTCCGAATCCATCCAGAACCTTTTGAGATATCCTGCTCACAGGCACAGACAGACAGACAGACAAACAGGGGATTAGGTACAGATTGACTGGAGCATGGATACAGCACAGGCATGATGGGCCAAATTGGCCCATCCTGTGTCCATGTATCATTTTATCATCTCGTATAAAAACGATATGCTTGAGGTAGATAAAAATAAATTGCATAAGAAATGACATCATCATCAGGCGAACCTTGAGGTGCTGCACAGGGCCGAGAAAGAGTGCCTTTTTCTCTGTCCCCGAGAGGACAGGGTGTTGTCTTTCCGACGGTTCATCCAAAGGGGATATCAGGGTGCCAAGCATGTCTATGCTAAAGGAACAGAAACAAAACGATTATAATCATCATGACCACAACGAGAGACACTCAGCAGGCATGTCTGTCATTTCCTAAGCAGTGTCCTGCCCCTGCCACAATTTTTTCAACCTGCATGTAACCTTCCAGATATGCCACTGGAACAGAAATCGTGTTGTTGGCTCTCGATCTTTTGAAGGAGAAATAATAGAACCTTTCGCCTGCCCCTTGTGATATCGACATGATTCATTTAACAATAGACCTGGTGGTGGCTTAACGGTTAAAGTGGCTGGCTTAAGATCCTTCGGGTCTTGAGTTCAAGCCCCTGTCGGGCTGTTGAAGTTACACCAGGTAGGGTTGACTCAACCTGTCATCCTTCCGAGATTGGCAAAATGAGTACCAGCTTACTGGTAACAGAGGGCACTGCATCAAGCGGCACAGAAAATGATGCAACCAAGCAGCTACAGGTAACATACGAATAAATAAATAAATAAGTTTAACAATGCAGTTCTTTTCTTCATTCTTTTTAAGAGTTTCAATGTGATGTCACATGCTCAAACCCTCGTCAGTTCATGTGGAAAACTGGAAAATGATCTCAAGCTCCTTGGGCGTTTCATTAATACCAAACAATCTCAGGATATAATGTGTGAAAGGCTTCTCTACAGGTTATAATTATGGCTGACTTGACACCTGCCAATTCATTCAGTGGATTACTTGTCTGTAAAGAACATAATGAACATCCTTCCTTGATGTGATCATCATAACTCTACTTCCGAGAGGTGAGCTCAAATGTAGTTTGTTATCCTTCTTCTGTTGGCAGATTTCTCTTTCATATCCTGGAGTTGATTTGTAAGGCCATACATTTTCCACAGTCGCCTTTGAGCTGTCGAGCCTGGGTTTGAATCCTGCCCCAGCTATAAACTGTCATCCTGGTGTTTGACAGGCAGGGTAAGGTATCAAGGGGTGTGCCGTCCGTCGTTAGGACGTTCAACCAGAGAACCCTTCTGCCAGCACTGGTTGTTAGTGGATAATTAGGATCCCATGACCTCTTTTGTTAAAAGGTGGCAGGTTATCCTCCTGGAATAAATTCTAAATTCCTGCTCGAGCCTACAAAGGGGGCATTGCATCAGTGATTCAGCCACACTCCAAGCAGCAGCCAGGTGCTACAGACCACTGGGTGAATGATGACTATGAGCAGTAATTAAAAAATAAATAGCCCAACGAGAGTGGTCTGTAAAAGTGGCATTTGTCATCAAAATTCTTATCAAGTATACATCTTAACAAAAGTCGACAGTTGCACTTAGAAAGCAATTTAATGTGAACAAGTGAGCACAATATACGCCCGAAAAAGTCTCTGTGACACGTGCACGCACACAATTATATATACAAACACGTCAATTTATGAAGAACAAGAAATATACAGAATTGTGCTACTACATGGAAAACAGCATCCTGGTTGCCATGGCAACCACTTTAGATGACGAACGTATGTCGCGACACACCGTCTCCACAGTCTGTACCTATGTACCAAATATGAAACGTGAAAGTTGAAAACTTTGGGAGTTAGAGTGCGGACAGGGACGGACGGACTGACGGACGGACGACCGGTATCACATAATACGCCCCGATTATATATATATCGGGCATATAAAAATTGTTAAAATCGTCTGCATGTAAGTCATTGTAACTACCTCCTGAGTTCCCACTCGACTATCGTCAAACAGATGTCCTATCTGTTGGCTTATTATACCAAGTGTCCAATTTGTTTGGGCCAACGATGCAAATG
This sequence comes from Eptatretus atami, assembly GCA_035128595.1. Taxonomy (NCBI): domain Eukaryota; kingdom Metazoa; phylum Chordata; class Myxini; order Myxiniformes; family Myxinidae; genus Eptatretus; species Eptatretus atami. The sequence continues at coordinate 58,937,850 of CM068958.1, read as the reverse complement.
AAACACAAATATACTGGTTGGTTTACGTGCCCATCCCAGCCAGTTTTAAAAAGACAAGTCTGTCTGTTGCAACGTTGTTTGCAAAGTTATGTTTTCTCTGTATGTGTATGCCATCGGTGACGTATTACAATTGGCCAATTGCAGCGTTTTTTGGAAGCATTTGTTAGTTCACCACTGGCAGAGTACCCACCCCCTGGGTGGGTGGAGATTGCACATCACTTGCTGAAAAAAGTATCGGCTGTGATTTGCAAGAAGGATACAGATGTTTGCGTGTTGTGCGCTTTAAAGGTTCCCGATGGTCTAAAGGTCTAAAGGTTACATTCCAATAGTAGTTAGGACTTGGTCACCGCCAAGTGAAATTACCTTGCCTCAGAATGGTAAATCCTCCTGCATTAGACCACGCAACATCCTGTTCAGTGCTTAAAGCAGATGACGATGCACCATAAGTGCTTCATCCTACACGGTGAGAGTTGCTTGGTGGATGAGTGTGGCAAGCTCAAGCGCGGTGAGCTGTTGGGCTAAACCCTCCATTTATTATCCAAATTGCTCATTCCCTTATCTGAGCGGTGTATTGGCAACAGAGCGCAGCCTCGATTTATTACACAAATTGCTCATCCCTTAATTTGGGTGGTGTATTGGCAGCAGACCGCTGCCACGATCGCTCCCAAAAATTTGAAATAACCCGAGTTACGTGCATGAAAGAAAAACATGGATATAATGCATCGTGGTTATACAGTTCGGATAGATTGCAATCGCATCGGCCTATCGGCTGACACCTGAAGCTTGATGCGAATACACCTGAAACCTGAGACCCTTCACATAATACTTCACAAGTGCCGTGACACTTATGGGCTCCAATCTACAGATATATGATCCTTTTAACAGTCGCTTTGGTTGTTTTACACTGAACGGAAAAGTTATAGGGCATGGCGATTGTGACTGAGACTTCTGGAGACATATTTAGGCTTGTCATAGCAAGGAAATGGTGGCCACGCAGATGGCTTCATTATGTTTTTAAATTGTATTGATGACTGCTGTTGGACAACAGGTGGAAAATATAAAATGGCATATTATTTGATATTGATCCATGCATCTGTAACTAAATCGGAAAAAAATCTGTGGAGTTGAGCAGTGAGCCAGGATTTTGGGAGTTTAACAAGAGGAGGGTTACCGGCAGACCATGTGTGCCCAGCAGAAACCTGAGGGACAGAGCCAAGAGAGGGCAGAGGGTGCAACACCAAAATGGAGGTGGTAGAATACAGAAGCCACCAACCTGCCTGCGATGGGAAAGGCTTATTATGGAGGAGCTTGTACATACATACAATGCACGACAAACATATTGATAGATGTGTGTACTTTTACATTAATTACAAGCACAGTCGTAAACTAGAAGGTCACTCAGTCGAGCGCATACCTCCGTCATGTAATGCCTGATCCAGTAGAACACATCGGGCCAATTACATTTTTGAAATATCATGCTATACAGTACGATGTCGTTTTTGGCCCTTTCTCTCAATGGTGAAGAATCACTTTAAAAATTAAATAATTCTCATATCCAGATTCGGATTCGGATCTTCATCAAAATCAAATCAATTCTTCCTTGTCACACACCCAACCTGTCCAAGTTTCGTCCGAATCCGTCCACAACTATTTGAGATATCGTGCTGTATATCGTTTTTGGCCCGATCTCTCAATAGTGAAGAATCACTTTAAAAATTCTAGTAGTCGATCCGGATCTTCACCAAAATCTAATCAGTTCGTTCTTGTCACACACCGAACCTGTCCACAAAATTTCATCCGGATCCGTCCACAAGATATCCTGTATACAGACAAACAAACAGACAGAAAGGGGTGAAAACATAACCTCCTTCACCTTCAGTGGCGGAGATAACAGTGGACACACACCTGGTATAATACAAGATTTGAACCTGGGTTATGAATGTGCTTGTGAGAGTCAACATTCCTCAGTACAGGTGGGAAGGCTAAAACAACCCAAAGAACATTTAAAGCTGCAATATGTGTGGGAAAGAAGAAGCAACAACTTCAGCCAGCAAAACCCAAAACAAAACAGAGTGAGAACACCCAGGCTCGGTCTTTTTTTTTGTCTGGTCCAAAGATTGATTATTTTGAGTGGAATCTGCATGTTGTGTTAAAATCAGGATTTTTGTCCCCTCCATCAATGGTAGGCTTTATGATGTCAAAGTCCAACATACCTCGTATGTGGCTTGCAGCAGAGGCAAACACATGTAATAACTGTGACGATGAGTAATACAGCACCTCCCAGCACCAGGTAGACAGCCAGACGACCTGAAATATAATAAAGCAGTTTTATTCCCATCAAACAAACAGCAGCCAGCTTGATAGATTCCAATATTTCCCACATCTATGCCCATTCTGTGATCACGTTTTTGTTTATACCACCTTGCAATTGGCAGTTGAGTGATCGCTCATGTGTTGCTCACGAGATGCAAAAGTTGGAATTGTTTGTGATCAGCCAGCAGGTATAAGTTGATGCATTATCCATCTTCAACCATTTGTTGCAGTAGTTTCACGATAGGCTTTAAAGTTTATGAGCAAACATCAGAATAACAAGTAACAAGTAGTGGTACATTCAAAGTTCATCCCCCCCCCCCAAATGCCAAATAAAGAAATAAATCCTCCAACACGTGACACCTTGCAGCACATGGAGTCGGAATTGGGAGGGAGCGGTGTACAATAATTGATTGATGAATTGCATAATTAAAATAAATAAATAATAATTGTAAAATAATTTCTTAATCAATTGGCTGATAGGTATGCTATCAGCCAATCGATTCCACTTTGGTGAACAAACCAATGAGGTAAACCACCACTCTTTCATTCGAATCTGTAACTTTAAAAAAAAATTAATTAATTAATCGAAAAATTAAGTAATTAACTGATAAATCAATAAATCCAAAATACCCTTTATAGCCAAATCACTTGTTCACTGTCAAGTGCAAATATCAGCTTCCTCGCTCAAAAGGTGCTTGAGATATTGCCAGGATGAGAAATAAAATAAATAAGTAATTAATAAATCGATAATAATGAAGTAATTAATCAATTCATTGATTGATCAAAAAATAAAAAATACTGTTTTTGCCAAAGCACATCTTCACTTTTTGTCCCTAAATTTCAGCTTCCTTGCTTCAAGGATGGCTGAGATATCGCCCAGCCAAACAAACAAGAAAACAAACAAACAAGAAAACAAACAAACAAGAAAACAAACAAACAAGAAAACAAACAAAAGGAGTGAAAACTGAGTACTCCCTTCCTTCGTCGCCAGTGATGGCATCATGCATCGCCTGGATATGGAATTGGGAAGGAGTGGTGTGCAACAGTTCAAGTTATCCGCCGATAAAAACGTACATTAGTGCTGACGTTTCGGGGACTTGCCCTTCCTCGGAGTGCCAGGGCACAAAGAGTGAGACAGAATGTGAAAAGGAAGGAAAATGATGACACATTCACATTCTGTCTTCCATCCTTTTCACACTTTGTCTCACTCCGAAGAAAAACTTCCCATCAACATTCCATCTCGTTTCGAAGAACGGCAAGTCCCCAAACTACTTGTTTTATCCTTTTGTTTTTATCCTCTTGCGCCGCCAGCGCAGATCACAATAGTTCTGTGCTGCAGCAACTACCCATAGAGCAAGTTATATTTGTGTGAACTAACTTCAATGCATGCACACAATTGTACAAAACAGACATTCCATTTGCATCCACCACCGCAAGCAAGCTGGAACAGTGTCTCCAACCATGAAACAAAAACTCATGTTAAAAGGGGGATTGCATTAAATAATGTCTGTGCCAAAACTACATTCCACAATGAATGCCGTCTTAGTCTGTTTTGGCCCTCGGCCCTGCTGTTGATGTTTTCCCCCATCCCTTTCTGCTGATCCTTTTGTTCTGTTGCGTCCTGATACGTTCTGTGTTTAAGCTCTTCCATGAGCCTTGACTTTATATACAAAAAAGAAAAGCAGCCAGGATGGTCGCCTTTGCTGTTGTGGGGCGCCATGAAAGGTGGTGACACCACCAGATGGTCCTGTGAGAGGATGCCTTGTGCACTCATGGGACAAATGTCCCAATCATGCTATCACTTTGGTGAACAAACCAATGAGGTAAAGCATGATTCACATACTCTACCTGCATGTAATCTCTCCCACGCTCCACCCCCATCCTGCTGTCGCTCCCCTGGAGGTAGCTGGCATACCTGGCCACTGGTCTCACTACCCCTCCTCTCTGACCATTCCAAGCCACTGGCAACCCTCATCCTTCTTCTCTGGCCCCTGATACTGCCAGCATTCTTTCTCCCACATCCCATCACTGTCCTTAATCATCTGAATCATTCCTGAGTCACCGCTTTCTGCCAAGCTATGTCCCTACCTACCTACCTATTTTCTTGTCCACACTAACAATGACACAAACTCCAATCATTATTCTCACTTTAATTCTGACTCTGCTTACTACTCCTCCAACTCCTCCAACTCTTCTAACACCTCTACTCCTGCTGAAACTACTGCAACTGACTACCACTCATGACACTTCTGACTCTAGTGCTTGCTCTACTTCTGGTGTAACTCGAGCTGAGAATGCCTTTGGCACTATTGCTAACATCCTTGGGTCTGCATCTCCAGGGTCCACCGATACCTCAACTACACTAAGCTACACCACAGTTGGCTGCACCATACCAGGCCATACTGTTCCAGGAAACACTGTTTCCGGGCAGTGTTTGTTTCTGGACATGTCTGGGCGGTGTTTGTCTCTGGGTGGTATTTACAGTATGACTGGTATAAAATGTATTTCAGACATTATTAGCTCACCTGGAAAGTACTTCTGGGGAGCTTATGCGATCGAGCAGTGTCCATAGATGAGTCAGTCAGCCAGTCCGTACACACTTCAGTGTTATAACTCATCCACAACTTTGAAATATCATGCTATATATTGTTTTTGGTCCCATCTCTCAAATCTTGAAGAATCACTTTAAAAATTAAAGAGATTTCGTATCCAGATACGGATCTTCACCAAAATCGAATCAATTTTTCTTCGTCACACACCCAACCTGTCCACCAAGTTTCATCCGAATCCATCCATAAGTTTTTGAGATGTACTACTCACAGACAGACAGGGGTGAAACCATAACCCCTCTGCACCTTCATTGGCAGAGGTAACAAGTAAAAGATGCCGACAGCCCTCCTAGTGATAAATCACAACCTCAAAGACAATGTTAATGGGTGTGCCATATCGGATCCATTGTCAAGGTGGAATGAAAACAAGTTCTTACTGCATGTGTAATACTAGCTTGGTATCACACAATAATATCCTTTTGTTTCTTTTTTTCTGACTATGGCTATAAGTGCAAGAAGCATCAACCCACATTTCCCACGGTAGTAAACATATTCCCATCAATCATTTATTAATCAACTTTTAGTTGATAAACTCCATTCCCTATCTTGTCTGCAAGTACTTTTTTGCCTACAAAGTCGAGGATCTTGGAGGAGCTAGAATGCAGATCAGAGCAGAACGAAAAGGACAGCAGAAAGAGGGGGAACACACGATCAGCAGGGTGGAGGGACAAATATAGAGGGAGACTTGGAGGAAGAAAGAACAGAGGAAAGAATGAGAGTAAGGAGAGAGGAAGGAGGACACAGGAGGTGAAGAAGCTGGATATAGGTGCAAATGGAAGGGAAAACTGGGGAAGAAGGATATATGGAACAACAACAAAAAGAAAAACAACAAAGAACAGTGCGAGGGAGCACTGGGAAACGTGATCACATGAAAACCTGCAAAAAGATGGCCCTGGGGAGAGTTGATTAGGATATTAAAAAATAATGGTATGGATGGGTGGTGAACAGCTGTCTTGAAGGCCTGGAGCGAAGAATGGGGTTGAACAGAATGAGAAAGTTGGGTCCACAGGTGAGATAAACGTGGAGCGAATGATGTATCCATGCTCACAAGGAGAAAATGAATTCGTACCTTGAAGTGTGCTTCAAGGACCCAGACTTTGGTGGAACTGAGAAAACCAGAGCTAGATAAAGACACTAAATTTTGTATGAGAAGAGTATTGTACAAGGGATGAAAAAGAGTGTGTGGAAATGAAGATGATCATGCAGCGAGCGATGTGGAACTCCTACAACCGTTTCTAAAAATCTTCAGTCGTGAACTCTCTTGCATTGGTCAAACCAGGGGCTTTTCACATCTTTGTTCTGATACAATGATGGGAAGGTTTTCTTGCTTTTACAAGTTGTGGATCAAGTGGTAGATCTTATATCTATTGTGTTCATGCTCGACTCGGTGGCATAATGGTATAGAGTGTCCGCTCTGAGTCTGGGAGGTCGGTGGTTCAAATCAAATACCAAAGACTTTTAACATGGTACGTACTGCTTCCTTGTTTGATGCTCAGCATCTATTTAAATGGATAGAGCATGGACAAACCAGCCAGTATAACCCTTGCCAATTAAATGCTTCAGCAGCACCAACGCACTGTGAAGAGTATGGTTCATCAAAATCAAAAAATTATGTTCATTCCATATTTCCTTTACATGACTTCAGTTGTCCAGTGTAGATGCAGATCCTTTGTGACCCGGGCTATCTCAGTCAAGCTGAACCAAAGTGATCTAATCCAGACACGGTTCCATCAGAACCTCATGTAAGGCCCTGTACCGGAGTTCAACATAAGATTCTGCTGGAAATCCATTACAACAGCAACGTCACGGGTTCTTTCCACGATAACGATGGTTCTTTGTTCGTATGCAGCACAAGGCTGCGGGGTAGTATCGTTGGCTGAGGGTGTGGCTATGCCGCTGATGCAGTACCCCTTGCTGGTTAGTGCAGGAATTTGTCATTTGTTCACGGTGCCAGCGATAGCTCACCCACTCTTTGTGAAGGACACCGCGGGGTCTTTAACGTCTACCAATGAATGCCGGTAGACGGGACGGCAGTTTAACGTCCATCCGAAGGACGGCACACACATTGATGAATGACCCTGCCTGTGAATGTACAATGGTAGCCAACCTATCCTTTTTAAATGCTGAGCATCAAGCAAGGAAGCAGAACATTACATTTTTAGAGTCTGTGGTGTGACTCAGACGGGGTTCGAATCACCCACCTCCCAGCGAATCTGATCACAGTACATAGACAAATCGAAGTCGGTCTGTTTGGCACTGCCATTTCAGCTCATGATACTGAGATCCTATATCGAAATCCCATAAACTATGTTTTTTCAACTGTACATCTCATAGTCTTCTTGTCCTCCATGTAATAAGAGGGTAGTTCAAATTTGACATGGACACAAAAACTTTTCATAAGTTTTACTTGTCTTTAATATTATGCCTCGTTCGTAAACAAACTGTTCCTGTGCTGTAACAGCCTAAATGTTGCTTCTCTCACCTATCCCCCACCTTCAAAGCGGGCAAAGTTTCCTGAGGGACGCTTCCTCATTTAATTGTTTTTGTTCTTGAAATTCGCCCTAACAAACTGAGAGCCACTAAGGTGAAGGGCTACAGAGAAAAAGAAGAGGTAAAACTAGCAAAACCTTCACCTAGTCCTGAAACAAGGAAACCTCTTCACAGGACCACTGTGCAGGAGGGGGGGGGGGTAACTAGGCCAAGTGTAAAAAGTAAATCCTGCACATGAAACGGTTCATTGGTCTTGTCGCATCATCGTGTTCCCACGGCCTCTGTTATAGCACTCCCAATCTCATGTGACACCCAAGACGACAAAAGGGTGGACACAGCAAAGCTCCTGCCTCGACACTCTTTCAAGGTCAAAGAGATGCTGGTACTTTCAGCAGAAAATGACATGCAGGCTGAACTGGCATCAAGTTCTATAAATTAAAGGGGTGTTCTTTTACATTCCAGGACAGTCATTATTCAAGGGTGTGCATCGTTTTGCAAACCACTGTCTCGATGAAATGTGAAAGCTGAAATTTACGTACAAGCAAATGAAGGAGCACAATATAAAAAGAGGGGTGTGTGCCAATACCAGGCCGGCATCATGAGAAGGTCAGTGCACTGTGTGAACAGGTCCGCAAGCCCCATCGTGTATGTGAGGTTGTGCAATCACCTCGCGCACACAGGCCCGTGAGAACGTAGAAGACGACAGGTCTGCTCACGGCTCAGTGCACATCATGATTGTTATGCCCCTAAGAATAGAACACTTTACAGTGAGAACAACGCATCAGGCGAAACACGACCAGGAGAAATGTTCACTTCTGAATTGACATGATGAATATAATAATCTTTGGTCAGTCAAGATTCGATCCTCAACCTGCTCGGTTTGCATTTGTTGAACAAGATGGCTGACAATGCAGAATGTGATTGTCAACTTCAACGTCCACGTTGAAACGATTTGGACAGATCAAATGCACAGAAAGAAAACATCACCATCTTGTGCACCCATCATATATGGAAATTTCAACCAGACCCGGTGGTGGAATGGTTATAGTGTCTGCTTTGAGTCTGGGAGGTCAGTGGCTCGAACCCTGGCCGAGTCATACCAAAGACTTTAAAATGGTGTGTGCTACTTTGTTGGTATAAAAATGGTATAAAAATGCTGCACAGGCCTAGTTGCCTATAATTATGGCTATCATGGCTGCAAGACGAGACTCCCCAATGCCCCCATCCACAGAGCACAAGTGGTTGCCCAATGGTTTGATGAGCATGACACTGATGGTATCCATATGTCATGGCCTTCTCAGTCACCAGATCTGAACCCAATTGAACATTTATGGGATATTCTGGAACGACGCCTGAGACAGCGTTTTCCACCTCCATCAAAAATGAGTGAGCTGATTGACTTTCTTGTGGAAGAATAGTTCCGCATCCCTCCTGCACAATTCCAGATGCAAGTGGTCTCTATGCCATGGTGCGTACTGACCACACATCGTTTTTAACCACACGATTAATGACTTTGCATTGATGTTTCCATTTGTTTTGTCCACTACCTGTATATATGCACAGTCTGGCTGGGAAACGAGGATGGTGTCTGTTTCCAATTCCCATGACACTCCGAGTGACAGCTGAATAGGTAGCGGGTCGGCAGCAAGGTCAAGGTCACGTAAGTCCTTAGCATGCTCGCTGTCTGGAAAATAAGCCATCACTTCCATGTTGTTGGTGCAAGGCCTTGCCAGGATTTAATGCACTGACAGGTTGTGACTCAAACAGCTCACTGTCAACAATCAGCAAAATTAAAGTCATCATTGTATTGTTTGGCATTCAAGAGCACCAGACGAATCTGGCACAGCTTGGAGAAGAACCACAACTGAGTAGTAGTACTGTAGAGGCATGTGAGAGTTTCATATGTACACTCCACACAATGCCGAGGTAGGCTGGAAGTAATATAGATGATGTGAGGTATTGGCAGTTCTGTTTGAAACGACAGAAGGTCTCCCCTCTGAGTCAGACAGCCTACATCCATCCATTGGGACCATACTCTGTGCAGAGCGTTGGTGCTGCTGAAGCAGTCTTCTTGGCTATTGGGTACAATCCTGGACAGGTTGCCACTTCGACACAGGATACCAGCAAGCTGAAACTCATTTTGCTGACCTCGGAAGGATGACAGGCCGAGTCAACCCCATCTGGTATTAATTAAACAGCTGAGTGGGATTTGAACTCAGGACCCTAGGATCCCAAGCCCACCACCGTAACCATTAAGGCAACACCAGGCATACTATAAACAATGTATGACGATTAATACAGTACTAGTACTATAAACAATGCATGATGGTTAATACAGTACTAATACTATAAACAATGTGTGACGGTTAATACAGTACGAGTACTACAAACAATTTATGACGGTTAATACAGTACTAGTACTATAAACAATGCATGATGGTTAATACAGTACTAATACTATAAACAATGCGTGACGGTTAATTCAGTACTAGTACTATAAACAATGCATGATGGTTAATACAGTACTAATACTATAAACAATGTGTGACCGTTAATACAGTAGTAGAACTACAAACAATGTATGATGGTTAATACAGTACTAGTACTATAAACAATGCATGATGGTTAATACAGTACTAATACTATAAACTATTTATGATGGTTAATACAGTACTATTACTATAAAAAATGTATGACGGTTAATACAGTACTAATACGAAAACAATGTATGAGGTTAATACAGTACTATTACTATAAACAATGTATGACGGTTAATACAGTACTAGTACTATAAACAATGTATGACGGATAATACAGCACTAGTAATATAACAATGTATGACGGTTAATACAGTACCATTACTATAAACAATGTTGTGTTGTTCGTCTTTCGGCTGCTCCCGTTAGGGGTCGCCACAGCGGATCATCAATTATGATCCGCATACTGATTTGGCACAGGTTTTACGCCGGATGCCCTTCCTGACGCAACCCTGGTCGC
>CM068958.1:58880755-58894380 GCA_035128595.1 Eptatretus atami | reverse complement strand
GCCGTGACATTTCATCAGAAGCTTCCTGAAACTCATAATATATATATATATAGATATATATATAATATATATGTATATATACATATATATACATATATATATGTAAGTATACATTATATTACAATATATATGTAGAAAGACCCTGCGCAGCAGTAATCATCTCCGATTTTGAAAATCCTCAGAGAAAAAAAGTTATGACGTCAAAATATCTCCGCTAATGGAAATCGCCTAAAAAATTATCTCAAAACTAGGCAGCTTTTTGAATTCTGTTTGCGGGAATCGAACAGAATAATGAATTACCGCACATACATACATCACTATAAGTCATATCAATTTTATGACTCATTCCTAATTTTGACATTTTTGTTTCACAACCCGGAGTTTTCATCGGATCTTCGTGAAACTTGCCATGTTTTCTGCAGGAGATATACCGCACATGATACATCACTATGAACGTCATATCAATTTTTATGACGTCATTCCTATTTTTTGACATTTTTTGTTTTCACAGCCCAGAGTTTTCATCGGAATCTTCGTGAAACTTGCCATGCATATGCAGAAAGCCCACACGCAGGCAGTAAACCATCTCCGATTTTGGAATCATTCCTAGAAAAAAATTAACGTCATAATATCCGCCGCTAATGGAAATCGCCTATACCATTATCTCCGCAAACTATTTGTTTCACAGCCTACAGTTTCATCGAAACTTCCTGAAACTTGGCATATATACTGTAAAAATATCCTGCGCAGACGTAACCATCTCCGATTTTGAAAATACCTCTAGAAAAAAAGTTATGACGTCAAAATATCTCCGCTAATGAAATCGCCTAAAAAATTATCTCCGAAACTTGGCAAGCTTTTGTAATTCTGTTTGCGGGAATCGAACGAGGCATCACAGAGGTGAATTACCGCTATGATACATCACTATGACGTCATACAATTTTTATGACGTCATTCCTATTTTCTTGAAATTTTTTGTTTCATTTGTTTCACACCGTACAGTTTCATCGAACTTCCTGAAACTTTGGCATATATATGTAAAAATACCCTGCCGCAGACTGTAACCATCTCGATTTTGAAAATTCCTCCTAGAAAAAAAGGTTATGACTCAAAAATATCTCCGTAATGGAAATCGCCTAAAAAATTATCTCAAACTAGGCAGGCTTTTTTGAATTCTGTTTGTGGGAATCAAACAGGACATTAGCAGCAGAGAGATTTCCGCACATACGATACATCATATGACGTCATATCAATTTTTATTACGTCATTCCTTATTTTTGACATTTTTTGTTTCACAACCCAGAGTTTCATCGGATCATCGTAAATCTTGCCATGCATATGCAGGAAACACCTCCGCCAGGCAGTTACCATTCCTCGAGTTTGGAAAATTCTTCCTAGAAAAAAGTTAACGTCATAATATCCCACTAATGAAATTCGCCTATACCTTATCTCCGAAACTGTTTGTTTCACAGCCTACAGTTTTCATTGAAACTTTCCTGAAACTGGCATATATATGTAAAAATACCCTGCGCAGACAGTAACCATCTCGATTTTGAAAATTCCTCCTGAAAAAAAAAGTTATACGTCAAATATCTCACTAATGAATGCCTAAAAAATTATCTCGAAACTAGGCAATCTTTTTTGAATTCTGTTTGCGGGAATCGAACGGGCATTAGCAGAGATGAATTACCGCAATATGATACATCACTATGACGTCATATCAATTTTTATGACGTCATTCCTATTTTTTGTTTCACAACCAGAGTTTTCATCGATCTTCGTGAAAACTGCCATGTATATGCAGAAAACCCACGCGCAGCAACATCTTCGATTTTGGAAATTCTTCTTGAAAAAAAGTTGACGTCATAATATGCCGCTAAGAATCGCCTATACCATTATCTCCGAAACTAGGCAATCTGTTTAATTTTGTTTGTGGGAATCAAGCCGGCATTAGCACAGATAATTTATCGCAAACCGATACATCACAATGACTCATATTCGTTTTTATGACGTCATCATTAAAGAGGACGAGGATCAGCTCATTCGAGCTTGTTTTTTTTCTGTCTGTTTGTCTGTCCCTATATCCTCTCTATCACAGCTTTGTCCTTCCTCGGATTGTTGACCAAACGTATGCAAACAACCAGATGAGGCTTCATTTCAATTCCTCCACAGTGTTAAACACTCAAATTTTTTTGATTTAATTAATTCCCCATATGAAACCAAAACCCCGTTCGTTTTACCTTATGCTGCCTCACACCATGCTGCCTGCAACTCGCCACTCCCACCCCAGATCCTTCTGCTGAGACATGCTGCAAGACAGCCCCTTGCATTATGTAATCCCATTTTCATTATTTTTACCCATCCCAGCACCTTACATTTCTTTTATGTAGCAATATGATTGCCATTCTTTGCCAAACTATTAAAGTATTGAGACTTTCCTGAATCTGATCACCACCCTCCTCTCTGCTGTCTTCCTTACCTCCAAGCTTTGTATCATCGCAAATTGAGCCGACTCTTCAGCCCACTATTCAAATCGTTGATTAAATGATGAATAACTAGCTGAAACACCTAGGCATTGCCCAGGGAGAATTCAATGAAATAGTACTTAAATATTTCCTGCCTTTGGTTTCGTAGGAATTACCAATCTTGGACGTTGCATAAATTGCTTGGACCTGCTCGTCCTTCTTTAACACATTTAATTAATTTTATTTTTAAATAGCACAATCACTAACAACCTCAAACATACAATCTTCACAATACATCTTCACAAAAAACGAGCGCAGTATGTTAAGCACCTGAACCGATCGAAGCCTGAGGTCAATTATTATGATTTAATATATATATTTTTATTTTTCAATTTTTGTTATCCAAAAACATCACCATCGACATTCCGCTGGGTGAAGGAAAGGAAATGCAAAGTTTTGTTGCACTGGTTCAGCCAGGGGCCACAATACATAAACAACAAACAAAAACTTTTTCGTACGATGGATCTCTCTGAAATCGCCTAAAAAATTATCTCCAAAACTAGGCAAGCTTTTTGAATTCTGTTTGCGGGAATCGAACAGAATAATGAATTACCGCACATACGATACATCACTATAACGTCATATCAATTTTTATGACGTCATTCCTAATTTTGACATTTTTTGTTTCACAACCCGGAGTTTTCATCGGATCTTCGTGAAACTTGCCATGTTTCTGCAGAGATGAATTACCGCACATATGATACATCACTATGAAGTCATATCAATTTTTATGACGTCATTCCTATTTTTTTGACATTTTTGTTTCACAGCCCAGAGTTTTCATCGGAATCTTCGTGAAACTTGCCATGCATATGCAGAAAGCCCACACGCAGGCAAGTAACCATCTCCGATTTTGGAAATTCTTCTAGAAAAAAAGTTAACGGTCATAATATCCGCCGCTAATGGAAATCGCCTATACCATTATCTCCGAACTAGTTTGTTTCACAGCCTACAGTTTTCATCGAAACTTCCTGAACTTGGCATATATATGTAAAAATATCCTGCGCAGACAGTAACCATCTCCGATTTTGAAAATACCTCCTAGAAAAAAAGTTATGACGTCAAAATATCTCGCTAATGGAAATCGCCTAAAAAATTATCTCCGAAACTTGGCAAGCTTTTTGAATTCTGTTTGCGGGAATCGAACGGGCATCAGCAGAGATGAATTACCGCACATAATACATCACTATGACGTCATATCAATTTTTATGACGTCATTCCTATTTTTTGAAATTTTTGTTCATTTGTTTCACAGCGTACAGTTTTCATCGAAACTTCCTGAAACTTGGCATATATATGTAAAAATACCCTGCGCAGACTGTAACCATCCCGATTTTGAAAATTCCTCCTAGAAAAAAAGGTATGACTCAAAAATATCTCCGCTAATGGAAATCGCCTAAAAAATTATCTCAAACTAGGCAGGCTTTTTGAATTCTGTTTGTGGGAATCAAACGGACATTAGCAGAGATGAATTTCCGCACATACGATACATCACTATGACGTCATATTCAATTTTTATTACGTCATTCCTATTTTTTGACATTTTTTGTTTCACAACCCAGAGTTTTCATCGGATCATCGTAAAACTTGCCATGCATATGCAGAATCCCTCGCGCAGGCAGTTACCATCCTCCGATTTTGGAAATTCTTCCTAGAAAAAAAGTTAACGTCATAATATCGCACTAATGGAAATCGCCTATACCATTATCTCCGAAACTAGTTTGTTTCACAGCCTACAGTTTTCATTGAAACTTCCTGAAACTTGGCATATTATTTAAAATACCCTGCGCAGACAGTAACCATCTCCGATTTTGAAAATTCTCCTAGAAAAAAAAAGTTATATACGTCAAATATCTCCACTAATGGAATCGCCTAAAAAATTATCTCAAACTAGGCAATCTTTTTGAATTCTGTTTGCGGGAATCGAACGGGGCATTAGCAGAGATGAATTACCGCACATATGATACTCACTATGACGTCATATCAATTTTTTGACGTCATTCCTATTTTTTGTTTCACAACCCAGAGTTTTCATCGCATCTTCGTGAAACTTGCCATGTATATGCAGAAAGCCCACGCGCAGGCAGTAACCATCTTCGATTTGGAAATTCTTCTTCGAAAAAAAGTTGACGTCATAATATCGCCGCTAATGGAAATCGCCTATACATTATCTCCGAAACTAGGCAATCTGTTTGAATTTTGTTTGTGGGAATCAAGCCGGGCATTAGCACAGATAATTTATCGAAACCTGATACATCACAATGACGTCATATTCGTTTTTATGACGTCATCATTAAGAGGACGAGGATCTTAGCTCATTCGAGCTTGTTTTTTTGTCTGTCTGTTTGTCTGTCCCTATATCTCTCTATCACAGCTTTGTCCTTCCTCGGATGTGGTGACCAAAACTGTATGCAACATACCAGATGAGGCTTCATTCAATTCCTCCACAGTGTTAACACCATCAAGATTTTTTTGATTTATAATTAATCCCCCGATGAAAACAGCCCAAAACCCCGTTCGTTTTACCTATGGCTGCCTCACACCATGCTGCCTGCCAACTCGCCATCCCACCCCAGATCCTTCTGCTGAGACATGCTGCAAGACAGCCCCTTGCATTATGTAATCCCTATTTTCATTATTTTTACCCATCCCAGCACCTTACATTTCTTTTATGTTCAATTGCATCTGCCATTCTTTTGCCAAACTATTAAAGTATTGAGACTTTCCTGAATCTGATCACCACCCTCCTCTCTGCTGTCTTCCTTACCTCCAAGCTTTGTGTCATCTGCAAAATTGGAAAGCCGACTCTTCAGCCCACTATCTAAATCGTTGATGTAAATGATGAATAACTAGCTGAAACACCTAGCATTGCCCAGGGAGAATTCAATGAAATATGTACTTAAATATTTCCTGCCTTGTGGTTTCGTATGGATTACCAATCTTGGACGTTGCAAAATGTGCTTGGACCGCTCTCCCTTCTTTAACTACATTTAATTAATTTTATTTTTAAATACAGCAAATCACTACAACCTCAACATACAATCTTCACAATACATCTTCACAAAAACGCAGGCAGTGTATAAGCACCTGACCCGATCGAAGCCTGAAGGTCAATTTATCTGATTTTAATATATATTTTTATTTTTCAATTTTTGTATCCAAACATCACCATCGACATTCCGCTGGGTGAAGGAAGAGGAAATGCAAAGTTTGGTTGCACTGGTTCCTGCAGGGGCCACAATACATAAACGAACAAACAAAAACTTTCTTTGTACGAGTGGGCTCGTTGGTCCATTGGACCAAATTTTCATTGGGCTTCACAGCTTTCTAGCATACCTGCCTGTGATGGTGCTTGAGCATTAGTTTGTCTTTTCACCAAGCCCAGATGAGCTTGGGCCAGGGCAGGGATTATACGTTCATTATTATTGCCAAATGATACAACTACTAATATTGTTAGCTCATATGGACTGTCGTCAGGTGAGCTTATGCGATTGAGCTTATGTGAGCTTATGCGAACTTAAGAATTGAGTGTCCATAGGTGTCAGTCAGTCAGTGAGTCTGTAAAACTTAATCTTATCGCTTGAACCAAACACAATATGATGAAACTTGGCCACAAGCTTTATCTTGATGCCGAACGAAGGCTAATTGACTGCATCAAAATCTGCGCTCATTAATGGTGTCCATGGGGTTTTTTCTGACCCACCCCCTTCCCCTCCCCCCCCCGAAAAAATAGGTATTTACTCTTCTCTAAAACTACACAGACTATTTTGATAAAATTGACAACAGTCATCATCCGTAATGTACCAAAATGTAACAACCGCATCAAAATATGTGCTCATTGAGGGGGTCTGGGGGGGGGGGTGTTTGACCCCCCAAATAGGTATTTGCTTTCTTCTCGGAATGACATACAGAATTTCAATGAAACTTGATCACAACCTTCATCACCCTTGGTGGACCAAAGTTTGTTCAAGGCATTAAAAAATTTTCAGGTCTGAAGGGGTCTTGAGTGACTGTTGCTCCTGTTGATCCAGGTGAGCTTCAGAACAGGTGGTCCTGTTTTTGTAAATATTATCAGTATGAATTAATTTCTGCTTTTTACAATGTTATAATTCTCTTTGTTATTTATTTTGAAATAAGAATGCCATTCCATGGAAGGACCTATTAAGCTGCCCTATACACCTTAATATGGCATGCGTTTAAAACATCAGAAGTCTTCTGGATTCTTTGTAGTTAATTAGCCAAATCAAATCAGGAGATTGTGACAATAATTTGGGTGTATCACACACAACATCAGGATGCTCCAATGGAACTCCATAAAAAACATGCCTCATACACACACACACACACCATATCCATTTATAGTAGATATTAGATAATGGTCCTAGTCCTGATCCTTGAGGTGATTAGGATAGGTACCCCACTACTTACATCCTCCCAGCTAGGCATCCTACCACTCACAACCACTCTTTACTTCCTATATCACTAATCCAGTTTCCAATCCAGTTAGGAACATGACCAGCCACTCCACAAGCCCTCACCTTAGCTAACAACCTCCTATGTGGTACCTTATCAAATACCTTCTGAAAGTCTAGATATACTTTGTCCACGAGCTACCATTCCCTCATCCACCCAATCAGAAAGTGTTTCATAGAAGTGCAATAAATTTCTTAAGCAAGACTTACCTTTAGGAAATCCATGCTGACTGAATCTTTAATTAATTAACTAATATGGAAGAATTTGAAACTAATTAAAGGTAAACATCTTCCCCACAACTGGTCAAACTAATAGGTCTATAGTTCCCCAATTATTCTCTGGATCCTTCCTTAAATCCTTACTATAATTCACGGACCGGTGTTTGTGTGTTTGTTTGTCACGCTACTCCTACAGTTCTGGACTGATTGCATTCTGGATCTTTCTGTCTACTGACTGACTGACTGACTGATATTAAAGATCGGTGCCTTCCGGGTGACGTAGAAAGCTGAAATTTTGCATGGAAATAGATATCGAAGCCAACACACCGGAAAAATTCACAGAATCGTCAGACAACATCCATAATTGAAAATATAAATAAATGGGGAAAAAATGGAAAAAAATAAATGAAAAAAATTCTGGTGAGTGACCTGAGACAATGGGAAAGCATGGTAATTTTGTGTGCCAATGGACTTTCATGGTTGCCTTATGCATCTTTCCTCGACTAGAAGAGAATGGGAGGAGTGTGTATGTATATGATATATGTATGTATATGATTATATATATTATATATGTATATATAATATATACATATATATATGACATATGTATATATATATATTATATATAATATATATATAGTATATATATATATGATATATATATGACATATATTGTATGTATATGAGTGTGTGTGTATATAATATATATTATATAATATATATATATATAATATATAACATATATATATATATTTATATATATACACAGCATGTGTCTTGCAGCATGTGTGGAGAGATACCCAGGAAAAACCACAGAACCATCCATAAATGAAAATATAAATAAATGAAAAAAATAGAAATGAAAATAAATAAATGAAAAATCATATGCAGGTGAGGATCCGAGAATGGGGAAACATGGTTCGTATGCTTACACAATGTGTTAGCACACCCCACTAGTACGTCATATTAATGAATCATTCTTGGCAATTTTTATATTAAAATTAATTGACAATCGACTGCCAGACATTCAGACGCCAATGTCGATTTATCATTGTCTGTATTGTAAACCGATCAACTGCTCCAACTCGTTTTTATTTATCACTCACCTGCTGTTCCTCCATCTGTTATCCACAAAAACCATTAGTGTTCATATTTGTCTTTCATCGTTGTTGACATACCTGCAAATCCAGCTGCCAAGCACAGTTGAAGCAGAAGGAAGAAAATCGCAGGTGTGGCTGAAGCGATGGTCCATCCTGGCCACGACAACACCCTGTACTGGTCACTCATTTCCCACCAAATGGAGTGAACAGGCTCAGAAAGACAAACAAAAGTATTTGTGCAGACAAACAAGCCGGGTTATCTACCAAGTACTGCAATTTCAACAAAACTCTTCAGTACTCCACAAAGTTCCTTGATCTTCAGCACAGCATTTGGATGTGGATACGTTAGTTTGGCAGCACGTGGCTGGACTTCTAAATAGGGATTTGTGTGTGGTTGGAACAGGTTGCATGTATCCCCAGGCGACCAAGATTCACAAAGCGTGAACTGGCACATATATCTGTGGTTAACCAGTGACTCTTTCAATGGTGTCCTTCTGTTTCTCGTGCCTCACAAAAGATCTCAAACTCTTACTACCTTCTTGTATCTACAAGATGTATTCACACTATGGCTTATGGGGGATGCCTGGCCTTGTATCAGGTTCCGTAAAATACGTATCATTATGATGGGTATTGTTAAACTACAGTAGGGATGTTTGACTCAAGTACCCACTTTAAGTCTCCTCGAACAGACTCAGAAACCTGAGACTCAGGACGTGGAGTTGATGCTGATCAGGTAAGATGCAACGTTTGTATTTCCACACTTAATGCCAGACAATATTATTATTTTTTTATCTATAATGACTAAACAGGATGGTTCACATGTCTTGCTATGCCCTGTACATGTACTCGTCGTTATTTTGTCTACAAAGTCGAGGTTAATGGAAGAGCAATGTGGAAGAGGGTAGAGCCAGAAGGCATTGACAATGGGGCTGTGTGGCGACATGAAAACGCGGGGATAAATAAACAGGAGGAAAGGAAACATAGCAGCCTCAATGCAGATATTATGGAGAGGGTTAAGAACAGAAAAGATGATCGTTAAGGATGCAGTATGACCTGAGGTGGTGGAGTACTGCCAACAACATAGACATACATGACAACATGCTTCCACATCCGAACACAATAACTGTTGCTTGCAGTGCAGGGAGTATGACAGCAAATGGTAAAACAAGGAGCTGGTACTCTAGGTCCCCATCTTTTGGGTGGTATGAGGAATACGTGTATAACATGAAAGCTAAATCATGAAAGCTTTTGAAATACACAAGCCAAGTTACCAAGATAGTTGCCATGGTAACATAATTCAGCCAATCACAACCGTGATCCAATGAGGATGAGATCATGTTATGAGGAATAGATATCTGCAATATAAAATTGAAATGTTTAACGGTTTTTGAAATATCGTGTTCATAAAGGTACATGGACAGATGATTGCTCAGTCGGTCGGTCGGTACGAGCTCATTATAATGTCCCCCATCTCCGACTTTGTCAGAGGGGCGGGTGACAATGAACAATTATGCATCACATAGGAATCCAAAGGAGCCTTCCACATAAATTCTCAAAAAATGTTGAATTTTCATCACCAATCTTTCACCATTTAAACGAATAGCTTCCACATTTCCATTCCCACCCCTCCACTTACTCTCTTCCATGCATTCTTTCATCTTTTTTTCTCCCCTGTCCACCTGAACTCACCTACCATCATATCACTGATTGTCAATTTGATTTCTCCTAATTTACCCACCCCTCCACACTTATAAGCACACCAAAATGCTTTTTAATAGGAACTGAAATTCACAAAGGGCCTTGCAAATAGATTACAAGGATGAGGACATTGGTACAAAAAAAAAAAAATTGTAAAATTAATTTCCAGAGTAGAAACAACATCATCCAGAAACTACAGCTGATAGCTATTTACAGCCTACTTTGCAGGCTGATTCACACAAAAAGCTAAACAGCAGATATTTGCTTTTCATAGTTAGGAACACAAACATTCCCATCAAGGTGACTTGGAATATATACAGGGTGTCCACAAATTACCATTCAAAATTCAAACCTTAAAAAAAAGAAATGGGATGATACAAACGATGCTGTTTGCTGCATGTGACAGGACATTTTTCAAACTTTTATTGATTTTTCTCTTTCATTTACAGGTGTCTCCGGTGACGCGTGACATCACATTTACGACAAATGGCGTCCTCACAAGAAACAGGGCAGCGTGTTGCCTGGTTTTTAGAGATCAAATCAGCTACACAAGTTCAACAAAGCTTCAGGATGACAGATGGAAGACAGCCACCATTGAGATAAATGATTCGTGAGTGGCACAAAAGGTTTATAAAGACTGGTAGCATCCTGCTGAGGAAGTGGGCAGGTCGGCCAAAAGCACAAGTGATGAGGATATTGAACACGTTTGTAAGTCGTTCAAGCACAGTCCCTAAAAGTCCATCCAAATTCGGATAATGTTCTTGACAATAAAACTTTGATAAATGTTTTTTCACATACAGCAAACAATATCGTTGTATCCCATTTCATTTTTTGTTCTCGGGATTTGTGCACATCATATACATGCACGCACACACACACACACACACACCACACACACACACACACACACACACACACACACACACACACACACACACACACACACACACACACACACACACACTATTATATATATATGTATATGATTATATATACATATATATATAATCATATACATACATATATCATATACATAAACACTCCTCCCATTCTCTTCTAGTCGAGGAAAGATGCATAAGGCAACCATGAAAGGCTACACAAGGTAAGCCCTTTGCTGTTTCAAACCATTCCCAGAGTTCCTCCACAGCTGTAAAGACGCTCACACATAGTACACACATGAGAATCCCAATGCTACACACCCCCTCAGCTACCGGACAAAGCAGACAGAAATGCATACCAAGGCTCCAAAGCATGTACCACGTGTAAATGTCTTTCATATGAATGTTTTCCGATGATTCTGCAATTTTTTCTCGGTATCGGCTTCGATGTCCATCGGCATGCAAGATTTCAGCTTTCTACGTCACCCGGAAGGCACCGATCTTTAATATCAGTCAGTCAGTAGGTGGTTAGAAAGAGCTTTATATATTAGATATACAGTATATACAGTGCCTTCAGAAAGTATTCACACCCCTTACTTTTTCACATTTTGTTATTACAGCCTCAATTTAAAATGGATTAAATTTTAAATTGTCACCGATCAACACAAAATACCTCAAAATGACAAAGTGAAAAAAAATTTCAAATTAATTAAAAACGAAAACCTGAAATATCTTGCGTCAATAAGTATTCAATGCCCTGATTCAACGCTTTGTAAAAGCACCTTTGGTAGCGATTACAGCTTCAAATCTTCTTGGGTATGTCTGTATCAGATTTGCACATCTGGATTTGGGGATTTTCTCCCATTCTTCCTTGCAGATTTGCTTGAGCTTTGTCAAGTTGGATGGAGAGCGTCGGTGAACGGAAATCTTCAAGTATTTCCACAGATTCTCAATGGAATTCAAGTCTGGGCCTTGTATACAAAAAAGCATCAACATAAACGAATTTGGAGAAACTCGATTGTGTTTGCAATTCCATTTTTAGCTCACCTGGATCCTCAGCCTGGTGTTGGCTTAGTGGTTAGGGTGGCGGCTTGGGATCCTCGGGTCCTGAGTTCAAGCCCCATTGGGCCGCTGAATTAACACACAGGAGGTTGACTCAGCCTGTCATTCTTCCGAGGTCGGAAAATGAGTGCCAGTGCACTGGTAAGGGGGACACTGCATCAGCGCATAGCCGCGTCCCAACCAATGATGCAACCAGCAGCCACAGGCTGCACTCTGGAAAGTTGACCACAACCTTCATCACCCATGATGTACCAAAGTTTATCGATTAAGGGAGTCTACAGGGGGGGGGGGGTTGAGCCCCCCCCCCCCCAAAATAGGTACTTGCTCTTTTCTCTGAAACTACACAATTTCAATGAAACTTAACCACAACCATCATCATGCATGTTGTACAAAAGTGTATTAACTGCATCAAAATCTGCGCTCATTAAGGGGGCCTACGGGGGCGGGGGAGTTTGACCTCCAAAATAGGTATTTGCCCTCTTATCCGAACCTACGCACAATTTTAATGAAACTTGACCACAACATTCTTCACCTGTGATGTACCAAATTGTATTGACTGCATCAAAATCTGCGCTCATTATGGGAGTCTATGGGGGTTTCTGACCCCCCAAAATAGGGATTTGCTCTCTTCTCCGAACTACACACAGAATTTCAATGAAACTTGACCACAACCTTCAGCAGCCTTGATGCACCAAAGTCTGTTCACGGCATTAAAAAAATACAGGGTCAAAGGGGGTCAAAGGGGGGTTTGAGTGACTGTTGCTCCTGATACAGGTGAGTTTCAGGGCAGGTGGTCCTATATTTTTTCACTACAAATGGATGAGGTGTGTGTGTGTGTGTGTGTGTGTGTGTGTGTGTGCGCCACTTTTTGTGTTGATCAATTACATATGTATATTTATTAATGATGCACAATTGGAATGTACCTTTTAACCCTTTAGAATGCTGAGACCCCTTTGACCTATGAAGACCCTTTAAGACCTCTAAACACCTGAAGACCCCAATGACCCAAGACCCAGATGACTCAAACGATCACAAGGATCCAAAAGTTCCCAGGACCAAAATGTTCCGAGGACCCAAAAGCCCCCAAGGACACAAAAGACCAGATAACCCAAAATACCCAGAGGACCACAAGACCCGTTAGACCCATCAAGACTTGACTAGAAATGGATGAGGTGGTGTGTGTGTGTGTGTGTGTGTGTGTGTCATGCTTTTGTGGAGTTCTGCTAGAGTGTTCTAATGTAGAATGTATTTCACCAAAATGGTCGTCATGGACTCCTGAGTTAATTAGGCTAATTAACTACAAAAACTCCGTTAGAATTCCCATGTTTTAAACGCACGCCATGTTAAGGTATATGAAGCAGCTTAATACGTCCTACCATGGCATGGCATTCTAATTACAAAATCAATCATTAAAACAATGATAACATTGTAACAAAGCATATAATAAATAATACTTATAATATTTACAACAATAATAAGAATAGTAGTATCATATTGCAATAATAATAACGAACATATCATCCCCCAAGCATGTCTGTGCTTGGTGAAAGGCACGCTAGTGCTCAAGCAGTACAGCAGGCGGGTATGCAACAAGGCTATAAAGACCAATGAAAATATGGTCCATTTGAACAACGGGCCCAGTAGTGTTTATAAATTGCTTGGTTATTAAGA
>CM068958.1:58796872-58809209 GCA_035128595.1 Eptatretus atami | reverse complement strand
TTGGAGCAGTACTCAATATACAACAGTATTCACATTATGTGGAAGAGTAGGTGTGTGGGAGAGTCTCTATTAAATCGTGGTTTCAAATTACCTGTACATTTCCAAAGAAAGGCGACAATTACAAGGAACACGTTCATTTTGACAGTCTTCATAAACCTGCAACAACAAAGTGAATTATAAAAATGTTGGGAATATCTCCCCAACCCCCCCAATTGCAATGTGTAAAGAAATCAAATGATATATGTGCATGTGTGCATGGAGGCCTATTTGATATATCACACGACTACTACAACTACTACAACGACGATGACGACATGATGCATGCAATCTCGTAATGAAGGACACCTTAAATGAAGGTCAGGTACGGAAAGCACAGACAGACAACAAGGGTGTATGGTAGCATTTCTGCTTGCAACACTGATGGCAATAAGAACCAGAGTTGGTGTCAAAGCCACCCAATGCTCGCCTGTTTATACATTTATCGTTTTTAAAAAGACGTCTAATAATTAATATTTTTTATAATTCTCTAACAATTTTTTTTTTGGGGGGGGGGGGGGTTGGAAATCACTTAAAACATGTAGAAATGCAAAAAAAAGAAATCGAAATTTTGTTGGGAAAATTTTTTTTCTCTAATTTTTTTTTTGGGGGGGGGGGGGGGGGGGGTTGGAAATCACTTAAAACATGTGAATGTCAAAAAAAGAAATCTAAATTTGTTGAAAAAAAAGTTGCAAAAATATTTTTTTCTTCTAACAATTTTTTTTTTGGGGGGGGGGGGGGGGTTGGAAATCACTTAAAACATGTAGAAATGCAAAAAAAAAAAATATTTCTCTAACTTTTTTGGGGGGGGGGGACCAAGTCAAAATCTAATGGCATGATCCTTGGACCATACCTAACCCCCCCCCCCCCACCAAGTTTCGTCGAAATCCGTCGAGGAGTTTTTCCGTAATACAAAAAATTTAACATTTTCACGCTCCACGCTCACGCTCACGCCGGGGGTATCGCTATAGCTCTCTGTTCTTCGAACAGGCGAGCTAAAAATGAATAAACCACATTTTAAAGTGGTTAACAACATATTAATTCTTTTCGTAAAACAAAATAAGTAATTTGGCTGAGGCCGTTTATTCCTGATACCTGAAACACACTGCAACCCATACCTGTAGAAAACAGACTTTTTGGAATGCCAGCCACATTTACCATTCGATCATCATGTAATTTTGTTAAAAAAATAATTCTCCATGGGTAGGCGCTCCTATGTTGAAATTTTTGGGTCAATCACTCAAGCGGCTGCAGAGAAAATGAACTTAAAAGCGAATAAAGGTGTAAAAGTGAGGGCAGAAGAAAAACAAACAAACAAAAGGCAGCCTCAGCCGACGTTCCACAACATAGTCAAGGATGGTTGTGGATGCCTAATACAAATAAAAATTAAAAACAGCCACAGTTTGCAGCCAAGAGACCATCAACCTGACCCAATCAAGTGAACATTTTGACCTGTATCTATTGCTTGCGATTCGCGCCCGTCGGCGTGCGATCGGCCACGCGACTCGAACCGCGACCGCCTCGCCCACCGGACGGACAATTCAGTCGTGACCCTCCGGCTAACGCCGGGATCCAGTCACGGGTGGGCTTTCGACCTCACCACAATCGTGCCAATCGGCCACCCGCGTAGGATAGGGTTGTTCGCCAAATTCGACCTACCTAAGTACCCACGCGGATGGTAAACCGGGCGATCGTACCTCGCCGCAGGTCGACTCCGGACACGAGCCGCTTGGGCGGGCCGTTCCGTACTATCGGGATAACCGAGCGGTGTTATCGTCGACCTCGACGGTTCAGATTATTTACCGGGCGTTTTGCCACCACTACGACCCTTTACGTGAAGCAGGATGGAGGTTCAATTAAAGAAAAGACGAAGCGAAACGGGAAAACAGTTCACACAATGCACATTTATTCCGCGGCACGCGGAGCACACCTATAGCACACGTATTTACAGTCACAATTAATGATTGCACATATATCACACAGAACAAAAGAAATGCACATATAAAAGGAGTTAAAACCGACTACACGACACACGGACACTTATACAGTTACTACCTTACAAGACACGGCGCCACAACACGCATTCACACCGAAGCAAAGAAAAGACCCCCTCAAAGGCAAGGGAGTCAGACTGGGCCCGTGGGCCTAATGCGCGTGGACCTGGATGAGCGGCCAGGCCCACGAGACCGAAGGGTCCTACCCGCGCCTCGTGGCGAGCCGCAGAATGTCGCTGCACGGCGGTTCCGTGGGCACCTGCTGGTGTGGGTGGGAACGGGGCCCCTTGTCGCACTCTCTCAGCGCGGGGAAAAAGGGGAATTGTTGATGCTCTGGGGAGGGAGTATGGCTGGCTTGCTCGAATCCCGCGACGCGAGCCTCCAGGTCCACCCAGCCGTTCGCCTCCGCAGCCGTCTGCCCCACCGATCTCGCCTCACCGATCTCCTCGAGCTCCGTCTCCAACGACCCAGCCCAACTGACTTCCTCACCGATCTGCTGCTCCACCGACACTCTGCTCGATACTGCTCCTCCACCGACACTCCTCCACCGACACTGCTCGAGCTCCTCACTGAGCTCGCCTTTTTATCGGCTTCGGGAGTCCACCATATGCAAATTATCGGATCCAAACGACCTCAGGGGCGGAGCCACGCTCGCCGATTGGACGGAGAAAAGGGGGGCGTGTATCTATCCTGATCCTCAAATTTGCATATGCCGATTTTCGTCAGGCGCGTCTGGAGGCGGGGCCAAGCCGCCCGCGCTTCCTGATTGGGTGGATCAGATGTGGGCGTGCATCATTCCTGATCCGAATCTCCTCAGAAAACCCCGCCATCTGCACTCGCGTCTCGCGTGTCTCACTGAAGACAGCTCGACGCTCGGCGTCCACAGGTGCGCGGGAATGGCCGTAGGAGAAGGTGGTGGAGGGTTTTCGGCGGTGTCCGATGGCCATGGCGCTGTTTGGAATGGCGGTGATGTGAGGTTTGCGGTAGCGAGTGGTGAAGGTAGGTTTTTGCTGCTGGCGTTGTTGGTTGTTGGCGTGGGTGGCTCAAACAAAGGTAGAACAGAAAAACGCCTAACTCAAAGGATCGCAGCCCGAATGAATCACATTAATTCCCTCTATACAATGGGTTTGGCTAACTACACATGTACTTAAGAAATATATCTCACCTACAGGACCTCTATGGTGTTTGCCGAATTTCCAGAGCCGTAACACTACCCCTCCCCTTTTTACAGACTCGTCCGAGTCGAGTAATTATCGGCCAGTCATCTGTGTATGTTACTCCCTAGTACGTTTACTACGGATCCCTGAGCGGATCTTACATTGAGTATTCGTGTCCCCAAATAAATAACCCTGAGGGCTGAGTAAACTAACTAAACAAACTCACTCATTCAGACGACTTAAATAAAATTGCCGGCGCTCAACACATACATGCGGGGGCGCACTCATATTTACATTACACAATACACAACTTAACCTTAACTTATAATTTACACTACTCCATGGCCCAGGATCAATGGACTCTGCAGAAAAAGAAGGAGAGTCAAAGAAAACCGGTGCACGGGCCGCCACTGCAGGCCCGTGTTGCAGCTGCCAACAGGACAGTTTCCTGCAGCTTGCAAACTGTTGCTTGCGGATCCTGGCGCGTATGGAAATGAACAGGGGGGTGCAAAGCAAAATTGAACGGGGCTGGTGAACAGGGCAGTGGGCATGACATGGCAAAGGTAAAGGCAACATAGCCTGCAGAAAAGGCCGTTGCAGGCAAACACAGCCGGCAGACGAACTGGCCGGCACAGGCCTTGCAGTAAAAACAGCCGTCGGACGATCCGCGGCACAGGCCTTGCAGCAAAACACAGCAGACGATCCGGCCGGCACAGCCTTGCAGAAAACAACCAGCCGATGAAGTTGGCCGGCACAGGCCCCGCAGCACACAGCACAGACGATGAAGTTGGCCAGCCTTTGCCTTGCAGTGGAGGTTGGTGGAGGGAGTGCGGTGGTGTTGGCCACACAGAAGGTGGACTCGGACCTACCCTACCTGTCTCCCTCCCACCTATCGCCTTTGCCTGTCACTGTCCATACCCACCCCCTTAATTTGCAAAACCCAATTTAGCCCCCAACTTATTTTTTTTTTTGTTGTTTTTATTTTCACCCTCTTCCCACTATAAATCGTCCCCTAACCCCCTTTATCGTCCTTGTTCGGCTAACCTATCTCGTCTCCTAGCCTACTCCAACCCCTACGTTCCCTTCCCGGAGGGGAATAGGGAGAGCTAGCGTCCTATGCCGAGGCCCACCAAGCCTCAAGATGGCCTCCCCAGATCTCAGCGATCTACCCAAGGTGGGTCCAGCGGCCCACAACGAGAGCGAAGGGATGGATGGTGCGGAGGGGTACACTTCCTAATCTACCCTAACCATTTAACTGTTAAACTACCCCGGGCTTTCAACAAGCGCCTCTCGCTTAATCTATTGGTTCTAAAAACCCAGATTCCCGTCGCCTGTGTTGTGTCCACTCAAATTTCGGGCCTCGCCCTCTAATTTTCCTCGTGCCCTTGCACGGTTTCGTGGCTGGGACGCGTGGCTCCCTTTGGCAGGCACGCACCCTCTGCCGATTCTCCAACAATGGCACCCCGGGCACTACACTGCCTCCGAGCCTACCAGCTCCCTAAACAACCGGGAGTGCCCCCATGGCAACTCCCCTTGAAACGCAACCGTGCAGGCTGGCGCCCCGGGCCCTTTCCGAGGGTCACCCGTGCCCACGACACTGCCCACGCGGCCAACGGCGCTCCGGGCCCCCGCACCAAGCGGGCGCACCCGTGCCCACTACGCTAACCCGGCCCCCATGGGCCCTTGGCTACCACGGCCGACTAGCCCCGGTGCCCCGGGGTACACTCAGCGATACTCACTGTTCGCAGCCACGCTCCCAGCCCGTCAACAGGGCTCCTGCACCCTCCAAACGGGTTTCGAGCCTACTTCCCACCAACAACAAAACGACCTCCATTTTTCAATTTAACTAACCCACTAACTCACTCTACACTGACCCCGGGGTCCCTTGGGCGGGAGTCACTCCTCCCCCCAATCACTCATCGCACCATGCATTCCCCATTCACTCCATACACACAGACCCGCTGGCCTCACTCACTCACCATG
Source organism: Eptatretus atami (assembly GCA_035128595.1). Lineage (NCBI taxonomy): Eukaryota > Metazoa > Chordata > Myxini > Myxiniformes > Myxinidae > Eptatretus > Eptatretus atami. The sequence continues at coordinate 58,804,039 of CM068958.1, read as the reverse complement.
TACTCTCCTCACAACTTCCAACACACACATCGGCTGAATCCTGCCATCCTTCTATCTACCTCCCCTAACTAACTCGTGCTCCCACGTCGTCCCTTACACACTATAGCACGTTCCATTTAACACTACGTAGCTAAACTACGTCCCCTCTACACATCCACAGTCTGTCACTGTCTCCAAATCCTCAAAAATTATTTCCCATCCTAAAGCTCACTACAATCCTCTAACTAATCCATTCCACGGCCCCATAGGACTTACCCCCCCCATGAGCCGGTCTAGCTAAGCTAACCCTTCCCCCTGACTAGTTCCATCCTGTGCCCAGGTAAGGGATCTTTCACCCTTACCTGGGAATCCTGTTCACCCGAAAGCGAGGCCTGCTTTCGTAAATTTCGTATTCCAATTATGCGCAGCACCAGCGCGGCAACTCACAGCCTGCGCTCTTGCACCTTTCCCATGACGTCATGCAGCTGCACGTGTACCTCGTCCCTCTTGGACGGTACCATCCGGCAGGGATTCACCCTCCTGCCGGATTCCAACCCCACGTGCAGCCATGACGTCACCCTGCGCACCCCTAAAAACAAACCTCACACTCCGAGGGGCTCCCCCGCGAACACATGTGCTCTGCCCGTTGGAGCTTCACACAAGCTCGCGTGGAAACCATCGGTCCAAATCGTCTACCTGCCTAACCTTTGTCGCCGCCGGGATCGGCAAATCCACCGCTGGCGTTTCCGGACCGGGCTCACTCCCGCAAGCGAGCACGTGGGGGTCTCGTGCGTTGCACAGCACGGACCGCGCGCTCGCTGCTGGGTGAACCCGGCGCGGTCCCCAAAACAGCTACGGCCGCTACCGGCTTCTGTCCCTCTGTCGCCGTCGTCTCCGTTCCACCCACGCACACCTGCGTGTCACGACGCACATACTCCATTCCAACACACTCACACCGGAGACGCGGCTGCGTGCTCCCGCATGCCGACCACATCTCCCTCACATACAGAGACCTCACACACACGTCTCCCTCACACGGACCCTCTCACTCACACCCAACCTTCCACTTGCACAGGGGGTCTCACTCACACCATGCGTGCTGGAAAGCACGCATCTCCGCACACTCGCAAACACACACCCCTGCACAACCACACTGGGGGTTCGTGTCCCCACAAGGTTCCCGGGGCCTCTCGTACCCCAAGCTACACGTGCACCTATCCACAGCACTCGTCCCTTCAACTCCGTTGGCACGACGAACCCACCTGGTCGTGATTCGCCTCAAGGGGGCATACTCCCTCCCCTCGTTCCTGGAGGCAGCCATCCACTGCTCACACCGGGTCCCTACCCAGTCCGCGAGCTCACCCCCATTATCCTCCACTACTTCTGTGTGTGTGTGTTCTGTTCCTTTACCCCGTCATTATCATGCAGTCTCTCCTCTATTTTCTCTACCTCCCTGGTCTCTATACATCTATTAGTTTCTGTTTCTTTCTGAGTTTTTCCATTTCTCTGGACTTCAATTCATTCTCTCCTTCAGTTCATTAATTTCAAACTCGTATAGTTTTTGTTTCTCTCCCACTCTTCCTCATGCTCCTCATTTCCAATCTCATCGTTTCTTTCAATTGGCCCATTTCCTTCCTGTGTTTCATTTCGCTGCTCTCTCATTACCCTTCCTGCTTCCTCTCCTGTCCTTCCTTCTCCAGTTCATGGTTTGCTTCATTGGTAATCTCTTTCTTGTGTTTCATTTGCTGCTGTCTCATTACTCTTCCTTGTTTCTTCTCGTGTCCTTCCTTCTGCAGTTTCATGGTTTTTCTTCATGTGGTTAATTTCCCTTTTGTGTTCATTCGCTGTTCTTTGTCTACCTCTTCGCACTCCAGCCTTGCCTTTTCTTCAATTGGTCAACCTCAGCTTCATGTTCTTTTGTTTTCTATCCCATTGTTCCTCTCGTTCTTCCTCTCCAATCTCGTTGTGTCCTTCAATCTCCTGATTTCTCCTTCCTGCTTCATTCGTTGCTCCTTCAACTTCTCCTCGTATTCCAACCTATTTTTTTTCCTTTTGTCGTTCAGTTTCAAATTTATCTCTTTCAGTTTTTCATTCCACTGTCTTTCTTGTTCCTCATTCTGTAATCTCGTTATTTCTTTCAACTGACTGACTTCGTTCTCCTGTCGTAATCCTTGTTCTTTCAGGACTCTTCTTGTTCCTCATTCTGCAATCTCGTGGTTTCCTTCCATGATCGATTTCCTTCTTCTGTCTCATTCGTTCTTCCATCATTACTCTTTCTTGCATCTCATTCCCCCAATCTGGCCTTTGCTTCCAGCTGTTCGATCTGTACAGCGTGGTTCCTTAACGTCTCATTCTCCGTTCTCGTTCTTCCTCTCTCAACATCCTCAGCTCGTTTTGTAACTCAGAAACTTTCTTTTCCAATTCCTTTCTCATCTCCGCACACTCCAACTTTGCTTTGGCTTCTAATTGTTCAATCTGCTCAGTGTGGCTCCTTAACGTTTCATTCTCTGTTCTCTTCCTTTCCTCTTTTAACATCTTCAGTTCGTTTTGTAATCCTCTTTCTTTGTTTTCGTGTTTCTGTAACTCAGAAGCTTTCTTTTCTAATTCCTTTTTCAACGTCCCCAGCTCATCTTGTAATCCTTCTCTTTGTTTTGGTGTTTCTGTAACTCAGTTTTCTCTCCAATTCTTTTCTCATCTCCGTACACTCCGACTTACTTTGGCTTCTAACTGTCCTTCGGCTTCCCCTTGTGTTTGTCTATCGTCTTCCCAGTTCCTCTGTCTCCGTTTTCACCTCACGTCCCAGCTTATCAACTCTCTTAGTCATGTCTTGAAGTCTTTTCTCACACTCCACTATTTTTATTTCCTTCGTGCACGTCTCCGTCACCCCAATTAATTTTTCCCTCTCGGTTACCGTCACTTTTTCCGTCACCTCCACGCTTCTCGCCCAACACGTCTCCCGAATTATTTTTTCTTCACCCGCCTTCACCGCGGGCCTGACAACCGTTGCACCCCCTCCCAGCTCGTTCGCTCCCACACGTGGCGTCGCCATTACGCACTTCGCTGTTGTTGCCTTCATGCCCGCCTGCAGGCTCCGGCCCATTTGCTGCGTTTCACCCCGCACTTCCTTCATTTCCTCCCTCATTTCGTTTTTGTTTGTTTCCATTTTGAGTGCGTTTCCATCCATTTTTTCGTTCAATTCGTTATTCATTCCTTCCATTTTGAGTGCGTTTCCATCCATTTTTTCGTTCATTCCATCCATTTTGCCGTTCATTTCATTTGCGTTTCTTTGCATCTCTGTTATTGCCTGCAGAATCCTGTCGAGTGTACTCGGTTCGACAAGGCTCGGGGGTTTTGGTGGAGAGGGGGAGGGGAGGTGTTATACACCGCGGCCTCTGCCGCCGCCGCACCCATTTCGGGCCCTGGATTCAGTTGGGGGGGAAACTGTTCCTGCACACCAATGTCCTGCTCGGCGTCGACATCCTGGGCCATGGATTCTAAACACATACTCATTTCATTACCCCCGGCACCCGCTCGCCTTGAGACGCCATTATTATTCCACGAAGGGGTTAATTTAATCGCTCGTAATTTAGAGGGAATCGGGGGACGCTCCTCTAACCCTGGACCGATTCCCTTGTGAATTTAGCTTGGAGACGGGAGGGATTTGAATCACACTCCTGTACACCAGTGTTGCGAATTCGCGCCCGTCGGCGTGCGATCGGCCACGCGACTCGAACCGCGACCGCCTCGCCCACCGGACGGACAATTCAGTCGTGACCCTCCCGGCTAACGCCGGGATCCAGTCACGGGTGGGCCTTTCGACCTCACCACAATCGTGCCAATCGGCACCCGCGTAGGATAGGGTTGTTCGCCAAATTCGACCTACCTAAGTACCCACGCGGATGGTAAACCGGGCGATCGTACCTCGCCGCAAGTCGACTCCGGACACGAGCCGCTTGGGCGGGCCGTTCCGTACTATCGGGATAACCGAGCGGTGTTATCGTCGACCTCGACGGTTCAGATATACAGTTTCGGCGTTTTGCACCACTACGAACCCTTTACGTGAAGCAGGATGGAGGTTCAATTAAAGAAAAGACGAAGCGAAACGGGAAAACAGTTCACACAATGCACATTTATTCCGCGGCACGCGGAGCACACCTATAGCACACGTATTTACAGTCACAATTAATGATTGCACATATATCACACAGAACAAAAGAAATGCACATATAAAGGAGTTAAAACCGACTACACGACACACGGACCACTTATACAGTTACTACCTTACAAAGACCGGCGCCACAACACGCATTCACCCAGAAGCAAAGAAAAGACCCCCTCAAAGGCAAGGGAGTCAGACTGGGCCCGTGGGCCTAATGCGCGTGGGACCTGGATGAGCGGCCAGGCCCACGAGACCGAAGGGTCCTACCCGCGCCCTCGTGGCGAGCCGCAGAATGTCGCTGCACGGCGGTTCCGTGGGCACCTGCTGGTGTGGGTGGGAACGGGGCCCTTGTCGCACTCTCTCAGCGCGGGGAAAAGGGGGAATTGTTGATGCTCTGGGGAGGGAGTATGGCTGGCTTGCTCGAATCCCGCGACGCGAGCCTCCAGGTCCACCTCAGCCGTTCGCCTCCGCAGCCGTCTGCCCCACCGATCTCGCCTCACCGATCTCCTCGAGCTCCGTCTCCAACGACCCAGCCCAACTGACTTCCTCACCGATCTGCTGCTCCACCGACACTCTGCTCGTACTGCTCCTCCACCGACACTCTCTCCACCGACACTGCTCGAGCTCCTCACTGAGCTCGCCTTTTTATCGGCTTCGGGAGTCCACCATATGCAAATTATCGGATCCAAACGACCTCAGGGGCGGAGCCACGCTCGCCGATTGGACGGAGAAAAAGGGGGGCGTGTATCATTCCTGATCCTCAAATTTGCATATGCCGATTTTCGTCAGGCGCGTCTGGAGGCGGGGCCAAGCCGCCCCCGGCTTCCTGATTGGGTGGATCAGATGTGGGCGTGCATCATCCTGATCCGAATTCTCCTCAGAAAACCCCGCCATCTGCACTCGCGTCTCGCGTGTCTCACTGAAGACAGCTCGACGCTCGGCGTCCACAGGTGGCGCGGGAATGGCCGTAGGAGAAGGTGGTGGAGGGTTTTCGGCGGTGTCGATGGCCATGGCGCTGTTTGGAATGGCGGTGATGTGGGTTTGCGGTAGCGAGTGGTGAAGGTAGGTTTTTGCTGCTGGCGTTGTTGTTGTTGTTGGCGTGGGTGGCTCAAAACAAAGGTAGAACAGAAAAACGCCTAACTCAAAGGATCGCAGCCCGAATGAATCACATTAATTCCTCTATACAATGGGTTTGGGCTAACTACACATGTTACTTAAGAAATATATCTCACCTACAGGACCTCTATGGTGTTTGCGAATTTCCAGAGCCGTAACACTATTTACTTGTGATAAATTCATTCTTAAAGTACCATAGCAACAATCAAATGACAAATAGGCCTACAGGATGTTTAACTCTGGCTATCGAGGGCTGCATCTCGTGTGCTAAGCAGAGTCAAGACCGTTATCCAGTGGAAGCTTACTTGTGACATAATTCCAAGCAGCAACATAACCTTTGCGGAGCTTTGTCTCTCACTTCCTTTATCCACCGTTGCATGCTTCGAACGGCATTTCTATAGCATCGAAGCTGAACTCTCCAACGCAAAGGTTCTAGTGTCAGTTGAGGCTTTGCGTCCTCCACATTCAGCTGCTTCAGCCTTTTTATACTGAAGTGTTGAATGTACTCCTCTTTGATGAAGAAACAGACAGTCTCTGCCAAGATAAAACATCTGTGCATGGAGAGTGTGGGACACAAGCTTCTCAGTTTGAAATTGCTTGATGTGTCCTTCGAACTTGGTCGGAATGCCACTGTACAGACTGAGGGTAGCCAAGAACTTATCAAAGCTATGGAACAAAGCAACCAGATTTCTATCCTTCTTTCCAGTGTTTGCCAAGTTATTGGGCTGCTCTCTTGTGAGGGCCTTTTGCAAGCCAATTGCTACTTTCTCTGCTTTGCTGACACCAGCAGAGTCCTACAGGGTTATCACAACAGCACTGTACTTCACTTTCTCTCCTTGTGCAAGGAAAGAATAGTGGAGCTTCAGAGCAGCCATGACCTCAGCAAGATAATTTGGGAGTGTGACTGTCAACATCTGAAGAAGTGACGAGACACATTCTGAAGAAGTGAAGGACACAGAATATTCTGGGAAACCTTTGCATATTATATAGGTCCACTGTCAACTGCATCAGGTTTTGCATCTCTGCAAAAAGCTCTTTCGCTTTTGCGGACTTCTCCAAGTTGAAGTAGATGTCGCCAGCAATATCCCCCGCCCATGATTCAATGGGCTGAAACAGCACCATAGCTGTGTTGGTGAAAGTGTGCAGTGTCACTAGCTGTGTCCAGCAGAGTTGGCTCATCATCTCTCATGAGTTTCTCAAGACCGCCTTTCTTTCCGCTGATAATGGAGCAACTGTTCATCAAGCAACTGATACAATATAGCTCAAAGGAATGCCCCTCTCGACCAGTGTAGACACAATAGCTTTGTGAAGATTGACAGCAGTCACGAGGTTCACCCTATTGCTCGCCAAATTCTGAAGGACAACGCTATCCTCTCATCATAATATTGGAACAAAATATTGAGAATTTTGTCCCAGGCATTATTGGTTCCTTATAGAAGTTTAACAAACAGACTGATGTATGCAGCTTTGAAGACATGATTGCCTTCAAGGATGCAGCAAGGCCATGCATTGTTATGTAGGTTGCACATGTGCGAGACATCATTGTCCGACCAAGAGCAGCGTTGTCTTGCGAAAGTCACTTCGCATATTCAAGCAACCAACCCAGGCACCACATTGCTCAGCCATTAATTACCTCCACCAGCGAAGGTGGACAGAAGTTATGTTTTCACCCCTGTCGGTCTGTGAGCAGGATATCTCAAAGGTATGGACAGATCCGGACGAAATTGGTGGACAGGTAGGGTATGTGACAAGGGCAAATTGATTTGATTTTGGTGAAGATCAGGATCCGGATACTCAAATTTTTAAGTGATTCTTCTGCATTGAGAAATTAGTGGTTTTGTCATTCATTGGAGCAGACACAGGGCCATTCATTGCAGTTTCAGAAATGACAGACACCATTGTTTGGTTCTGCT
>CM068958.1:58706483-58741788 GCA_035128595.1 Eptatretus atami | reverse complement strand
AAACGAGAAGAGATGGGTATTATTTAGTTTTCAGACTCACTCAGGATGTGGAGCATGAACCACTCGCTGAAGGTGACAGAGCATGAAAACCACTCACTCAGGTGACAGAGCACGAACCACATCACCTGGGGCACAGAGCACGAACTACTCATTCAGGGGGGACAGAACACGAACCACTCGCTCAGGATGATGAAGCACGAACCACTCGCTCATGTGATGGAGCATAAACCTCGCTCAGGGTGACTGAGCATGAACCGCTCGCTCAGGGTGATGTGACATAAACCTCGCTCAAGGTGCACGGAGCACGAACACTCGCTCAGGGTGACGGAGCATGAACCGCTCCGCTCAGGGTGACGGAGCACGAAACCGCTCGCTCAAGGTGACCGAGCACGACGCTCGCTCAGGGTGAGGAAGCATAAACCACTCCTCAGGTGACGAGCAGAAACGCTCGCTCAGGTGACCGGAGCACGAACCACTCACTCAGTGTTGACTGAGCAACGAACCGCTCGCTCAGGGGTGGATGGAGCATAAACCAATCACATCAAGGTGACGGAGCACGAACCACTCGCTCGGGTGACGGAGCACGAACTGCCGCTCAGGGTGACGGAGCACGAACCCTCGCTCAGGGTGACGGAGCACGAACCCCTCCGTCAGGGTAAAGAGCACGAACCCCTCGCTCAGGTGACGGAGACGAACACGCTCGTCAGGGTGACTGGAGCATAAACAGCTCACTCAAGGTGACGGAAGCATGTACCACTCGCTCAGGGGACGAGCACGAACTGTCGCTCATGTGGTAGGGAGCACGAAACCCCTGCTCAGGGTGACGGAGAGCGAACCCTCGCTCAGGTAAACGGCAGCACGAACCCTCTCAGGTGACGGAACGAACCTCTCGCTCTGAGGTGACGGAGCACGAAACTCCTCGCTCAGATAGATGACGGAGCACGAACCACTCGCTCAGGGTGATGGAGCAGAACCACTCGCTCAGGGTGACGGAGCACGACCATCGCGCAGAATACGTAGCACGCGGTATCAGCATACGAACAATGGCGCCTCAGCAAGTAGTTTAAGACTCATGCGAGAATTCAATTATTTATATAGGAACTAGTGGAGGACTCGTGTACTGCATACCATAACGGATACTTTAGCTTTAAGGCCTGTTCATATCGAACAGCATAGCCAGTATAATGAAATAAAATGACTTTATCCACAACAAGAGTTGCTGCTTAATTGGCGTCGCAAACATGAGACATCTTAAAGTTAATCGCTCGTGAAATAGACTTGCCGAAAATCCGCCAATTTTGCCTACTCGTCTGTATGTGCATGCTACTTTATTTTTTATGTCGTTATTTTTTACCACATTTACTTTTGATTCCCTTGTAGAGCACTCTACGAAACGTCCGAAAATACAAGATCGACAGATAGTGGACTGTGGTCTCAGATATGGCAAATCTGGTGACAATAGATTGCTTTGGATCTGGCAGATTGGCAAAATAGACGTGGACTGCCTTAATGATTCTCAGTCTTAATTTGGACTGCTATGGGTAGGCAGTCCCTCTTAGAAGGCCGCACGAGGTCGAGCAGTGAATGCATTAAATCACTAGCTTAAATGAGCTGGACTAATTTATGTTCCTAAAATTATTTGTTCAATTAAAATAACTTCTCCAACAGTTCGAAAAAGATAAGTTTAATGCTTTGGAAGTATTCAAACATTTCTTGTCTGTATTAGTAAGGAGGAAGATAGCTTGCTTGCTTAAAATAAATAGGTATATCGGCTTAGTTTATAAAGATCGTTATATTCTTAAATTATCAGTTTTCAACGAAAAGATGTTGAACACTTGTTGGGCCGGACGAATCCATCCTCAAGAACCGAAATTATATTCATGATTACTTTAATTGTCTGTGAGAGTAGATTGTGGAATCGTATCATATAATGCATGAAATCACTCCTAGTCCTAATTTGAAAACTATAGGACTTACAAAAGCAATATATACAACGATTTGTAGCTATGATGAACAGGTAATTCGATATGAGTGAGAAAGTGAAAAAAAAAAACTTATGTTAAGAAATCATTGCGGTCTGTTCAAAATCAAGGGAAGATTGAGCAGGCAAAAAACATGGCAGCTTCAGAACCCCGCGAGTAACCCAGGAATGGCCTTTCAACCAGAGAGTGGAGGTAACCGAGGATCGTTGATGAGAGATATATTTAAATAAGGCCATTAATTATCTTCAAAAGGGGTGTTTAATTAACCAAACACCAAAGTTTCAGGCTGCCTTAGGTTATGGTTTTGGAGTTATGGAGAGACACGCTGACACACAAGAATGAACATTTATTAGTATGTAAATGGGGGGCTTGCAGGGTGGGGCTGCACTCTGACATCTATTGGGGGAGCAAGGAATGGGGAGGTTTGGAGAGAGAGATAGAAGGGTGGAGAGAGAGGGAGACAGAGCAGAAGAAAATGAGGGGAGAGGAGAGGGGTAAGGGGGGAGAGAGAGAGAGAAGCGAGAGAGAGAGAGAGAGAGCGAGAGAGAGAGAGAGAGAGAGAGAGAGAGAGAGAGAGAGAGAGAGAGAGAGAGAGAGAGAGAGAGAGTTGAAAAGAGGGAGAGATGGGGAAGGTTGGGGGGGAGAGAGAGAAGGTGGGATAGGTGTGAGAGAGGCCTAGGGGTGAGAAAGGGAGGGGGCGGAGAGAGGCAAGGAGAGGGATTCTGGCAGATGTAAGCCAGTTTAAGTCCATTCGAGAGACAGCACACACATTGATGAATGACCCTGCTGTGAAACAATGGGATGACAGTTTATAGCTTGGTCGGGATTCAAACCTAGCTAGACATGCTTCGAGGTAGCATGTAAACTTTTGCTTTCCAGCCATGATGTGGCGATTCATCACTTCATAACAACTGAAAACATTATTTCATCATTGTGATCATCTCATTTATTTAGCCTTCCCATCTCCGATATCGAACCACGGTAATCGCCATTGAAGCTTGAATAATGCGTGCCAAGTGGCTTCACCAAGCACCTCCACAAAACAGTATGTACTTTTAAAACAAACATAAAATTTTATTTTGTATTATCTATGCTGAAGTGACGGGTCATATAATGGAAGATCATACAATAAAGGGGAAAAAGTCGTGTGAAATACAATTGCACATTTTCAGTGAACCAGCCTCCGCCTGTTGCACTGAAGACAACACTGGCAATGAGGCGATGTCCACGAACTTTGTTCAAGTCGAATCTATATACAGTAACAGTATTCAGTGACAGTGCGAATATTGCAGAGCGCTCGCCAAAATGGCTTAAGCACTCACGCAAGCACTCCATTGGAAGGCCTGGAATTTGGAAGTGCATGATAAAACCATGCAACGGAAATGCTCAAGCAATGTCCGACTTGGACAAATGAAACTTTTTCAAAACTGCTGCTGAGTTCAATTATGAGCTTAAATTTTGTAATTTGGCTTAGTTTTAAAAGATTCTCGAGGTTATGGCATGTGCGGAAATGAAGTAAAGCCATGAACGCTGGCATCGCCGGGTTTCTAAGCATTGCAATGTATCCAGTGATTCGTAGGCATGATGAACAGCATTGGATAATATTGTTGCGAATTCGCGCCCGCGGCGTCGATCGGCCACGTGACTCGAATCGCGGGCTTTCGCCCACGGACGGACAATCTGTCGTGACCCTCTCGGACTAACGCCGGGATCCAGTCACGGGTGGGCCTTTCGGCCTCACCCACGATCGTGCAATCGGCCACCCGCGTGGGATAGGGTTGTTCGCCAAACTCGACCTACCTAAGTACCCACGCGGATGGTAAACCGGCGACGCACCTCGCCGCAGGTCGACTTCGGACACGGGCCGCTAAGCGATCCGTTCCGTGCTATCGGATAACCGAGCGGTGTTAATCGTCGGCCTCGACGGTTCCCTGATTAATTATCGGCGTCCCGGCGCCACTACGTACCCTTTACGTAAAACAAGATGGAGACCCAACGTAGGAAGGACGCAGCGAAACGGGGAAACAATTCAACAAGCAAGCATTTATTACACACACACGAACAAAGCACCATATATCACATATTTACAGCAGAAATGCACATATATATCAAATAGAAAAAAAGACAACGACGACGCGAGCTACAACCGACTAACGCGAACACTCCGGCAACATTACACAATTTTACTTACTAAGACTCGCGCACAGCACAACACGTTCCAACAGAACCAAAAGAAAATGGAAGTCGCGACTTCTGTATGTCGAGTCCTTGGCGCCCGTCCACATGGTCCCGGCTGGCCGTGACTCCGATCGAGCGTGGTCGGCGAGGCCTTCCGGCGTGCCTCGCGCCTGCTCGTGCTGGCCTCCCGACGCCACGACCGAGCACCGACCGAGTCCACCGAACCAACGAGCAGCAGGATGAGAGCAGCAGGACGAGACGAAGCGAAGCAGGATCAGCAGGCACGAAGCACACAAAGCAGGATCCAGAAGGCACGAAGCTCGAAGCGCACAGCCACACACTCTCCAAGGAAGCACGAAGCCCACAACGAAAACTCTTTTTCTTTCCTCCTGCTTCACCGTCCTTTATACCGCCCGCGCCACGGCCCTGTTTCTGCCGCCCCGTTTTTGGCTCCACCCCTTGAGGCGCTTCTGGAACCGACTCGCAACGGGGCGTTTCCTCTCGTTCCCTCCCCCTCCGTCTTGCGGGGGCGAGGAATTATCAGGCCTGGCGCCTTGCCAGCACAGAACGCGGGAAGTCACAGGCGAGAATCTTTTTGCAGCTCTTTCAGTTCCCGCTGCGTGATCGTCACGCAGGGGGCCTGGTCAACGGCGAGGGCGGAGATCGGGGTGGGGGCCGCTGAGAAGCGGAGACGGTGGTGGTGTGCTCAAATTAAAGAAAGAGAAAGAAAACGGCTATCTCAAAGTATCGCAGCCCGAATGATCACATTAATTCCCTCTAAACAAACAATGGGTTTGGGCTAACTACCACATGTACTTCAGAAATATATCTCACCTACGGACTGAATGGTGTAATGCGAATTTCCAGAGCCGTAAACATATGAATGAGGAAAGTGAAAAATTTTTTTTCGTAAGACACCATTGCAGCCTTTTCCAAGTCAAGGCATGCTTGAGCAGGCCACAAAAATATGGCCTTCAGACCCCAGTGAGGTAACCCAGGATACTCCTTCGGACCCATAGAGAGCGGTGGCCGAGGATGCACCTGATAAAGTGTATAATTAAATAAGGCCGTTAATTATAATTCAAAAGGGGTGTTTGTTAAACCCAAACACCCAAATTTCACTCATGCCACTTCCTTGGAGTTTCCATTAGTGTGCTTGCAAAGTTTCAGGGTGCAAGATTTCATGGTTTTGTGAGTTACGGAGGACACACACAACACACACAGCACACACTTTCAACTTTATATATTAGATTAACTTTTTCATTACATTACAAGAGACGTTTTCCTGCCTTGTACCCCCCACCGCACATTGCACACAATTTCAGACATGGATTTAAGCGATCTGTGGTTTTGTAAATGGTAACAAACAGTTAATTGAATGCAGTGTGAATTTGTAAGCTCAGTGATCTACAGAAGAAGCAAAACCTCCTGGCACGACCGTGACATTCGTAAGACTGGTTGATGTGACAACCGGTAGTCAAGTCAGATGGTGGGATAGTGACCTGGGATCTTTAATGTCCACCAGCTAATTCTAGCAGATGAGACACCTAGTTTGACATCCATACACACTCAATGATGAATCACTCTACCTTGAAACATCATGATGACACTTTATAGCTGGGTTGAAGATTCAAACCCAGGCTAGACAACTTAGAGTGTGCATATTCTAAGCTGTGGCAGTGCTTGCAGGTTCATTCTGTGCATAATAGGGGTATCTGGATGTGCCTTCCCATAAATTGAACTGCATTTCCTTAAATCTAGGGCATTTTTAGACAAGCTTTTACTCCAATAATGCTGTACAATTTTTCACCATACTTTATGAAGATTACATGAAAAGTAATCAAGGAAAGTTTTTTTCTTATTAAAAAAAATTATTATCATGAACTAGCTGCAAAACTGTTCAACTCTTACTGCATTATGGTAATTCACCTTATAACTAATAACTACCAAGATGAATTTCAGAAGAAACAATTTCAGTTAATTATTGAGATATTATTTGATAACATGCTTCAGTTTTCCTGCATCTTAATACATGAATGCATTCGTAATTTGTTGGTAATCATCAGCCCCATCCTGGTCTTCAAAACAGCTGTTCACTATTTCAGAGCACCACCCATCCAAAAACATGATATTTTATACCCCCACTCAACGTGAATTTGTTGGTAATCATCAGCCCATCCTGGTCTTCAAACAGCTGTTCACTATTTCAGAGCACCACCCATCAAAAACATGATATTTTATACCCCATTAGTCCGACCCTCACTCAACCCATTCTTTTTACTTACTAAGACTCGGCGCCACACCACACGTTCACACAGAACCAAAAGAAAATGGAAGTCTCTTTCCAAGTTTTCCAAGCCCATCTCTTTCCAAGCCCATCTCTTTCCAAGCCCATCTCTTTCCAAGTTTTCAGTGTTTCCTTCCTGACAGTTTGCTTCTGTATCCAACTTAACACCCCATGCATGTTTTCTTCATTTTCTTTCAACTATCTTAACTTCATTCAGGTCCTGTCTTGTACAATATGCCAGACAACAAGTTTTGACACGAGATAGGGTTCACCTTGGCCTGCTTATCAACAGATGTCATATTCCGTTAGACCAGGTGTTCCCCAATCTTGACTGTCCATTGGGCAATAAATTAATAAACAACATACAACGAGCCTCTGCCTGTTGTCACAACGACGCAGTTGCAGAAAGCCAAATACAGTAACAACAACAATCTCATAAATAAATATAATTCAACATAACACAGGACTTAAAATACACTTTATATTTGCTTTGCAACTGAAATACAACATTTGTAATTGTCTCGAAAACAAACCAACATCCTGACAGGCTATATGTTCTTATGTGGAGTGACAAAGCAGCGTGAGGTCGGAGTTGTTTGGCCACTTGTGTTCAGGAATTGTGAGTCAAGGCCAGCACAGCAAATAAAATAATTTATAAAATTATTCAATCTGATTGAGACACCATGAATGATTATTAAATGTGGTGAAGTCCTGAAACGAATTCCTATTTTAAATCACCCATTTAATAATATTACAGCCATACCAAAGACTAAAAATGGTACGTGCTGCTTTCTTGCTTGATGCTCAGCATTTAAAAGGATAGAGCACGGACAAACAACGCTGGCAAGGCAAAGGCAAACCACCCAGTATAACGGTGCCAAGAACTGCTTTGGTAGCAGCAACGCTCTGTACTAAAAGAGCAAAACAAAAAAAATCAAATACATAAAATGTACAACACACAGTATGACAACCATGCAGGAATTGTACAAAAAGTACACAGTAGTGAAAATAAAATAATTCATTACATACAGTACAGTACATAACGAAACTTTCACAAGAAATATGAATTGCTGACAGTGCAGCACCCGAGATAATCGTAAACCGCTGAGTATAAACAATGCATTGTTAATTCATTGTACGTAGACCCACTGAGATAGTCTAAAAATAGTACTTTTAAAACTCATTTAAAGTGAATAACACAATTCTCCATTGAAAGGATGTACGGTACTTTAAATTAAAATTGTTCAATACTCCTCTCATGTGAAATCTGTCATGACACATCCTCAATGCCTGGTGTTAGTTTCATGGTTAGGGTGGTGGGCTTGGGATCCTCGAGTCCTGAGTTTGAGCCCTGTTGGCTGCTGAATTAACACCAGGTGGGGTTGACTCAGTCTGTCATCCTTCTGAGGTCATGACATGAGTGTACCAGCTTACTGGTAACAGGGGCATTGCATCAGCAATAGCTGTACACAATAAAACATGATGCAACCAAGAAGCCACAGGATGCATACAAATACATGTTTTTTTTAACTTCACAGGAGATGATGGCATATGGTTTTCCTTTTTTTTATTGTCGTTTTACCATGCTCAGATTTTTTTTGAGATCTGAATAAAATACAGTACATTGCGTCACGCAGCGTTTCACACACACATGCGTGATGGCGTCTCGAACACACATGTCACATGGAAATATTGTTATGGATTCGAGTTCGGTAGCGAGGACGAATGCCAGACGGAGCAGTGGCCATCTCCTACCGAACACCGGAATTGAAAGGTCGTCACCCCGGATAACTCCGGAGTCGACGGGCCACTTAAAGGACCGTGGTCACAATATTTTGACGGTGTGAGGTAGGGTCCACTTGTCTATTCCAATTTCCCTAAATACTCCAACCGTCTAACTACCGGGGAAACCACACCCTCGGCCGACTCTGTCCGAACCGAGTCACGTGTACCGACTCGGGTCCGGCGTACCGAGCGGGAGTTACCAGAGCCGCACCGGTCCCAATGACAAGTTACAGCCCAAACGGGCCTCACTATTTCTCAATACGCACCGTGCTGGTCAATGAAAGAAAGTGACAGACAACAAGCTGGTACATTGAACAATTGGGAGTTATTTTATCAGGGGGGCAGGGGGGCACAAATAGCAGAGTTATCCGAATAAAATAAATGACACAATGAACAAAAGCACTTAACAATTTCTACTTACAGACGGGGCCCACGGACACACACACACACACACCCAAAAGAAAGGACCCCGTGGGGTCTTTATTCGGTCCCTCAGCCCAGGAGGGAAAGGCGAGCTGGGGACCAGGGCCTTGTCGGGTACCTCTCCGCCTCGTGCGGTCACACCGTAACTTCAACCACCACGGTGGGACTCGAAGCCACGTTCCGAAAATCCACGGGCCACGACCATGGCTGCTCGGCCTCCACCACCACGATGAGCCACCATGAAGGACCGCAGACGAAAAGCCACCACGACCGCAGACGAAAAGCCACTACGACCAAGACCGAGCCAATCGCCACGATGACTGCCGTACACTGGTCCTGACAACCATCTACTCTTCTTGCCAGGTCGAGGGATTTTCTTCCCCTCCCACTCGCCTCCTGATTGGACGAGGGGTTGGCGGGCAATCAGTGGCCTCCCCTCATTGGTCGGGGCGCCTCAGCCCTGCTCGCCTTCGCCCATTGCTGGAGGAAACGCTCCATGCCCTTCCTCGGAGCGGAGCCTCGATCTGATGCGATGGAGGCTCTGCCACGCCTTCAGCCAAAAACACGTGGGCACTGGAGTCGATGGTGCGGAGAGGTGGAGGAAGATTTAAAGATATAAAAAAAACCTGACTATAAAGAAACCCCGCAGTGCACACATGAAATTAACCATTAGACAGAAGGACGGGACCCTGACTATAACACATACTTTACGAAATAACTGAACTGCGGGGCTGCTGTCTGTCTGTGTGCAAATGGCTTCCAGATTCGTAACAATATAGCATAGCATAACATAACATAAACTAGAACTCACCCGATAGAGCGCATACCTCCACCAGGCTGAACAGTTTACATTTTGCATCCCACTGATAGACCGGATCTGGATCCGGACATGAACCAAATCAATCGGCTTGTTCTCGTCACCGAACCAACTCATCCACATTTGTCATAATCCGTCCACAACTTTATGGGATATCGTGCAATATATAGATTTGGTCGCATCTCTTCAATGGAGAAGAATCGCTTAAAAAAATTCTCGTATTTTTGATCTTCACCAAAATCGAAAAGATTCTTCCTTCTCGCACATCAAATGTGTCCAGCAAGTTTCGTCCGAATCCGTACACAACATTTTGAGATATCGTGTTACATATTGTTTTTAACCCGATCAACACAATGGTGAAAATCAATTAAAAATATTCTCGGATCCGGATCCAGTTTCAGATCTTCACCAAAATTGAACCAATTCTTCCTTGTCACACACCCAACCTGTCCACCAAACTTCATCTGAGTCCGCCCACAACGTTTTTGAGATATTGTTGCGAATTCGCGCCCGCCGGCGTGCAAACGGCCACGTGACTCGAATCGCGGCCGCTTCGCCCACCGGACGGACAATTCAGTCGTGACCCTCTCGGACTAACGCCGGGATCCAGTCACGGGTGGGCCTTTCGGCCTCACCACGATCGTGCCAATCGGCCACCCGCGTGGGATAGGGTTGTCGCCAAACTCGACCTACCTAAGTACCCACGCGGATGGTAAACCGGGCGACCGCACCTCGCCGCAGGTCGACTTCGGACACGGGCCGCTTAAGCGATCCGTTCCGTGCTATCGGGATAACCGAGCGGTGTTATCGTCGGCCTCGACGGTTCCTGATTTAATTATCGGGCGTCCGCGCCCACTCAAACCCTTTACGTAAAGCAAGATGGAGACCCACAAGGAAGGACGCAGCGAAACGGGGCAACAATTCAACAAGAAAGCATTTTATTTACACACACACAGATAGCACACTAAAGCAGGTATTTATAGCCACAATTAGCAAAATGCACATATATCACATAGAAAAGAGTTAAGACCGACTACGCGAACACACCGGCAACACTTATACAGTTTTACTTTACGGACATGGCGCACACACACACGTTCACACAGAACCCCAAAGAAAATGGAAGTCGCGACTTCCTGAGTTCGAGTCCTTGGGGACCGTCCTCCGACGTGGTCCGTCTGGCCGTGACTCCGTTCGAGTGTGGTCGGCGAAGCCTCTCCGGCGTGCCTCGTGCCTGCTCGTGTTGGTCCCCCGACGCCACGGACCAAGCACCGACTGCGTACACCGAGCCAGGAGCACACCGAACAGGCCCAGAACAAGAACAAGCACGAGACGAAGCAGGACGAAAAGAAACACCAGTCACGAGGGACCGAGACAAGAAGCTCACCGACTAGAATCCGCCGCGCCGCCGCATCTTTTTATACTCCCGGCGCCACGCCCTGTTTCTCCGCCCCGCCTTTGGCTCCACCCCCCATCGAGGCGCTTCGAGAAATAGGGGCGTTCCCTCTCGTTCCCCCTCCCCGCGCCATGCGGGGGGAGAGGAAAATCAGTCCTGGCGCCGGGCCAGGGAATAAACAGGCGGGAAAACCGCGCGCCATCATTGTGGTGACTTCTTCTTTCCCTTCTCGCGTTCGACGGTTTCCAACGCGGAAACCGTCGTAGTGTGGACCGTGGAGGATGGCGTTCGTCAGCGGGGGTAGTGGCGAAGATGGTGGCGGTTGTTGTGAGGGTACTTGGAGCGCGGTTGGCGTTGTGGCGTAGTTGGTGGCGGTTGTCGTGTGATGGCGGTGCGGGCGTTGTTGAAGTGGTGGCGCGGTTGAGGTTGAAATGTGGTTGGTTCGAAAATAATGAAAGAACAGAAAAACGACTAACTCAAAGTGTCGCAGCCCGAATGAATCACATTAATTCCTCTAAATAATGGGTTTGGGCTAACTATACATGTACTTAAAAAAATATCTCACCTACGGGACCTGAATGGTGTTTGCGAATTTCACAGTCGTAACACTACCCCCTCCCCTTTTTACAGACTCGTCCCGAGTCGTCAAATTATCGTGTGCCATCATGTGTAGTTCTCCCCTAGTACGTTTTACCTACGGATCCCTGAGTGCGACATTCATGGTATTCGTGTCCAAAAATAAATAACCTGAGGGCTGAGTAACTAACTAAACAAACCCACTCACACGGACGACTTAAATAAAATTGCCGGCGCTAGACAGACATGCCGGGGGCGCACTCGTATTTACAATACATCTTAACCTTAACTTACAAATTTTACACTAAACCATGGCCCAGGATTAATGGATCCTGCCAGGAAAAAGAAAAAGAGTCAACAGAGAACCGGCGCACGGCCGCCACTGCAGGCCCGTGTTGTAGCTGCCAACAGGACAGTTCCTGCAGCTTGCAAACTGTTGCTCGACGATCCTGGCGCACATGGCAATGAACAAGGGGGGCAAAGCAAAATTGAACGGGGCAAAATGGACAAGGGCAGTGGGCATGGGCCAAAGCAAAGGCAGGCAGGCAAGGCATGGCATGACAAGGCCGCTGTAGCAAACAGCCGGCAGATGAAGTGACCGCCGCAGGCCTTGCAGAACACAGCTGCTGACGATCCGGCCGGTACAGGCCTCGCAGCAAAACGCAGCGGGCCGATGAAGTTGGCCGGCACAGGCCTCGAAGTAACACAGCCAGCCGATGAAGTTGGCCGCCTCTTGCCATACAGTGCAGGTTGGTGGAGGGAGTGCGGTGGTGCTGGCCACCGCAGAAGGCGGCTCGGCCTCCTTACCTACCTGTCTCCCTCCCACCTATCGCCTTTGCCTGTCACTGTCCATACCCACCCCTTAATTTGTAAAACCCAATTTAGCCCCAATTAATTTTTTTTGTTGTTTTATGTTTACTTCCATACTTCCCCACTATAAATCGTCCCCTAACCCCTTTACTGTCTCTGTTCGGCTAACCTATCTTCTCCTAGCTACTCCAACCCTACGTTCCCATCCCGGAGGGGAATAAGGGAGAGCTAGCGTCCTGTGTCGAGGCCCAACGAAGCCTCAGGATGGCCTCCCAGATCTCAGCGATCTCTAACCCAAAGTGGGTCAGCGGCCCACAACAAGAGCGAAGGGATGGATGGTGCGGAGGGGTACACTTCCTAATCTACCCTATCCATTTACCTTTAAACTACCCCGGGGCTTTCAACAAGCGCCTCTCGCTTAATCTATGGTTCTAAAAACCCAGATTCCCGTCGCCTGTGTTGGTGTCCTTACAATTTCGGCCTCGCCCTCGAATTTTCCTCGTGCCTTGCACGGTTTCGTGGCTGGGACGCGTGGCTCCCTTTGGCAGGCACGACCCTCTGCCGAATCCCCTACAATGGCACTACAACTGCCTCCGAGTCTACAGCTCCCTAAACACCGGGGATGCCCACCATGGCAACTCCCCTGAAACGCACACGTGGCAGGCTGGCTTCCGGGCCCCTCCGAGGGTCACCCGTGCCCACGACACTGCCCACGCGCTAACGGCGCTCCGGGCCCCCGCACCAAGCGGGCGCACCCGTGCCCACTACGCTAACCCGGCCCCCCATGGGCCCTTGGCCTACCACGGCCGACTAGCCCGGTGCCCGGGGTACCCACTCAGCGATACTCACCGTTCGCAGCCACGCTCCCAGCCCGTCAACAGGGCTCCTGCACCCCTCCAAACAGGTTTCGAGCCTACACTCCCACCAACAACAAAACGACCTCCATTTTGTCAATTTAACTAACCCACCTAACTCACTTTACACTGACCCCGGGTCCCTGGGCGGGAGTCACTCCTCCCCCCAATCACTCATCGCACCATGCATTCCCCATTCGCTCCATTCACACAGACCGCTGGCCTTACTCAATCAACACGTTCCTTTCAGACCTCACACATCGCTGAATCCTGCCATCCTTCTATCTACCTCCCCTAACTACATCGTGCTCCCACGTCGTCCCTTACCATACAGCACGTTTCATTTAAACACTACGTAGCTAAACTACGTCCCCTCTACACACTCACAGTCTGTCACTGTCCCTCAAATCAATAAGAATCATTTCCCCACTAAAGCTCACTACAATCCCTCTACCTAATCCATTCCACGGACTCCATGAGGACTTACCCCTGCCCCATGAAGTCGTCTAACTAAGCTAACCCTTCCCCTGACTAGTGTTCATCCTGTGCCGGGCCAAGGGGATCATCCACCCCTTGCCCAGGGATCCTGTTCACCCGAAAGCGAGGCTTGCTTTTGTTAATTTTTTTTTTCCAAATTATGTGCAGCACCAGCGCGCAACTCACAGCTCGCGCACTTTGCACCTTGCCCGTGACGTCATGCAGCTGCACGTGTACCTTGTCCCTCTTGGACGGTACCATCCGCAGGGATTCCACCTCCTGCCGGATTCCAACCCCACGTGCAGCCATGACGTCACCCTGCGCACCCCCAAAAAGCAAACCTCGCACTCCGAGGGGCTCCCCACGTGAACACATGTGCTCTGGCCCGTTGGAGCCTAACACACGCTCGCGTGGAGAACCCATCCGGTCCAAATCCATAATCCTGCCTAACCTTGTCCGTCCGCAGGATCGGCAACATTCACCGCTGGCGTTTCCGGACCGGCCTTCACTCCCGCAAGCGAGCACGTTGGGGTCTCGTGCGTTGCACAGCCCGAACCTCGCGCTCGCTGCTGGGTGAACCCGGCGCGGTCCCCAAAATAGCTACGCCCGCTACCCGGCTTTTGTCCCTCTGTCCCGCGTCGTCTCCGTTAACCCACGCACACCTGCGTGTTACGACGACAGACTCCACTCCAACACACTCACATTCACACCGGGAGACGCGGCTGCATGCTCACGCATGCCGACCGACATCTCCCTTACACACAGAGACCTTTACACACGCTGTTCCTCTCCTACTCGGTCGCTCACTCACTCGTGCCATTTCCCTCACACAAACCATACCACTCACAGACGCGGGGGCACTCGCCCGCGGTGGCTCATCCACACACGCGTGCTGGGAAGCACGCATCCTGGCACACTCGCGACCACACCACTCACACACGGGGTCGCACTCACACCTGGGTTTCATCACACACGGGATTTTTGTCACACAACGCCTTTCACCCACGCTTTGCGTGCGTTGCAGCACGCATTTCGCCACGCTCGTGTACACCCACCTCGACACCACACACGCCGGGACCAACACGCTGGGGATTCGTGCCACCACAGGGGGTTCCGGGGCTCTATACCCCCCAAGCTCTCCGTGCGCCCGTCCACAGCACTCGTCCCTCGAACTCGCTCGACACGACGAACTCACCTGGTCGTGGCTCGCTTCAAGGGGGCAAACTCCCTCCCCTCGTTCCTGGAGGCAGCCATCCCGCTGCTCGCACCGGGTCACAAGACAGTCCACCAGCTCCCCCTCATGGTCCTCCACTAACTCGTGTGTGTGTGTGCGTCTTTAACCCGTCCAATTCACCCTCTATCTCCCGTGTCTCTGCAACTCTTCACCCATTACCTCCCTTGTCTCCACTATTTTTATTTCCTTTGTCATCACCTCGTGTCTCGTCTCACACGTTTCGTCACCCCATTTAATTTTTCCCTCTCGGTCACCGTCACTTTCTCTGTCACGACCCTCGCCCAACACGTCTCCCGATATTTTCTCCTCACCCGCCTTCACCGCGGGCCTGGCAAGCGGTTGCACCCCCTCCCAGCTCGTTCGCTCCCACACGTGGCGTCGCCATTACGCACTCCCCCGTTATTGCCATCATGCCGCCTGCAGGCTTCGCCCATTTGCTGCATCTCGCCCCGCATTTCTTTCATTTTGTTTTCCATTCGTTCTTCACCTGTTGTAAGTTCGCATTCATTGATTGTTCATTCTGCACACATTTGTTTTTATTTCGTTTGTGTTTGTTTCCATTCTGAGTGCGTTTCCATCCATTTTTTCGTTCATTCCATCCACTTTGTTGTTTAAATTCGCTTCCATTTTTGCCAGCATGGCGAATAGCTGGGCCATGTCGGGTGCACTCGGCTGAGCCATTCGGCGAGGATCGGGGGTTTTGGCGGAGAGGGGGAGGGGAGGTGTTATACACCGCGGCCGCACCTATTTCGGGCTCAGCGTTTGGTTGGGGGAGTAATTGTTCCTGCACACCAATGTCCTGCTCGGGGTCTACATCCTGAGCCATGGATTCTTAAATTCTACATCCATTTCTATTACCCCCGGCTCCCGCTCGCCTTGAGACGCCATCTTATTCCACGTAAGGGATTAATTTAGCCTGCTCGTAATTTGGAGGGAATCGGGGTCGCTTCTTCCACCCCTGGACCGATTCCCTGTGAATTTAGCTTGGAGACGGGAGGGATTCGAATCCCACTCCTGACACCAGTGTTGCGAATTCCGCGCCGCCGGCGTGCGAACGGCCACGTGACTCGAATCGCGGCCGCTTCGCCCACCGACGGACAATTCAGTCGTGACCCTCCCGGACTAACGCCGGGATCTAGTCACGGGTGGACCTTTCGGCCTCACACGATCGTGCCAATGGCCACCCGCGTGGGATAGGGTTGTTCGCCAAACTCGACCATACCTAAGTACCCACGCGGATGGTAAACCGGGCGATCGCACCTCGCCCGCAGTTCGACCTCGGACACGGACGCTTAAGCGGTCCGTTCCGTGCTATCGGGATAACCGAGCGGTGTTATCGTCGGCCTCGACGGTTCCTGATTAATTATCGGGCGTCCGCGCCCACTCAAACCCTTACGTAAAGCAAGATGGAGACCCACAAAGGAAAGGACGCAGCGAACGGGGCAACAATTCAACAAGAAAGCATTTTATTTACACACACACAGATAGCACAACTAAACAGGTATTTATAGCCACAATTAACAAAATGCACAATATCACATAGAAGAGAGTTAAGACGACTACGCGAACACCCGCGCAACACTTATACAGTTTTACTTTACGGAATGGCGCCACACACACACGTTCACACAGAACCCCAAAAGAAAATGGAAGTCGCGACTTCCCTGAGTTCGAGTCCTTGGCGACCGTCCTCCGACGTGGTCCCGTTTGGCCGTGACTCCGTTCGAGCGTGTCGGCGAAGCCTCTCCGCGTGCCTCCGTGCCTGCTCGTGTTGGTCCCCCGACACCACGGACCAAGCACCGACTGCGTACACCGAGCCAGGAGCACACCGAACAGGCCCAGAACAAGAACAAGCACGAGACGAAGCAGGACGAAAAGAAACACCAGTCACGAGGGACCGAGACAAGAAGCTCACGCGACTAGAATCAGCCAGCGCCGCCGCATCTTTTAATACTCCCGGCGCCACGCCCTGTTTCTCCGCCCCGCCTTTGGCTCCACCCCCCTTCGAGGCGCTTCGAGAATAGGGGCGTTCCCTCTCGTTCCCCCCCTCCTGCCGCCATGCGGGGGCGAGGAAAATCAGTCCTGGCGCCGGGCCAGGGAGAAACAGGCGGGAAAACCCGCGCGCCATCGTTGTGGTGACTTTTCTTTCCCTTCTCGCGTTCGACGGTTTCCAAGCGGAAACCGTCGTAGTGTGGACCGTGAGGATGGCGTTCGTCAGCGGGGGTAGTGGCGAAGATGGTGGCGGTTGTTGTGAGGGTACTTGGAGCGCGGTTGGCGTTGTGGCGTAGTTGGTGCGGTTGTCGTGTGATGGCGGTGCGGGCGTTGTTGAAGTGGTGGCGTGGTTGAGGTGAAATGTGGTTGGTTCGAAAATATGAAAGAACAGAAAAACGACTAACTCAAAGTGTCGCAGCCCGAAGAATCACATTAATTCCTCTAAACAATGGGTTTGGGCTAACTATACATGTACTTAAAAAAAATCTCACCTACGGACTGAATGGTGTTTGCGAATTTCCACAGCCGGAACATATCATACTTTGCATTACTGGTATATCATTTTTGGCCCCATCTCTCAACGGTGAAGAATCACTGAAAAATTCTAGTACCCAGCTCCGGATCGGATGTTCACCAAAATCTAATCATTTTGTCCTTGTCACCATCAAAACCTGTCCACAAAATCTAGCAAGAATCCGTACATACCTTTTTGAGATATCCTGTTCACAGACAAACAAACAGACAAATAAACCAATGTCACCCGTAGGGTGATCTGTATCTGCCAAAAGTGACCACGTGTGACTTCTTTAAGTCCCACTGAGGTGAACAGAGCTGCTATCACCAGGAGCGACTCCTTAGGGAATATCTGCCTACGAGAGATTCCGATGAGAATCGTTCTACAGAGTAACCATGAAAAATATGCGTTGCCTCAAAACGTCACAAAATCACGTCATAATGTCTCAAGCTTGATATCTAGAAAGCACTCATCGAGGTGTTTCAATTTGAGGTTCTACACGATATGGTTCTAAAACTTGAAAATTTGACCTTGGGGTCAAATATGTTTGACCTTAGGCATTAACCATGAAGGTCAAGGCCAATCGCCACCAAAAATTAATCAGCTGAATGCCAGACCATGAACTATATTCCCATGAAGTTTGAAGACGATCCGATCAAAATTACTCAAAAAATAAGGGTTTCGTCGACTCCCTGATTTGCGACAAAGTGACCTTGACTTTGACCTTGACCTTCAAATTTTATGCGCTGAAAGGGACCTCTATAGGCTCTGATATGCGAAGTTACAAAAATTCCAAATGAAAACTGTGCTCTGCAGAGTGATTTATACGTGATTACAGATAACAAAAAAACAAACAACAACAAAAAAACACAATGAAGGTCAAGGCCAATCGCCACCAAAATTAATCAGCTGAGCGCAGACATGAACTATATTCCCATGAAGTTTGAAGACGATCCGATCAAAATTACTCAAAAAAATAAGGGTTTTGTCGATTCCCCTGATTTGCGACAGTGACCTTGACCTTTGACCTTGACCTTCAAATTTTTATGGCCTGAAAGGGACCTCCATAGGCCCTCTGATATGCGAAGTTACAAAAATTTCCAATGAAAACTGTGGTCTGCAGAATTTTTTTTTCGTGATTACAGACAAACAAAAAAAAACAAAAAAAACATACAGACTGACTAACATATCTTGCAAAAACTTCGTTTTGCAAGATAACAAACAAACAGGGGTGAAAACAAACTCCATCCACTTTCGGTGGTCGAGGTAAATATCTCGCGATATTTTATGCGGTTATATTTATTACCAGCAAATACAACCCAACGCTTTGCTGTCGAGGGTATTGGGGGTGGGTGGGGGGGGAGGAAGAGGGAGGGAGGATGGAGGGAGGGGAGAGAGAGAGAAGGGAGAGGAAGGAGGGGGGGAGGGGGAGGTGCGGTGTGAGAGGAGGGAAGGGAGAGGAGGAGGAGAGAGAGGAGGATGGATTGAGGAGAGGTATGAGGGAGTGGGGGGAGCAAGGAGGGAGTGAGGAGGAATGGGGGGGGGGGGAGAGTGGAGCTAGAAAGGGGGAAAGAGCGAGGAAGGGGAGGGGGGATAATGATGCCTCACCAAACGTCGCTATACACTCCAGGAAGGAGGGGGAGTGATAGAGAGGAAGATGGGGGAGAGAGGGGGAAAATGGGGATGGGGGGGTTTTGAGAGGAGGTAAGTGTGAGAGGAGGGGGAATAATATGAGGGAAGGCAGTGTGAGGGGAGGGAAGGCAGCGTGAGGGGAGGGAAGGCAGCGTGAGGGGAAGGGAAGGCAGCAATGAGGGAAGGGAAGGCAGCGTGAGGGGAAGGAAGGCAGCGTGAGGGAAGGAAGGCAGCGTGAGGGGAAGGGAAGGCAGCATGAGGGGAAGGGAAGGCAGCATGAGGGGAAGGGAAGGCAGCATGAGGGAAGGGAAGGCAGCATAGAGGGAAGGAAGGCAGCTGAGGAAGGGAAGGCAGCATGAGGGGAAGGGAAGCAGCTGGAGGGGAAGGGAAGGGCAGCAGTGAGGGGAAGGGAAGGCAGCGTGAGGGGAAGGGAAAGCAGCATGAGGGGAAGGGAAAGCAGCATGGGGGGAAGGGAGGCAGCTGAGGGAAGGAAAAGCAGCATGGGGAAGGGAAGGGAGCGTGAGGAGAAGGGAAGGTGGCATGAGGGTCAGGGAAGGGAAGGCAGTGTGAGGGGAGGGGAAGGGTGATAAAACGTGCCCAAACAGCAACATTTTTTCTTTAACCGCTGAGTTCTATATAAAACTGGATGGGAGCATTTAAAACCAATGCTATCAACCTGGCAAAGGCCTGCCTGCATTCAGCGACCTTTGCACCCCTCCGGTCGGCTCACTCCAAATCTGATTCAGACATGCGACACCAGTAATCTTCACCGTTGTTTTGGAGTGGGGCCACTTTCGCCGATAAGACATCAGCGTGAGAGCCGCCACACCGCCTGCAGGACTCCGTAATGGCTGCGATTAGGCATCGCCTCCACATACTCTTCTTCGTTGTGGTTAACTCGGCTGCAAGTATAATTATTTGTATACTGCAATCATATCCTGATGTCGTTATATGTTACTTTTATGCTTCGTGTTGGAACACTTATTTGAAACCATTGGGTGAATTTGATAGCATTTATGGTGGATTACAATGGAGTGTTTTCCCATTTGTGTATTATCGGCTGCATGTCGGGCCGCACTTTAGGCCACCAGGGGCCGCCGATGGCCTCGGCCAGTAGCTCGTGGGCCATGAAATAAACAAGGACAAATGTGTTCAAGAGCAGCTCCTAAAGGTTTTGTCGGCCAAAAAACAACAACAACAACAACTTCCGATATTTCATCACGTGCCTTGATTAAGCCAATAGCGAAACCCGTCATAATGTATTTACGTATTTACGATATATCATGTATTTACGAAATAAATAATGTACTAGCATAACCCGCGCTCTGCGCGACATTTTGGGGTGGGTGTGTTTGAGAAAGGAACTGATGCAGAGTATCAGTAGTAATTTTACTTTAATGCAGTAAGTGGAATACAATTTCACTGTTTCAGAACCATTTTATTTACTTTTTTTGTACCATGCACCTCATATGGTCTTTGAGATAATGTAAGCCGAAATCACGTTACGCGAGCGCAGAACAAAGTCGAAGATAGCGCGACACGAAACCACAAACTCGGAAATAATATATAAGATTTACGAAATTACAATACGATAAATGGAATAATCTTAAAAAAAACTCAGCAAAAATAAAAACTTGACACTCATTATTTGTCAAATAGTGTTTAGAAACTTTTCTTGAAAGAGTTCTTGTGATTATGGTTAAAGCATTGTCGAGGGCATTACTTCACACATTCATTCTACTGTCGGGCCTACGTAGCACGTAACAGAGCACTGCACGCTAAAATCACGTTTCCACGTGACACAAGTCTATTGTGTCACGTGGATACACCTGCAATTGATCTCAAGGTAGCAGAGGAGAGTATCATCTCAGAAAAACAGGTTTTATGGTTAATTATTCGTTAATTTGCAATGCCACGACTGTCAAACATTCAGCGTGAACGTGCCATTGGCATGCTGAATACGGGAACATCCGTCACTGACGTTGCGAGGGTTATGGGATGCAGTCGACAGACCATCCATAACCTCCAGACACGTCTCCATCAAACTGGCACCACAGCTGACCCCCCCGTCCTGGTCGACCACGTTACGTCACGCGCAGAAGACCGACAGATTGTCTTATGTTATTTGCGTAATCGGTTTGTCACTGCCACATCCACTGGGAATGAATTGTTTGGAGGTCGAGTGACTGCCCAAACCATTCGAAATCGCCTGCGCTCTGCTCATCTTCATGCACGGCGGCCATATCGTGGACCAATTCTAACCCGTTTCCATCGACGCCAACGTCTTCTTTGGGCACGACGGCACCTGAGATGGACCCACGAGTTGGAATAGGGTTGTGTTTAGTGACGAATCAAGGTTCACACTAACTTTTGCTGATGGAAGGGTTAGAGTGTGGAGAAGACGAGGAGAACGCAATGCCCAGTGTTGCGTACAGGAAGTGGATCGCTTTGGGGGCGGTAGCGTTATGGTTTGGGGTGGTATCAACGGTCATGCTCGATCCCGACTCATTGTCATCCAGGGAAACCTTAATGCGGCAGCATACAGGGATCAGGTGCTCGTTCCAGAGCTTTTACCATTCATGGCAGGTCATGGCCCAGGTCTGACTTTCCAACAGGATAACGCCACACCTCATACGGCCAATTTAACAACGAATTTCCTCAGGGACGCTGGCATCAATGTCATGGAGTGGCCCTCAAGATCTCCTGACCTCAACCCCATAGAGCATGTGTGGGATGTGTTAGGCAGGCGGCTCCATCAAGTAGGAACCCTCCACAGAACTTGCAGGAGCTTGGTGCCATGTTGGTACAAATATGGCGGCGCATTCCCCAAGCTGTTTTCAGACGCATCATCCAATCCATGAGGAGACGTTGTATCGCAGTTGTGAACGCCCATGGAGGACACACCCGATATTGACATGATTTCATTAAGTTGTGACTCACAGTTTTTGATCATGGACATTGTCGTCGCATTTCCGGTGGAACCGATTCCATGACAAACATGATCTGTATGCTATAGCATCTTTAATGACAAGAGAATTGAATACAATCGTTATTTCAAACCTATTTTCCAAAGTGTTCAAATTATTGACTTTGAAACGAGTGTAAAGTTTTTATTTTTGTTGAGTTTAGTAACGTGAACTTTTCGAAACTTTAAAGCAAATGTCCGAATATTTTAAAAGTTCATGATAGACGCTCTCAAAAGGCACCGTCTATGTGAGGATGTGTACATGTGCTCAGTATTTAAGGAGATCCGGATCTTGTAATTACAAGAGCCGAGTCCTAGAGATTAGGGTTTTGTCTTCACAAGAAGAAGAAGAAGAAGACGAAGAAGAAGAAGAAAAACACGAAGAAGAAGAAGAACAACGCCGAGCTCTCTATGAGCAGCGTTCGCTACGCGAGTGTGCGTAGCGAAAACAGTGTGCAACACTTTAGGGAAGCCATTTTAAATTCAAAACTAATCCGTCAGTCCTTAACAGAGGGTGAGGGTTAGGGGAGCAGTGGAAGGGGGAGGGCTAGTAGAGAGAGAGAGAGGGAGAGGGGTTTGGGAGAGAGGGGTGGCTGAGAGTGGAGGGAGAGTGCAGAGGGGGAGGGATTCTGGCAGGTGTGACATCCAGTTTAACGTACATTTATTTGATAGACAGCACACACATTGATGAATCATCCTGCCTGTGAAACACTGGGATGACAGTTTTTAGCTGGTTCGGGATTTGAACCCAGGCGAGACAGTTTAGACTTTAGAGCGAGCGTGCATACCTCTCGGCTATCCTGATGTAATATGTGCGATTCATTGCTTTGTAACAACTGAAAACATTTTTTACTCAATGAAATCATCTTATTTATTTTGCCTTCCTAACTCTGGAAATGTCCCTCCAGAGAACCGAACGGTGGTATCACCATCGAAGCTTGAATAATTTAGAGCGCTGACCTGAGTGGCTTAACCACTCAAGCAAGCACTCCAACGAAACAGTTGAAGAAACTTTTTAAAAGGAAATGTGACGAGTCGTATAATGTCGAAGTGACGGGTCGTATAATGAAAGAAGATCAAACAAAAAAGGGGAAATGTGGTGTAAAATAAGAATGCACATTTGCAGCGAGCGTGCACTGCCTGGTGCACTGCCCAAAGCACCGCACAGCGAAATGCAGGCGAGTGGGCCTGGAACTTTGTTCAAGTCGATTGATATATTCAGTAACAGTGTGAATATTGTAGAGCACTCACGAGGTGGCTTAAGCACTCAAGCAAGCACTCCAACAAAATGGTTGATCAGGAACAGCTGGCTGGGCATGCGATTAGCGATCACCGATCAGTCAGAGAAACACCACACGCCCAAGGATGCCTGGAATGTCAGGCAATGTCTGAAATGAACAAATGAACACTTTTTTGTCAGTCAAAACTTCCTCAGAAGTCAATAGAGAAGTTAAAAATTTTTAATTCGGCTGAGATTAATAGATTCTCGAGGTTATGGCATGTGTGGAAATGAAAGAAAGTCACAAATGCTGGCATCTCTGGGCGTTTATAAGCATTGCAATGTATCCAGCGATTCATAAGAATGATGATCAGGCATTCGATGATACGAGTGAGGAAAGTGAAGAAAAAAAAACGTCATTGTTGAGCAGTCCAAAATAAATGGTGAATCAAGACTCCAGTGAGGGACAGTGAGGTGATAACGGCCTTGATAAAGGATAATTAAAAAAGGCCATTAATTATTTTCAAAAGGGGTGTTTTAATTAACCCAAACACCCAATTTTCACTCATGCACTTCCTTGGAGTTCCCCTAGTATGCATGTAAAGTTTCAGGTGGCTAGGTTTCATGGTTTTGGAGTTATGGAGGAGAACTCTGACACACACACACACACACACACACACATTTATTTGCATAGATTATCGTCTTTGTCCTGCTGTATCCGTCATTCCTTGTTTCGCATACCAGTGTCTTCATTTCATAAATCACTACATGGTAAGTTGTGCATGTCTGCTCCGCAATCTGTCACCAGCAAGTCTGCATCAGCAGTGAAAGTGATGTCACCAGCGAAGGTGATATCTTCCATTCGTCGCCAGCAAGGAAGCAGTGCAGTGAAGCAGCTACACTGTTTAAAAAGTAGCCCTGTGGGGGACTGGTGGTTACTTCCCTAACAGGTGGGGTGACCTCACTGTCCTGATGCAAACTAAACTAGAAGGACACTCGGTAGAGTGCACACCACCACCACATAATGCCTGATCCACGAGAACACATCGGGCCCAATACGTTTTTGAAATATCATGCCACCCAGTACTACTATATCGTTTTTGGCCATATCTCTCAATGGTGAAGAATCACTTTAATAATTAAATAATTCTCGTATCCAGATCCAGATTCAGATCTACACCAAAATTGAATCAATTCGTCCTTGCGACACACCCAACCTGTCCACCAAGTTTTGGCTGAATCCGTCCACAACTTTTTGAGATATCGTGCAGTACATGTTTCGCCCTATCTCTCAATGGTGAAGAATCACTTTAAAAATTTCAGTAGTCAGACCCGGATCTGGATCTTCATCAAAATCTATTCACTTCGTCCTTGTCACACACCAAACCTGTCCACAAAATTTCATTCGGATCCGTCCACAAGTTTTTGAGATATCCTGTACACAAACAAACAGACAAAGGGGTGAAAACATAACCTCCTTCACCTTCGGTGGCGGAGATAACAATAACGCAAAACGCTAAACAACAACACACTAGAAATGAACGAAACACAGTGTGTTAGAGTTAGACAGTTAGAGAGATTTGTCTCCTTCATTTTTGACGGACAGATGGGAGGAAGACATACGAAATTTCGAAGCAGTTTGCACCACTTAAAAATCCATATCTCCGTGTATGACTCTTGCACCATTCTTTGAATCGATCATTTTCCCAATGTCGATACCAAATTTTTTCAGCTTCTACTGAGCCGCAGCGCCGACAGCTGTACTGCTGCTTTCAGTTTCCGTGCGTGATATGCAAGCAAAACTGATCTGTGTACATGTCTGTGTACATAAGTTCCATCACAGCTGCTGCAGTAAAATTCAGTGCACACTTCCGATTAAAATTTTGCAAAATTCGACTGGTTTTAAAATTAGCAAATTGCGTGACGAATATTGAATGTAGATAAATTGCGCAAATGCGACAAATCCTTTTTATGATTTAAGCTTCATTATTTAAGATGATTTTCATCTTTTTGCAAATTTGGATGGTAACTAATTCCTGAAGCCGTGGTATGCAAGAATAGTTATTGATGGGCGACGCTCGCTATGTGTTATTTTCTCAGATTTCGCTAGTGGGGAGTTGGACCAGGGAGCACGAGTGAGTCCACATCCCACGTATGTAAATATGTGTATTAAATGTTTACTATAGATCCATGCAGAAAAATTGCACAGCAAATAATATTAATATGTATGAAGTGTGTAGTATTTTTGTATTTCACCATAATGTTTTTTTTTAATATTTGTTTAGAACTGTGTGTCGATTGTATTTTTAATAGGCATAGTGGATGTGGAGGTGACGTGTCAAGTAAATGATCCATATCATATTTCTTAAGGGGTAGAAAACTGACATGTCTAGTTCAACACTCAAGTATTTTTTCTGGGGGGGTGGGGTGGTAAAAAATGTTGGGTACTAAAAGTCGGCGGCCATTTTTCAAAAAACAAACAAACAAACCTATCCCAATAAATGTCTGTGTGTGTGTGTGTGTGTGTGTGTGTGTGTGTGTGTGTGTGTGTGTGTGTGTGTGCGCCACACTCATATCACCGAATGCCTGATCATCATACCTATGAATCGATGGATACATTGCAATGCTTATAAATGCCAGGTGATGGCAGTTTTTGTGGCTTTATTTTATTTCTGCACTTGCCAGAACCTCTAGATCTAGACTCTCTTAATCTCAGCTGAATTTCAAAATTTAAACTTCTTTCTTTTCTTTTAGCAGTCGGAACTACTGCTGAAGTCAAGTGTTCATTTGTCCAATTTGGACATTGCCTAACATTCCGCACGTGTCCGGGTGCACGGTGTTTATATGACTGATCAGTGATCACAAACCATTTGCCAAACCAGCCTTTCTTCATCAACTGTTTCATTGGAGTGCTTGCTTGAGTGCTAAAGCCACTTGGCGAGCACTCTATAATATTCACACAGTCACTGAATATATCAATGGACTTGAACAAAGCTCAGGGTCCACTCACGTGCATTTGGCCGTGTGGTACCTCGAACGGTGCGTCGGGCAGTGCTCGCTAATTGAAAATGTAGAAATTATATTTTACATGATGGTTGCCCTCTTTTGTATGATCTTTCATGATATAACTCATCACTTTGGCATAGATAGATACATAAATTAAAAGATACAAAAAAAAAAATAGATAGAAACAAAAAAAATTAAACGTTTCCTTTTTAAAAGATCCTTCAACTGTTTCGTTGGAATGCTTGCTCGAGTTATTAAGCGACTTGGTGAGCGCTCTTCCTTATTCAAGCTTCGATGGTGATACCGCAGCTCGGTTCTCCATGGGTACATTTCCGGAGTTTGGAAGGCAAAATAACTTAGATGATTACAATGAGTAAAAAATGTTATCAGTTGTTGCAAAGCAATGAATCACCATATCACGGCAGTATAGCCGAGAGGTACACACACCCGCTCTAAGCTGTCTGGCCTGGGTTCAAATCCTAAGCCAGCTATAAATGTTCATCCAGGTGTTTCACAGGCAGGGTGATTCATCAAGGTGTGAGCTATCTTTTGGATGGATGTTAAACTGGACATCACATCTGCCGCTATCCCCCCTCCTCTACCACATGCTCCCCTCCACACTCTCCTCCCTCCCCACTCCTTCTTCTCCCTCTCTCTCTCTCCCACCCCTCTCCTAACCCTCTCCTCCACCCTCTCTTCTCTATCCCCCATGCTCTCCTCTCTCCCTGCTCACTCTCTCCCTCCTCTCTCTATCCCCTCTCCCCTTTCTCCTCTATCCTTGCTCCCCCTTTCTCCCCCCTCTTCTGTAAGCAAAGCGACCGGTTGTATTTGACAGTATCAAATATAAGGGTTCCTCCTTTAGAAAAATTAAAATGTTTGTTTGTCTGTGTGCACAATATCTCAAAAGTTGTCGACGGATTCGGATGAAACTTGTGTGACAGGTTGGGGTGTGACAAGGAAGAATTGATTCAATTTTGGTGAAGATCGAATCCGACTACACAGAGAATTATTTTTAAGTCGATTTCACCATTGAGAGATAGGGCCAAAAACGATATATAGCATGATATCTCAAAAAGTTGTCGACAGATTCGGATGAAACTTGGTGGACAGGTTGGGTGTGACCACGACAAAATGATTCAATGTTGATGAAGATCTGGATCCGGATCCGGATCTGATAATTTTTTTAAGTGATTCTCCACCATTGAGAGATAGGGCCAAAAACGATATAGTACTGTATAGCATGATATTTCAAAATTGTATTGGGCCCGATGTGTTCTCGTGGATCACGCATTACGTGGTGGAGGTATGCGCTCCATCGAGTGCCCTTCTAGTTCAATACCCGACAACCCAAGGTCCTTAATTAGGATACAATTTATACCTGAAAAACGGCATAAGATAAAACCAGGATGACGTAAGCATCGTGAAATGAATGCTCCAGATTACACTGTGACGGTGAAGGTCATTACTCAAGGACCCTGTTTATGAATAATTTCAGTTCAACAAGCAACACAGGTGAATGTAAACTGAATACAAAGACAATGCCAGAAGTAAACTCAAAACAAGAACAATGAATGTCACGAGCAAACTGAATGCAGACAATCTATGGTCTCAAAGGCAGATTGAAGTGGATATTAGAGTGGCTTCCCTTTCTGAGGTCTCACCAAAACCCTCTCTTTATAAGAGACATCTATAATGAGACAAATCACGTGTTCCCTGTACTACGAGTGATAACCTTACTCACCTTTACTACGGAGACCTACGCGTTCTCAGATAGACTCGACTGTGACAAATCCTCGCATGAAGTCTTGAAGGCGTGTCCCACTCCACCCCACTCACTTCTGTTCATTGCCTGTCTACACGCGAGGGGTTGGATATTATACTGTATTGGATGAGAGTGTCATAGCTCATAAGTCGACAACCTGCTGTTCCTTTTAAAAAACATTGCTGGGATGCCGAGAGCTCATGCGCCACACCCGTACACTTGGCGTCACATCAGGCGTCACCTAAGAACAGCTGACTTATGCACATGTTATGATAAATAATTCTCTGTGTGTGCCGTTTACTGAAACCAAACAATAGCTGGCAAGAAACAATAGCTGGCGTCCTCCTGAGAGAGGGAAGGTAAAATGTACATATTAAAATATGATTAAATATATGATATATAATCACCACACCTAGTAAACATATTATTCATCAAACATTTATATAGATACATCAATAAATATACTTTAAAAAGCATTCTCAGTGGTTGCTAGGATACAGTGCAGCATCTCAAAATGCGTTATAAATCATAGTTGGAGTATTTGAATCACAGTTTGATTGAGAGGTAAATGTGGTGCACATTCTGGGTGGTGGACATGCTATATTTAAGGCAAAATGTGTGTGCATGATTTAATGTGCTAGTGGCCCGTTGGGCTGATGGACCAATTTTTCATTGGTCTTCTGGTCATGGGAATTCTTCTTGATTCTTTGTAGTCGAGTCCCATGGCTTTGTTACATACACACCTGCCCGTTGTCCTTCTGGAACCTTGCCTTTCACCAGGCGTCCTTGACCTTGCCTTTCACCAAGCCCACACATGCTTGGGCCAGGGCTGGGATTATTATTGCCATATGATATGACGATTATTATTATTGTTGTAAATATTATTAATGTGATTAAATAATAATATATGCTTTGTTAAAACGTTATCATTGTTTTTTTTTGTTTGTAGACATTGTCGAGGCTCGTATGAGAGCTAACACACAGAACGTACAACAAGGGGAGCAGGAGACAAGAGGGGCAGGAAAAGGGAAGGACAAAACAGTGGGAACAGAGACATGGGGATATCTGGAGAAGGGGTAGGGATTGGGTAGGGGTACACGGTAAAACAAGATGGACACTACAGGGACTTTCAGGAAGGAAAGCAGAGAATTTGAAGGAGGTGGGTTTGGGGTGGACTAACGGGGGTAGAAAAGATTGTGGTTTTGGATGGGGAAGATAATAGATGGTGGTGACAGCTGTTTTGAAGACTTGAGGGAAGAATGGGATTGAAGAGTGTGTGGGAGTTTATTCCAAAGGCGGGAAAAAAGAGGAATGAAAGAGTGAAGGTGAGCAGTGATTCTTAATTTTGGTAAATTTACCACAAGGGGGTTGCTAGCGGACCTTGAGTGCCTTGCAGAAATATGAGGGGGACATATCGCTCGCGACAGAGTTGGGGGGGGGGGGGGGCAAGACCGGAGAGGAGACGGTAGAAGAGAGAAAGACACCAACCTGCCTGCGGTGAGAGAGCGACACCCAAAGACTCATCCTCATCGCGGGAGATACCAATGATCCGAAATGCTTTGGTTTCCACAGCGTGAAGCCGAGAAAGGTGGGAGGCAGGAGCACTAGCCCAGAGGGGAGAGCAGAACTCCATCAGGCTGCGGACAAAAGCTTTGTATGTGGTCAGGAGCTCAGGTGGACCAAGGAAAGACTTTGCACGACGGAGGATGCCCAGTCAGCAGAAATACCGCCTCATATTTATATAGACTAGAACCGGGCGTAGTGGCGTGTGCCTGTAATCCGGCTACTCGGAGGCTTGGGTTGGAGGATCGCTTGAGGAGGGGAGCTCTGCGCTGGGCCGTGCTATGAGAGGGTGTAGGGCAGCCCGGAATCATGGCGAAACCCAATCCTTATCCCTGTGTCGTAAGAGGCGACCAGGGTTGCGTCAGGAAGGGCGTAAAACCTGTGCCAAATCAGTATGCGGATCATAACGGATGATCCGCTGTGGCGACCCCTAACGGGAGCAGCCGAAAGAAGAACAACACATTTATATAGACTAGAAATACTAGGGAGCGGCCAGAGGGGGTGGGGTCATGTGCATGTGCGCAACATGTGGATGGAAGTGGTCTGATGATGATGATATAATTTTTTTATTATTCTTTAACAGCAACAATGATTGCCACAATATTGTGGGGTTGACCATGGAAAGATTGGCCCAAGTCTTTAACAAACGGGCTGGCCATACTTGACGTTTGACTAAGATTTGGGCAAGAATCTGGAATTTGGCCATGATGTCGGCGATAGCTCGCCTACTCTTCGTGAAGGATACCATGGGATCTTTAACATTCACCAATTATAATGCCAGCAGACGAGACACCCAGTATGACGTTCATCCAAGAGACGGCACACACACTGATGAATCACCCTACCTGTGAAACACCGGGATGACACTTTATCGCTGGGTCGAGATTCAAACCCATGCTAGACAGCTTAGAGGGGAGTATGCCTGGCAATAGGCAAGCCTGTCAACCCCAGTGTTATTATTGATATCATTATCATCAGATAGAATTGACTGATTAATTTGTGGTTATAATAATTTTGACGAAAAATATAACTTGGATGACATAGAGGCTGGAGTCAGGATTGGAGGAAGATGTATCAACAACTTAAGGTATGCTGATGATACCACTCTGATGGGAAAAATTAAAGAGGACTTGATGAAACTGCTGCAGACATTGAAGAAAGTAATTGAAAAAGTTGGTCTTTATTCAAACCGAAAAAAGACGAAAATCTTGTCAACTGAGAAGATCGATGTGTTCATATTGGGAGACGATCACATGGTCATGGTGGAGTTTCATCTTACTGGGTTCTAAGATTGAAGTGAGTGGAGAATGTAGAGAAGAAATTAATCGATGGTTAGCAGCAGTGTCCGGATTGACAAAGATGTGACAATACAAACCAAGAGGAGGCTGCTAAATGCCCCCTTGTACTTCCAGTTGTAATGTGTGGATGTGATTCATGGACAGTGAAGAAGGAAGAAAGGAAGAAGATTGACAATTTTGAAATCTGATGTTGGAGACCCTGACTTTTTTGACCATAACCAAATCCGTCGCCAACTTTTTGAGATCGTGTGCTCTGCATTGTTTTGGGCCCTCTCTCCCAATTTTGAAGAATCCCTTAAAATATTATCGTATCCAGATCCAGGTTTTCATGAAAATCGAATCAATTAGTCCTTGTCACACACCCAACCAGTCCACCAGTTTTTATTCGAATCCATCAACAATTTTTTGTTGTGGATGGATTTGGGTGAAAACATAACCTCCGTCCACCTTCTGTGTTGAATCAATGGCCAGGATAAATCACATACAAAGCCCAAAGGTACAAGTCATAAACAAGTCAAATGCAGTTCACATATAATCTGATGGCTTTAAAAAATAGGACAGCAAATGTATACATCATTCATGGATAAACTCATTTAAGCACCTTTATTGGCTAAATATCATTGTGACCGAGCTTATGGCCTACCTCGAGACCCAGCAGGTTGAGATCCATTTGTCTGTGGGGGTGGGAGGCGGTGCAATAACCAAAGAATGCCTCAAGGATGTCGGGTTTCCTCCAATGCTCTTTCAGTTTAGTATTGTTATGCTTGTGGGGTAGGTCGAAGAAACCCCAGTCTCCGATGTCGAAGAAACCAATGTCCAACTCAGGATCGATGCAACAGAGCTCAAATCTTTAATACATGTACATGGAAAAGGAAACAACCCTTATAATTTGTTTGTCCTCAAAGCAGGGTTCACGTACAGGTTTGAAGAGGAAAGTAGGGAGGGAAAGGGGGAGAAGGTACATCCTATTTCTATTCCAAGTTTGAAGAGGAAAGGAGGGAGGGAAAGGGGTAAGAATGGATGCATTGTATTGTAAAAGTAGAGGAATATAAGAATAAAACAAATGAATGGAAGTGAGGGTCACACCCAAACATAAGAAAAGTTTTTTTTCTGAGAATGCACACAAGCACTCTGTCCAGCCCATTTCTTGGAAAACAGATGCTTATGAGGGTCAACATATACATTCAATACAAGAATACTAAGGAGTTGTATATTTGTCTTCCAGAACTCATTTTATGTTTTCCAAGTAACATAAGAGTAAATTTTATCATAAATAGAGATACATATACTGTTAATTGGATTCAGTAATAAGCAGCGTAATATTTTTGAGATTCAGTGTTAAGCAAGTACATGTAGAAGTTCATCAGAAATAGCAGTACATATGAGTTTTAAAAACAAAAGCAGGCACATTAAGCAAATTATATAA
Source organism: Eptatretus atami (assembly GCA_035128595.1). NCBI lineage: Eukaryota > Metazoa > Chordata > Myxini > Myxiniformes > Myxinidae > Eptatretus > Eptatretus atami. Next base: position 58,709,592 of record CM068958.1, on the reverse strand, counting down.
ACTGCGAATGTGTAAATGTATTATTGTAAATAATGAATGTACACTTCTGCAGGTATATGGGGGAACTTCATAGTAAAGTTAGGATTGTATAGCGTAGCATGGCCCGTGGACGTGTGGGAGACATCTCGATGTAAATTAAGTAGGGAAACTGTGAGCTTAAGTGTTAAGTGTTAAATTAGTTAGAGTTGAAGGGTAATTTCTCCCAGTATGTGATTGCCCCCTGTGACTTTTTCCTCTGTTTTTGCATTTCAAGACTGGCCATAAAAAGGAATCATGTCCTTAGAACAACAACCGAGCCGGACATTTCCAAGCAGGCGAAAACCCCACCTCCAAGAATGACAACGAGCGAGACCACACCCCTGGGGTGGATGATGGATGGGGGAGACGTCAGAGGGAAGAGACGAGGATGGAGGCAGGATCGGCGGTTGGGACAGAAACGCGAGCGTGAAGGGAGGGTCTGTGAGGTACGTGCTTGGAGACAGAGGTTTCGTTTTTCTGGCTTCCCCTCAACATGGTGAAGAAGGCTGCACGATTCTCATGTTCGTGCTGAGGCAAATTTGCTCACGTGATGGAGCAAGACACTAGCCATTGACTGTTTGGCTGGGTCGTGTGAGACCGCGCCTCGAAGCCTCGTGTTGTGCCATCGGGGAAGAAGACGGCCCCATTTTGCAGAGAAGCTGCATCGGCAAGTGTGATCATGAAAAGAAGCTGTGAAATGGTTTCTGAGCCCTGATGTTGAATATCACCACCTGAACTACCTCCCATACGCTTCCCGCCGAGAGCGGCTTGGCGCCATTTTGCGAGCTTCCCACGCAGGACGACGTGGTTTGATCATCAAGTTCTAAAAGACCATCTCTGGGCACACAGCTAAGTGCCGGGATAAAAGGAGGGATTATTATTTTATTTATTCTGTCCTTTTGTCTGCATTAAGTCTGTGTGGAGGCGCTTCCAATCGGAATTTAGTTAACCTCACGTTTCATTCGTATCTCATTTTGATTTATCTCCATTATAAATATCTGATTTACAGTATGTCATTAAACCCATATTTATTAAGATTGCTTGTGTCTGTCTATTTGTTGTGGGTTCGAATATAAACCCGTGTGCATCCATCTGCTATGCGTCCTTGCTGCCCTCCGTCCCACACACGCCATGATCTCCAAGGATCACGTGTTCGCCTCCAAGGTAGAACCGTTTGGCCGTTCGTCCAGGTCGGTCTTAACCGACGTGGACGCGGCAGTATTAAACACCAGTAGCAACTGTTTAAAAAGCAAATCGAACATTGGACAGAATTGACTGAATACTGCATTTTTTGAAGAAAATAATTTTTACTCCCAGTAGGTGTGCCCCAGGAAACATCCCACTTATACACGTTAATGCAGAGTTCATCCAAGGTGGAAAATCCCCTTGGGGAGGAGGGCAAATGAAGTCGCTACAACCTCAATCGTGTGATCCCTCTTCCCCTTGGCAAGTTTTGTTTAGATAAGTTAGGACTGACTATCATGGTTGGACAGACAGACACCAAATTGTGTATTTTAGTATGGTTCTCCTTGTTATTTTGGTGGCCAACCCCTGGTCTAAATAATGCTCTTGGAAATTTAAATTAATAAAAACAAACGCTTTATTCAAAGAAAGACAATTTTTTTTATCTTACAATGATCAATAAATCAATCATTCAATCAAAACAACTTTTATTTCCTTCACGAAAAGCAGCCAAGTGCAAAGAAGACATTTGAATGGCTGAAGGAGGTTGAATCCCAAAACGCAAGCTTGTAGTGGAAATGCCCTTACACATACAGGAGAAATTCAGAACAAACTCGGAAAGAACTTCAAATTACATAACAGAAATAATATAAACCATGGTGTAAATGAAAGAAACGTATTAATGGGCAAACAATTCAACAAAGTGAAAGAATGCATCAGTAGATCAATATAATAGATCAATGGATCAATGGAAAGTATTAGTGCAAGAATTCAAGAGGCATAAATACAATATAATTCTTAAAGGACCTATTTACAACACTCCGAGACAAAATATTCCTAAAGGTTGAATGAAAAATTATTCAATGACAGGGATTTTCAAATACAATCTGGCCGATCATTCCATAGTTTAGCGCCAGAGAAACAAATATTATGTTGAAAAGTAAAAGTTCTGTGTTTCAGAAAATGAATATCAGTGGCGAATCTGGTATCACACTTGTGAATTTCATAGTTAAATTCAAAAATATCACAAAACTTATCAGGAAGTGGTCTATTCATTTATTTATACATGAAAATACTTTGATGTGATGTGACATTGCACAATTTCAAAAGATTTAACCGATGAAATAAATGGTTTGCACACGTTCTTGGAGATTCTCTAGATATGATCCAAAGAAATTTGTGCTGCAACACTACCAATTTATTTAGATGTGATTGAAATGTATTTGTCCAGCCTAAATTACAGTATGAGAGATATGGAAATACAGTACAAGTGAACAATAAAGAAATCTAAGTATTGTATTTGGGAGCAAATAATTCAATCTATAGAAAATGCCAATATTTTTTGAAACTTTATTTGCGATTTCCTGAAGATGCTATTTCCAAGAAGGTTTAGAATCAATATATACCCCGAGAAACTTGGTCTCTTCAACTCTCAAAAGTTACCCTCATAAGACATTAAGATAATAAGACATTTGCTCACAGAATTAAATTTCCACTGCATTTGACGTACAAGTACCTGTGCCATCATGGTTGGCTTAATGGTTAGAGTGGTGGGCTTGGGATCCTAGGGTCCTGATTCAAATCCCACTCAGCTGTTGAATTAATACCAGATGGGGTTGACTCAGCCTGTCATCCTTCTGAGGTTGGCAAAATGAGTACCAGCTTGCTGGTATCCTGTGTTGGAATGGTGACCCGTCCAGGATGGTGCCCAATAGCCCAGGAGACGGCTTTGGCAGCACCAACGCTCTGCATAGAGTATGATCCCAATGGATTTGGATTTTTGGGGATTTACCAGTTCCATTGCTTTTGGTATGTGACTGCACCACTGAGACAAACCTCGTGACATTCTTCAGTGAGTACCCCCATGTGTACCATCACATGCTGATCAACAAACAAAATGTGTTTTTTT
>CM068958.1:58675719-58692652 GCA_035128595.1 Eptatretus atami | reverse complement strand
TCAGTTTCTTGACTTCTCTCAACTTGCAACAATTCAAGTCACTAATGAATTGTCTTGATTTTTTTTTTTGGTATGACAGTATCGAGGCTCGAGGAGGAGCTAGAACGTAGAACATACCCGAATGTAACAGGACGAAAAGAACAGCAGAAAGAGAAGAGGGAGCGGGAACATTGAACAGCCATGGTTGGGTGGACAAAATAGAGGGATACTGGAGAAATAACTGATGACGGAAAGAGGGGGGGTGGGAGGGGGAAACAGAGGGGGACTGGAGGACTGTTGAATTAACTTAGATTATGTGCTTACTTGGTCTCCATGGAAATTCCAAAAATAGGTTGTGCCACAATAGCTATTAAACTTTTAAAGGGGTGCTTGTGAAAAGAAAACCTCTAAGAAAGACTACACATTTCTTGTTCCCCATTTTATCTTTCTTTCTCTCTTTCAGGTGTGACAGGTTACGCTCAAGACATCAAAATCCATTAACGGCTTCAGACTCGCGTGGTACGTGTCATCCCTGCATTGTGAAGACGCAAGTAATATCAAGTCCAGAAATACTATATTGTTTGACATTAAATGCACAGAGCTATCACTTGTACACTATTCCTCACGAAGGAGTCAACAGCTGGAGAATCAGGAGCCTCGCTACAACGATCGCACTTCGTACCCGACGAGTCGAAGATATGCATGAAATGTCTCCCTCATACTGACTGCGCGTTAGGAGCACGATGAGGAAATACAGCGTGTGAGGTAGATCATGCGGAGGAGTCCAAGAAATATGGGTATTGGTCAAGGTTTCAGGTACGTAGTTTTGCAAATGTTTGTTTATAACCAATCTCTTCGCACTGAAATGGTCCACATTGTTTGATGTAAAAAAAAAAATGAAAAAGCGTACCTGCCTTAGGCCAAAGGTATCTTGCCAAAAGACCTTGATTTGAGAGTTTCATTTTTAATGAAAAATCAGTTTTTCGTCATGACGTCATAACGACGAAATTTATATATCTGAGAAACACTCTTCTAGGGCTTCAATTTGAGTACTACTCGATATGTTAGCAAAGATTTAAAAAATACCTTCATGAAGGTCAACTTCGACTTAGCGCTAACCGATGAAGGTCCAAGGCCAGATCGCCACCAAAAACTAATCAGCTGATGCCTATCGTAATGCTATATATCCACCAAGTTTGGAGATGATCCGATAAAATTTACTCAAAAGCTAAGGGTTTCGTGATTTTGATGTTGACCTTCTGGTGACCTTGACTTTGACCTTGACCTTCGAAATTTTGGGCGTCGAAACTATTGCGCTCACGAGAGTACATGTCAAGTTTGAGAGCCATTGCTTTAGAACTGTGACTTAGAGAGCAAGTTGAAAGTTGAAATCAATTGTAACAGCAAAATATATAAACAAAAAAACAAACAACCGATCGGTAAACATATTCTTGCTTTGGCAAGATAATAATAGAACAGCTATGTGAATGTCTGGAAAGTTATTCCAAGAAAACATTCGTCATTAGTCTTTATGATTTTACACGAATCACTCAGTCAAAGGTTGAGCTGTGCTCGTCCCGTTTAGCGTCGTGATATGGCGTTTTCTACTCGTTTTGAAAATGCACTGTAAGTGCATCCTTCTTGCTCACGTAGTTTGTTTTCATTATGATGTTCCTCACAACGATCATAATAATTTATTGAACACAACGGCTATTTATAAAACCTCAAATTAACATGATTTGAGGGATGTTATACTGCATGTGATATAATTTAGAGTTTAGCTTAATAACAAACCTCAAATAGTTGTACGCCAAAAGTAAGAACTTTTATAGTTTGTAACTTAAGCTCATTAGAAGTAGAAAGCTGATCCATGGTTCTTCAGTCTTCAGACTGTTGTTCCTATAATTGCATACCTTGTGGTTGTGTTGGCTCACACTTCAGTCATTTCTTTCAGCACTTTTACAGGTCAGATTTAGAGATCTCAAAGGGATAGATACTTAGGGCTTTCTCTTCTCTGATAGATTAAGTTCTATCACTTCTTGAGTAGTTTCAATCCCTTCTTTGAACTTTTTTCCAAAACTTCCTCAAATCTTTCATATAAGAAAGGGGCTACATATGTTGAATAGTATTCCAGTTTAGGTCTCCCTCATTATTATTTTGTAGAGAAAGTATGAAGGTTTTCCTGGTTCGGATGTCTGGAAAGTTATTTTGATGACAACAAGTCAAAGAGTTAGTCTTTTGCTGCCGTCCTTCCTAATAATGCAGATGAATTTCAATCATCCTTAAAAGTCAGCGTGTTTTTTTTTTTCTCTCTCTCTCTTCTGCTCTCTCACACTCACACTCACAACATCATTGTTCGTTGATAAGTAGGTCCACATTCTGGATTACTCTGTCATAGTGTAAAAACTTTACATTTTAATTGGTTGAAAGCAGGGTTTCATGTTTTAGTCTTTGGTTATTTCACTCTCTCACGCAGGTGGTCTGTCTTCTTACCGTCTCCTCTCCGCCGTTCCCCCCTCCCCCACTCTGTCTGTGATCTGTCCCCCCCCCCCCCATAATTTCTCCAGGGTCGCTCAAGGTCCACTCAGAACGCCCCATCTGTGTGAAACCTACCAAATCAAGAATCACTCTCACGATTCACTTCTTAATTCCTCTCCCCTCCCCCCAACCTCTGGAACAAACTTCCACACAATCTCAATCCACTCTTCCTCCAGGTCTTCAAACATCTGTTGGCACACACCACGCTCTTATCATTCCCCCATCCAAAACCATATACTTTCCTACCCCCGTAAATCCTCCCCAAACCCACCTCCATTCAAATTCCCTGGCTTTCCCTTCTTGAAAGTCCCTGTGGTGTCCATTCTGTTTACCCTGGTGTACCCTGCACCACCCTCTCCCTTCCACAGACTCATGGTCTCTGTTCCCCACTGATTTGTTGCTTCCCTTTTCCTTACAAACGATGGAAGGTTTTCATTGAACCTGGGAAAACGTCTTCATTGAACACGTTTTTTTTTGTTGTTTTTTTTTGGCTCAGCGAGTGTGCTGTCTGTGGTTCTCAGATCTGTGGTGTTCATCGGTGACACTGGTCGAGCTTTCGTCTAAATCCTGATGCTCATCTTCACTTCTTCAGTTCAGAGTCAAATTTTGCCGAAAAATATCTCCAACATCACCTCTGTGTTACCAGTAAAAGGAAACTTTATCAAGAAAAAAAAAAATCCATCTCTTTCCATACTGGCACTGGCCATGTTTCACCATTTTGGATCCAGAAATAATTAATTATCATTTTCCATATTTCAGGTTGGGAGGCAAAATGTGGCATGTTCCTCCGTTGCAACAGTCAAATGAACCTATGTTTGTGTCGTCATACACCGCAAACCTATGGTGCGCGTGAGGCTTAGAATGTAGGAACGCAAGGTTATCTCTTGGATCCTGCCTCGTCTTCTGGGGCAAGCCAAGTGCAATTGATCAACGCAGTGAAATGACAGCACAGTTTCACAACACAGGTGTATATGAGGTGATTTATTATTTCACTCATTCAAACTAGGCCATCTGAGATTGTGATTTCTGATTCGGGGAGGGAGGAGTGGGGGGGGGGAAAAAATGTACTGTCCCGTCCCAATTTTTGAATGTCTGTCTTGAATTAAACTTTCTGAACTGCCTGTCCTCAAAAGACTGGAATCACATTGCAAGCTACTACTTAGGTTGAAAAGAGGTTTCCGTTAATTGTAATCATTCAACAGGGCATCCACATATCTCTGCGGTTTTTCATGTATAAGTCGCTTGTAGACGGAGTAAATGCTTTGTGTTGTCAATCAGCAACTGAGGGTGGGCAGATGAGTGAGCAGTCAATAAGTCGTTTTATGAATGAAGAAAGAATGGACAAGCAACCATCATTGTGGTATTCTGCGGGTCACCTTTCTCCAAGCTGAATATTCTTTTAATTCTGACTCTGCGATTGTCCTGTCAACAGTCTCTTTATCGCGCTTGTGGATTTGCCCTCTGATTACTATAGTTTGTACATCTTCTGTTCAAGAATCTCTCATGGAGGATGTTATTAAATGCCTTTTTGAGGTCCTTATAGATGTAGTCGAAAATATATGTTGTTCGTCTTGATTGTAGGCTTGATGGATGGACTTAAGAAGTATGCAAACTCACCTGCTTAGCTGTCTACCCTGGGGTTTGAATCCTGACCCAGCTATAAACTGTCGTTCTGGTTTGTTCACAGGCAGGTTGAATTTTTTTTTTTAAATGATCCCACGGTATCCTTCGCGCAAGGAGTCGGCAAACTATCGCCGGCACCCACGAAGCCAAATTGAACATTCTTTCCCGAAGCAGCAGAGGGCATTGCACAGCTGCACAGCCCCCTCCCTCGGCCAATAATACTACCCCCACAGCCTGGTGCTGCATACGCAATGAAGACGTACTGTGAATGTTGTCCGGTTTCCATATCATTCCAGTGTGAGTAGCATGTGACCTACCACTTCTGAAACCATGCTGGCTGTTTGAGAATAGATGTGGCATTCCGTGTGCTCTGCAGTGACATCTGTCACTACTTTTCCATGAGTTTTTCCAGCAACTGAGGTCAAAGTAACAGGATGGCAGTTGCTCTCATTCCGTCTCTCCCTCTTTCTGTGTGGATTGGACACAACATTGACTTTTCTCCAGGTAGATGTCTTTTTCTCAACAAGCGATTTTCCTGTACATTAGAGCAGAAAGAGGCTTCCACCTTTCTCTGCTGTTACATTTTCTGACTTTCAAAGTGGATCCAATCTGGACTTGGAGACTTGTCTGCTCTCAGTGATTTGATATGTTTGAGCCCACCAATTCCTAGATCACTTCCAGTGTTCTCTAATCGTATCAGATGTCTGCCAGCAAACTGGTTCTGAATTAATTGGTTTTTTTCCTTCAAAATGTGAATACAGCAGCGAATAGAGAGGTTCATAGACACCTTACCCCAATTGATATAAAATGAGGTTGATTTAAGGTCGTATTAAAAAACCAAAAAACCAAAGTTTCGCACACCTTGATGCATCTTACAACCACCTTGTTTAACATGTCCCAAGTACTGCTAAATAGAAAGGGTTTTGGAAAAGCGCCAAAAAAGGAGATTGTTTCTTGTGTTCAAGATATATTCAAATTGAATTATAATGGAGAACTTTATAAAGATCATTGGGAAAAAAACCCGGGAGGTTACTGCTGTCTATGCTGGTGTCTTATTACAGCATCTTATTTAACAGTCTATTAGTTCTTTGTGGCCTGTTGTTGTGGTCCTTTATAACATTCTTAAAAACAGGATTTTCCGTTGGGAATGATTTTTCAATTTTATTTGACTGCCAGACAGCAGTAAATATTCTCTCGCTTCCCTCTACGTATATGCTATGCACGATGTGAACAGAATTCAGAGGCCAAAGTACTACACTCAACCTACAGGGTTCTCTCTTCCGATTTCATGTTCGATTTGTTTTTCAAAATATAACCTCGATTCAATGAAGTTGTTCATCGATCATAAACTACATTTGTGGACAGACAGACAGGACAAGTCAAACCAATTGCTTAACCCCGCTTCTTCGCTTTGCGGTGCACAGGGGTCAATATAATTTGTACAGTCTGGCTTTGTTGGCAGCTCGGGAGATGTCTTGCTTATGAGAAGAGTACAACTTTTCATTCTACTACATATGCCCAATTTTTGGGGGATCTTTATTTGTGTTGGCTCGTTTTGTTCGACCACTTAAGTAGCTGAAACTGTACACCAATAAAACAACTCGAACTTCTTGTTCATGCTCATGTCCACTTGTTCCGTTGTAAAAAACACAATACCACAACGCAAGAGTTGCCAGTAGGCAACTTCACTGTGCTGTGAGGCAAATTTTAGCTTTGGTTATTTCCCCACACTTAAATGTAATAAATGAAAACACGGTGGGGGTGGGCATGGTGGGGGATATTGTAGTGAGGCACAGTCCTGTACATCCGTCACGCCAGCTCCTCCAAGACGGCACTATGTGAGAAATTCAACTAAAATTTGGTAGTTGTGATCACCAATGCATAAAGTGCGAGAGCAACAACATTTTAGCCCTTCCCTCCTGGGCTCAATGGCCCCCTGGTTTTTGTTTTTAGCCACTCCCCATGCCTGGTGTTGAGCTAATGGTTAGGGTGGTGGGCTTTGGATCCAGGGTCCTGAGGTTCAAAATCTCGCTTCAGCTGTTTGAATTAAATACTAGGTGGGGTTAACTCGACCCGTCATCCTTCCGAGGTCAGCAAAAGAGTGCCAGCATGCTGGTATACTGTGTCGGAGTGCGACCCATCCCAGTATTGTGGTCCAATAGCCAAGGAGACTTGCTTAAGGCAGCACCAATGCGCTGCACAGAGTTCTGGTCCAATCTCATCCTCTCCTCCTCCCCCTGGGGCATGGATTAAAAGGTCAAATACCCCCCAAAATGGCAATTACGGGCAAATTTAAATGTTTTTCAAAGAAACTTTGTATATGTACTTAACATTGGATATTCATTCAATACATAACGATTTTTTGGGGATTTTCTCTGCGTTTTGTCCCAGGGTGTTGGGACTTGGGGTCATGGATCAAAACAAACGTCTTGTTTTGTAATTCACAAATTTGATATTTGGGTAACTCCGGTGGAGCTTTTTTCCATCTTTCAACATCTTTAGGTGGGATTTGCGATGGTTGCGTTTCGTTTTTATTATTAATCGGTTTATCGACAGCATTGACATGGCACATGCTCTGTGGTCATTGAGTATTTCGGAGTATAGATTAGGTCATATCTACATTGTTAAATGGCTAAATTAGCTACCATCGTTCAGTGACAAAACAAAACCGAAAATTTCTATCTTAAGCCTTGTTACCTGCACCAGTAAGGTGTTGCATGATCTGCCGCCCTTGAAATTTTAGTTTGTTGCCTCTCTCTTCTCAGACACAAGTCAGCAAATGCACTGGAAATTCAATGGACGTAGTCCAGCAAATTCACTGGTTACAAGGTGGTCTGATTGCTTGTAACGGTGACGTTCACATTTTCTGATTTATGAAGTCTTTCTCCTGTAGTATGTACCATGCCTTGTCATGGAAGCCCAACAAACTGGTACGTTTTATTAATCAGAATTTTTATGCTGCTTTGTTTCCACTGTGCTGGATTATTTTTATTGTATTTTTTAATATACACTGCTACAGGAATGAAAAGGCAATGTATAGAAAAGGTGTTTTCCTAGCCACGAATTTTAATCTCAGCTCCCCAATTACGATCTCCCAATGGCAAATCAACATCACCACCAAAATAGGTCAACAAGAAATACCAGGTATAAAACAAAGCAAACAATACTCGATCTCGGATATGCCTCACAACGACGCATAACAGTGTGTGGGGATACCCCCTCCCCCCCCACCAGACAGCTTAATGTCAAGCAGTTTCAGAAGAAAAAAAAACAAGTCTTGAAGAACAACAGCACAATCCCGAATTCACCAGGTGCGGATGTGAGAGAAAGAATCCACAAATATGTCCACAGCAGCAAAGGCAAGCGGTTCATAGGAGGCAACATCCAACTCTATGGCCTGGGTAATGCTCGTGGTAACGTCAGTATTAAAGGCACTGACAAAGGATCCAGCACATGAGAGAGTTCAGTTAGGGAATGGTAGCCATCTGCAAGGCAAGCCGCATAACTGAAGGTTTACCGACGGTGAAGAGGGAGTCGTTGCAGCTGGATAGTAATGCGAATTCCCCTAGGTGTGGTCCAGACTCTAGAAACTCGTTTGAAGGAGTCACTTTACCGTCACTAATGCCATTACACTTTGTTTTCGGTTTCCCAACTTGTCCGCTCTAAGAAAGGATAATAAGGGAAATAAAGGAATTCTAAACAAATTAAAATATCAAAAAAAATAAGAAAAAAATTTTGTTATATTGCCTTCTCTCTGCGGCCGCGTGCGAACTCGCCTTCAGGAAGACAAACAGCTGGTGGTCGACAAAAAACGTCTGTTCGGGGAAACACCGAACCACCGCTGGAGCATTCGCCATCAGTTCATTGTGCTTTGTTTCAATCAAAGGTCCTACAATCATAAATCTATCAGCACATTCTGCTTGACTCCAGTCCATCAATCCCAGTTGAGGTTCGGACCCCTGGCCTGACTTTTTGAATGTTCCCCTCTGTGGGAAATTCTTCCTACTTACAATCCAGAATCATCTGACCTCAACTTGCCTGGTTGCTTGAGCCAAGGATTGTCAGGCCAATCAACATAACCTACTCACAAACTTTTCATAATACGAAAACGAGAAAAATGACAGGAGTAACAAGCCAATGACTGACAGTGAGTGGACAAGTTGGCCACAATAAGCAAGTGAACAAACAGGAAAAGAGGGGAGTAAGTAGTGAATTAACACAAGTGATGATTCATTGTAAGGGTGTTGGATCGGCAGGAGTTAATGGGCATAGATACGATGGGGTTTTTCATGGCCCATGTCGGCGAGAGCCCCAGAATCGACGAGGTCGATTCAGATCGACCTGCGCCATTGCACCTTCGTGACTTTCAGTGAGAGTTTGAGTGGTGGACATGCACACTTCCTTGAAGCCCGTGGAGGAACAGTGCAGTGAAGTTCTCCCTGACAGTTCAGTGAATAAGGGGGCGGGTAAAGCTATAGGAACAATACCTGGATTTGGACAATAGCTATTAAACTTTTAAAGGGTGCTTGTGAAAAAGAAAACCTCTAAGAAGACTACACATTTCTTGTTCCCCATGTTTATCTTTCTTTTCTCTCTTTCAGGTGTGACAGGTATGACGCTCAAGACATCCAAAGATCCATTAACGGTTCAGCTCGGTGGTACCGTTGTCATCCCCTGCATTGTGAAGACGCAAGTAAATATCAATCCCAAGAATACTATAATTGTTTGGGAACATTTAAATGGCACAGAGCTATCACTTGTACACTATTCCTACGAAGGAGTCAACAGCCTGGAGAATCAGGAGCCTCGCTACAACGATCGCACTTCGTTACCCGATGAGTCGAAGATATGTCATGGAAATGTCTCCCTCATACTGACTGCGGTTAGGAAGCACGATGAGGGGAAATACAGGTGTGAGGCGTGTGAGGTAGATCATGCCGGAGGAGTCCAAGGAAATATGGGTATTGGTCAAGGTTTCAGGTACGTAGTTTTGCAAATGTTTGTTTTATAACCAATCTCTCTCGCACTGAAATGGTCCACATTGTTTGATGTAAAAAAAAAAAGAAAAAGCGTACCTTGGCCTTAGGCCAAAGCGTATCTGCCAAATGACCTTGATTTGAGAGTTTCATTTTTAATGAAAAATCAGTTTTTTCTCGCATCATGACGTCATAACGACGAAATTTATATATCTGAGAAAACACTCTTCTAGGGCTTCAATTTGACGGTACTACTCGATATTGTTAGCAAAGATTTAAACAAATGACCTTCATGAAGGTCAACTTCGACCTTAGGCGCTAACCATGAGGTCAAGGCCGATCGCCACCAAAAAACTAATCAGCTGATGCCTATCGATAATGCTATATATCCACCAAGTTTGGAGATGATCCGATAAAATTTACTCAAAAGCTAAGGGTTTCGTCTGATTTTGCATGTTGACCTTCTTGGTGACCTTGACCTTTGACCCTTGACCTTCGAAATTTGGGCGTCGAAAACTATTGCGCTCACGAGAGTACATGTCAAGTTTGAGAGCCATTGCTTTAGAACTGTGACTTAGAGAGCAAGTTGAAAGTTGAAATCAATTGTAACAGCAAAATATATAAACAAAAAAACAAACAAACCGATCGAGTAACATATTCTTGCTTTGCCAAGATAATAAAATAGAACAGCTATGTGAATGTCTGGAGAAATTATTCCAAAGGAAAACGATTCGTCATTCATGCTCTTTATTGATTTTACACGATACTCAGTTCAAAGGTTGAGCTGTGCTCGTCCCGTTTTAGCGTCCGTGATATGGGCGTTTTCTACTCGTTTTGAAAATGCACTGTAAAGTGCATCCTTCTGCTCACGTAGTTTGTTTTCATTATATGTTCCTCACAACGATCATAATAATTATTGAACAGCAACGGCTATTTATAAAACCTCAAATTAAATGATTGAGGGATGTTATACTGCATGTGATATTAATTTAGAGTTTAGCTTAATAACAAACCTCAAAATAGTTGTACGCCAAAAGTAAGCAACTTTTATAGTTTGTAACTTAAGCTCATTAGAAGTAGAAAGCTGATCCATGCGTTCTTCAGTCTTCAGACTGTTGTTCCTATAATTGCATACCTTGGTGTGGTTGGCTCACACTTCAGTCCATTCTTTCAGCACTTTTACAGGTCAGATTTAGAGATTCTCAAGGGATGAGATACTTAAGGCTTTCCTTTCTCTGGATAGATTAGTTCTTCACTTCTCTGAGTAGTTTCAAGTCCCTTCTTTGAACTTTTTTCCAAAACTTCCTCATCTTTCAATAAGAAAGGGGCTACATACTGTTGAATAGTATTCCAGTTTAGGTCTCCCTCATATTTTTGTAGAGAAGTATGAAGGTTTTCCTGTTCGGATGTCTGAAAGTTATTTTGATGACAACCAAGTGCAGAGTTAGCCTTTGCTGCCGTCCTTCCTAATGCAGACTGAATTTCAATCATCGCTCAAAAGTCACGTGTTTTTTTTTTTTTCTCTCTCTCTCTCTCTCACACTCACACACATCATGTTCGTTGATAAGTAGTCCACATTTGGATTACTCTGTACATAGTGTAAAACTTTTACATTTTCAATTGGTTGGAAAGCAGGGTTTCATTGTTTTAGTCTTTGGTTATTTCACTCTCTCACCGCAGGTGGTCTGTCTTCTTACCGTCTCCTCTCCGGCCTTGCCCCCCCCCCACTCTGTCTGTGATTCTGTCCCCCCCCCCCCCCATATTTCTCCAGGTGCGCTTCAAGGTCCACCAGAACCCCCATCTGTGTGAAACTACCAAAATCAAGAATCACTGCTCACATTCCACTCTTTTAATTCCTCTCCCCTCCCCCCACCTCTGGAACACAAACTTCCACACAATCTTCAATCCACTCTTCCTCCAGGTCTTCAAACAGCTGTTCACCACCACCTCTTATCATCCCCCATCCAAAACCATATACTTTTCTACCCCCGTTAATCCTCCCCAAACCCACCTCCATCAAATTTTCCCTGCTTTCCTTCTTTGAAAGTCCCTGTGGTGTCCATTCTTGTTTACCCTGTGTACCCTGCACCAACCCTCTCCCTTCCACAGAATCTCATGTCTCTGTTCCCCACTGATTTGTGCTTCCCTTTCCTACAAACGATGGGAAGGTTTTCATTGAACCTGGGGAAAACGTCTTCATTGAACACGTTTTTTTTTTGTTGTTTTTTTTTGGCTCAGGAGTTGTGTCTGTGGTCGTCTGTGTTTCTCAGATCTGTGGTCGTTCATCGGTGACACTGGTCGAGCTTCGTCTAAATCCTGATGCTCATCTTCACTTTCTTCAAGTTCAGAGTCAAATTTTGCCAAGAATATCTCCACATCCCTCTGTGTACCAGTAAAGGAAACTTTATCAAAGAAAAAAAAAATCCATCTTCTTTCCTACTGGCACGTGGCCATGTTTCACCATTTTGGATCCAGAAATATTAATTATCATTTTCCATATTTCAGGTTGGGAGGCAAAATCGTGCGCATGGTTCTCCGGTTGCAACAGTCAAATAACCTATGTTTGTGTCGTCAACACACCCAGAACTACGGTGCGCGTGAGGCTAGAATGTAGGAACCAGGTTCATCTTCTTGGATCTGCCTCGATCTTCTGGGCAAGCCAAGTGCATTGATCAACGCAGTGAAATGACAGCACAGTTTCACAACACAGGTTTATGAGTTGATTTATTTTTCACTCATTCAAACTAGGCCATCTGAATGTGATTTCTGTCGGGGAGGGGGAGGGGGGGGGGGGAAAATGTACTGCCCGTCCCAATTTTGAATGTCTGTCTTGAATAAACTTTTCTGAACTGCCTGTCTCAAAGACTGGAATCACATTGCAAGCTACTACTTAGGTTGAAAAGGAGTTCCGTTATTGTAATCATTCAAACACGGCATCCACATATCTCTGCGGTTTTTCAATGTTGTATCGTTGTAGACCGGAGTAAATGCTTTTGTTTCATCAGCAATGAGGGTGGCAGATGAGTTGACAGTCAGATAAGTCGTTTGTATGAATGAAGAAAAAATGGACAAGCACCAATCATTGTGCGGTATTCTGCGGCGTCACCTTTCTCCAAGCTGAATATTCTTTTATCTGACTCTGGATGTCTGTCAACAGTCTCTTATCCGCTTGTGGATTTGCCCTCTGATACTATAGTTGTACATCTTCTTCAGAAATCTCTCATGAGGATGTTATTAAATGCCTTTTTGAGGTCCTTATAGATGTAGTCGAAAATATATGTTGTCGTCTTTGAATTGTAGGTTGATGGGATGGCTTAGAAGTATGCACACTCACCTCTTAGCTGTCTACCCTGGGTTTGAATCCTGACCCAGCTATAAACTGTCGTTCTGGTTTGTTCACAGGCAGGTTGATTTTTTTTTTTAAAGATCCCACGGTATCCTTCGCGAAGAGTCGGCAAACTATCGCCGGCACCAAAGCCAAATTGAACATTCTTTCCCGAAGCAGCAGAGGGCATTGCATCAGCTGCACAGCCCCCTCCCTCGGCCAATAATACTACCCCCACAGCCTGGTGCGCATACGAATGAAGACGTATCTGTGAATGTTGTCCAGGTTTCCATCATTCCAGTGTTGAGTAGCATGTGACCTACCACTTCTGAAACCATGTTGGCTGTTTGAGAATAGATTGTGGCATTCCGTGTGCTCTGCCAGTGACATCTGTCACTATCTTTTCCATGAGTTTTCCAGCAACTGAGGTCAAAGTAACAGGATGGCAGTTGCCTCATTCGTCGTCTCTCCCTCCTTTCTGTTGGATTTGGCACAACATTGACTTTTCTCCAGGTAGATGGTACTTTTTCTCAACAAGCGATTTCCTGTACATTAAGCAGAGAGGCTTCCACCTTTTCTCTGCTGTTTATTTTCTGACTTTCAAGTGGATCCAATCTGGACTTGGAGACTTGTCTGCTCTCAGTGATTTGAATGTTTGCAGCCCACCATTCCTAGATCACTTCAGTGTTCTCTAATGTATCAGATGTCTGCAGAAACTGGTTCTCGAATTAAATTGGTTCCCTCAAATTGTGAATACAGCAGCGAACTAGAGAGTTCATAGAACACCTTACCCCAATTGATATAAAATGAGATTTAAAGGTCGTATTAAAAAAACCAAAAAACCCAAAGTTTCGCACCCTTGATGCAGTCTTTACAACCACCTTGTTTAACATGTCCAAGTACTGCTAAATAGAAGGGTTTTGGAAAGCGCCAAAAAGGAAGATTTGTGTTCTTGTGTTCAAGTATATATTCAATTGAAATTATAATGGAGACTTTAAAAGTCATTGGGGAAAAAAACCCGGAGGTTTACTGCTGTCTATGCTGGTGTCTTATACAGCATCTTATTTAACATGTACATTAGTTCTTTGTGCCTGTTTGTTTGTTCCTTTATAACATTCTTAAAACAGGACTTTTCCCGTTGGATGATTTTCAATTTTATTTGACTGCCAGACAGCAGTAAATAGTTCTCATCGCTCCTCTACGTATTGCTATGCACGATGTGAACAGAATTCAGCAGAGCCAAAGTACTACACTCAACCTACAGGGTTTCTCTTCCGATTCATGTTCCGATTTGTTTTTCAAAATATAAACCTTCGATTCAATGAAGTTGTTCATCGAGTCATAAACTGACATTTGTGGACAGACAGAC
Source organism: Eptatretus atami (assembly GCA_035128595.1). Taxonomy (NCBI): domain Eukaryota; kingdom Metazoa; phylum Chordata; class Myxini; order Myxiniformes; family Myxinidae; genus Eptatretus; species Eptatretus atami. The sequence goes on along the minus strand of CM068958.1, from coordinate 58,678,842 downwards.
AGACAAGTCAAACAATTGCTTAACCCCGCTTCTTCGCTTTGCGTGCACAGGGGTCAATATCAATTTGTTACAGTCTGGCTTTGGTTGCAGCTCGGGAGATGTCTTGCTTATGAGAGAGTACAACTTTCATTCTTATCATATGCCAATTTTGGGGGGATCTTTATTTGTTTTGCTCGTTTTGTTCGACCACTTAGTAGCTGAAACTGTACACCAATAAAAACAACTCGTAACTTCTTGTTCAGTGCTCATGTCCATTGTTCGTTGTAAAAACAACAATACACAACGCGAAGAGTTGCCAGTAAGGACAACTTCACTTGCTGTGAGGCAAAATTTGTAGCTTCTGGTTATTTTTCCCCACACTTAAATTAATAAATGAAAAACCAACGGTGGGGTGGGCGTGGGGGATATTGTAGTGAGGCACAGTCTGTACCATCCGTCACGCAGCCTCCTCCAAGACGGCCATTGCTGAAGAAATTCACATAAAATTTGGTAGTTGTGATCACCAATGCATAAAGTGCGAGAGCAACAACATTTTTAGCCCTCCCGCTGGGGCTCAATGGCCCCCTGGTTTTTGTTTTTAGCACTCCCCATGCCTGGTGTTGGCTAATGGTTAGGGTGGTGGGCTTTGGATCCTAGGGTCTGAGTTCAAAATCCGCTCAGCTGTTGAATTAAATACCTAGGTGGGGTTAAACTCGACCCGTCATCCTTCCGAGGTCAGCAAATGAGTGCCAGCATGGCTGGATACGTGTCGGAAGTGCGACCCATCCCAGGATTGTGGTCCAATAGCCAAGGAGACTGCTTTAAGCAGCAACCAATGCGCTGCACAGAGTTCTGGTCCAATCTCATCCTCTCCTCCTCTCCCTGGGGCAGGATTAAAAGGTCAAATACCCCCCAAAATGGCAATTAACGGGCAAATTTTAAATGTTTTTCAAAGAAACTTTGTATATGTACTTAACATTGGAGTATTCACTGTCAATACATAACGATTTTTGGGGATTTTCTCTGCGTTTTGTCCCAGGGTGTTGGGACTTGGGGTCATGGATCAAAACAAAACGTTTGTTTTGTAATTCAAATTTGATATTGGGTAACTCCGCGTGGAGCTTTTTTTCCATCTTTCAACATCCTTAGGTGGGATTTGCGATGGTTGCGTTTCGTTTTTTATTATTAATCGGTTTATCGACAGCATTGACATTGCACATGCTCTGTGGTCATTGAGTATTTCGGAGTATAGATTAGGTCATATCTACATGTTAAATGGCTAAATTAGCTACCATCGTTCAGTGACAAAACAAAACCGAAAATTTCTATCTTAAGCCTTGTTACCTGCACCAGTAAGGTGTTGCATGATCTGCCGCCCTTGAAATTTTAGTTTGTTGCCTCTCTCTTCTCAGACACAAGTCAGCAAATGCACTGGAAATTCAATGGACGTAGTCCAGCAAATTCACTGGTTACAAGGTGGTCTGATTGCTTGTAACGGTGACGTTCACATTTTCTGATTTATGAAGTCTTTCTCCTGTAGTATGTACCATGCCTTGTCATGGAAGCCCAACAAACTGGTACGTTTTATTAATCAGAATTTTTATGCTGCTTTGTTTCCACTGTGCTGGATTATTTTTATTGTATTTTTTAATATACACTGCTACAGGAATGAAAAGGCAATGTATAGAAAAGGTGTTTTCCTAGCCACGAATTTTAATCTCAGCTCCCCAATTACGATCTCCCAATGGCAAATCAACATCACCACCAAAATAGGTCAACAAGAAATACCAGGTATAAAACAAAGCAAACAATACTCGATCTCGGATATGCCTCACAACGACGCATAACAGTGTGTGGGGATACCCCCTCCCCCCCCACCAGACAGCTTAATGTCAAGCAGTTTCAGAAGAAAAAAAAACAAGTCTTGAAGAACAACAGCACAATCCCGAATTCACCAGGTGCGGATGTGAGAGAAAGAATCCACAAATATGTCCACAGCAGCAAAGGCAAGCGGTTCATAGGAGGCAACATCCAACTCTATGGCCTGGGTAATGCTCGTGGTAACGTCAGTATTAAAGGCACTGACAAAGGATCCAGCACATGAGAGAGTTCAGTTAGGGAATGGTAGCCATCTGCAAGGCAAGCCGCATAACTGAAGGTTTACCGACGGTGAAGAGGGAGTCGTTGCAGCTGGATAGTAATGCGAATTCCCCTAGGTGTGGTCCAGACTCTAGAAACTCGTTTGAAGGAGTCACTTTACCGTCACTAATGCCATTACACTTTGTTTTCGGTTTCCCAACTTGTCCGCTCTAAGAAAGGATAATAAGGGAAATAAAGGAATTCTAAACAAATTAAAATATCAAAAAAAATAAGAAAAAAATTTTGTTATATTGCCTTCTCTCTGCGGCCGCGTGCGAACTCGCCTTCAGGAAGACAAACAGCTGGTGGTCGACAAAAAACGTCTGTTCGGGGAAACACCGAACCACCGCTGGAGCATTCGCCATCAGTTCATTGTGCTTTGTTTCAATCAAAGGTCCTACAATCATAAATCTATCAGCACATTCTGCTTGACTCCAGTCCATCAATCCCAGTTGAGGTTCGGACCCCTGGCCTGACTTTTTGAATGTTCCCCTCTGTGGGAAATTCTTCCTACTTACAATCCAGAATCATCTGACCTCAACTTGCCTGGTTGCTTGAGCCAAGGATTGTCAGGCCAATCAACATAACCTACTCACAAACTTTTCATAATACGAAAACGAGAAAAATGACAGGAGTAACAAGCCAATGACTGACAGTGAGTGGACAAGTTGGCCACAATAAGCAAGTGAACAAACAGGAAAAGAGGGGAGTAAGTAGTGAATTAACACAAGTGATGATTCATTGTAAGGGTGTTGGATCGGCAGGAGTTAATGGGCATAGATACGATGGGGTTTTTCATGGCCCATGTCGGCGAGAGCCCCAGAATCGACGAGGTCGATTCAGATCGACCTGCGCCATTGCACCTTCGTGACTTTCAGTGAGAGTTTGAGTGGTGGACATGCACACTTCCTTGAAGCCCGTGGAGGAACAGTGCAGTGAAGTTCTCCCTGACAGTTCAGTGAATAAGGGGGCGGGTAAAGCTATAGGAACAATACCTGGATTTGG
>CM068958.1:58636859-58657591 GCA_035128595.1 Eptatretus atami | reverse complement strand
ATCAGGATCGGGTTTAAACCCTGAGGAAGGATATTTTCCCCCCCGAGTACAAATTCTAAATTGAGCGCAATCCGGCAATCAAATTAGTTTCACAAATTGGGAGAAGAGACTAATTGTGTTGGTTTTTAAAATAACCTAAAATGCTATGGCGGACGAGAGTGAACTGACGTGTAATCCCATGAGGGAATTTTTTAGTTCCAGCACATCTTAAATCTCATGGTGACCATGAATCTCTTTGGCACACCACCACTTGCTGCAGAGGGTTCTGACCAACAGGGGGTTTCTGCCACACATCTACCCTGTTTAGGCATCCATTACCAGTTAATAAGAACTTTAATTTAGAGACCCAATGATAAAGATCAACATTAAATGTATGATCAAAACGGTTGACTGATTATACTGACTTCTCCCAAATGAGAAAGTCGCATGTTTTCTCAGTGATATTTATTGGGGATAAATAACAACAACGGCCATTAATTTTGCTTTTTTGTCATTTGGAGTTGAAACGAAGAGCACAATGAGCTTTTTACTCAAGGACGAATGAATGATCGGTTATAATTTGGCATTGACATGAATGGCAATCATCGGATCTTCAGCCCGGCTTTCAATGTGGAAGTGAGCCATTCCATCGCTCCCGACCAGCACAGAGCCTGCCGTACACTGCCCCTCCATAAAATCTCCCGAGATGATGTCACAGTATGTGCCTGCTGCTAGGCCTGTCTGAATCCACATGTCCAGAACCCTGAAAAGGTCAGAGGATTGAGCGTGTGAGAACAGGATGATTATCAACATAAACATTTTGAATCTGAATCTGATAAATGTAAATCATGACTGTGTACAAGGAATAAAAACTGCATGTACAGAAAGATTACATTTGCGTACAGTAAAAAAAAAATAGAGAAGAATTTGCAAGTTTTTAAGCTTTGGGTATTTGGAATATTGCTACAGTCACCGGGACTCGGCCCAGGTGCTCGGTCCGAATCCCGACGAACCGTGTCAAAGAGGTCACGCTGGCAAATTATTCTAGCGCATCGAATAGGGTCCAGGCCCGTTTGCCACGTGACCGTGCTCAGGCGGTACGCTCCAGGCAGTCGGCAGACATGCTGAGAAGTACCGTGTGCCCGATTACCCCAATTAGCAACCCGAGCGGTGTCCGATCAGATGCAGGTACGTTTTGTGCTGGGCGCTGGTCGCCACAAACCCAATCGGTCCTTTAATGGATGTTTATAGCCAGTGTGGCTCGCGTAGCGGTCAAACACGGCGCAAATCATTCAGAGACCAAGTGAATTTGTAATGGTGTTTTAACAAGCAAAAATGGCGGGACTACAAAGAAGCAATACAGTTATCATTTGTGCAAATAAATCCCCACACATGTTCTGAGTTTTGGACGACCGGTAGCTCCTTAATTATTTATATCCCCAAGCCCTGAGACATTACACAGAAAAAGGACAAGAAGAATCGGACAAGAAAGAAAGACCGCTGCTGTGTCCAGTGGGACACAGCGAGACCCAAGGGTGAATATGCGCCCAGCGGAAATAGTTTGTGGTCGTAAGTACGAGCCGGCAGGATGGGAAGGCAGGTCCGGGGTGTGGCTTGTAGTGGGGACTTTGGTGGAAAGAGGGCATGCTGCAAGCAGGGGGGCATCTCGTACCAATTGAACACACTGGGGGTCACATGTAGCTCTCCCCATTGGGTCCCGGAGCATCTCTCCACCCGCCCCTCTCCCGCAGTTCGTACCTCCCCTTTATCGTGTCAGCCCCCCCTCCTCCTTCGTCCGTGACGCCACTGGCCTCACCCCGCCTGGCTGTCAATGGCCTGATAGTCTAGTTTGTGGGTGGGGCATCCTGTTTTGACCTCTCACCCAGTTCGATGGTGCTGACAACCCCAAGCTTTTCCCACCTAAACTCATGCCGATGACCTGGGGATTCGTTAAAAAGCACATACAAGACAGATTACAGAGGGATAAAACATTCAAAAGGTTTCAAGGGAAAGCGGTTTTAGACACACACACATTCCGGGCAGGAAGATGGCAGAGCTTTCTATGTGAATAACAACTCGTAATAACTATCGTCATACTGTTACGAATTTGGAAGCCTTTTGCACACAGACAATCAGCAGTCCCATAGTTCAGTTATCTCGTTAAGTATATGTGGATAGTTAGAATCCCTCCCCTATTATCTATGGGCTTAATTTCATGTGTGCGCTATGGGTTTTTTATAGTCAGATTTTTACATCTTTAAATCTACTAATCCAACAAAACCCTCACTTCACTCCTCCTCCCACTCTGCGTGCGAACAAGTCCTTCACCCGCCCAACTTTCACTTCACACCACGGCGCCATAACGCACGTGTTTCTGACTACGGACGTGGGGAGCCCCCTCGCCTCGGAGCTCTGACTCCGCCCCATCAAGAAGAATGTCTCCCCTGTCCACACTGGGGAAGACAACAGGCCCTCTCTCGGGGAGGAGCACCGAGACGCGACACGCCCCTCTCCAATCGTGACTGGCCACCATGACACCCAAAAACGCCCCGTCCAATCCGGAGGCAAGTTACCCAAGAGCGGATCCTCCACCCGCACAGGGGAGGGATAAGAAGGATCGCGAGCTGTATCCGGGGGGGTTCCTTGGTTCCTTGGAGGTCGTTCCTTGCTTCTGGTCTGCTGGGCTCTCCTGGTCATCGGTCATCGTTCGTGGTTGGGGGTCATTCGTAGGATCCTGGCTGCGCTCGTTGGATTCTGGTTTGTGGTTCGAGTCCCACCGTGGTGGGTTGTGTTGGAGCGCTCAGGCTGGGGATCCCCGTTCCCTTCCACGGACTCCGAGCTCCACAAGTGCGGGTCGGTAAAACCGCACGAAGCAGCCAGGTACCGAACCAAACTCTAACCCCCAGCTTGCACTATTCACACGCTGAGGGTCCGAATAAAGGCATTGGCGCAATTTCTTTTTGGTGTGTGTGTCTGTCTGTGGCCGTCTTATAAGTAAAACTGCATAAGTGCCTTGCTTATTGTACATTGCATTTTAGTCGGTTTAACCTGCTCTGTCTCTCCCTCCCTGATTATTATTTGTAAAATAAACCGTCTTGTTAAATGTACCAGCTCGTTTTCTGTGCTTTCTCTCATTGGCCTAGATGGTTCGGGTTTGAGTTATAGGGAGGCCGATTGTGCCGTAAATTGTGATTTGGGCCGCGCGGCTTTGGTAATTCCCGCTCGGTATGCCGGATCCGAGTGGGTAACAGCGACTTGGTTCGGACAAAGCCGGCCGAGGGTGTGGCTTCCCCGGTAGTTTAAATCACGTAGTGATTAGGTATTTTGGCTAAAGACGAATAACCCTACGTACCGCGGTTGAAATATTGGCGTCCACTGTCCATTAAGCGACCCTCGACTTCGGAGTTATCCGGGGTGACGACCTTCAATTCCGGGTGTTTGGGGAGAGACGGCCCAACTGCTCCATCTAGCGATCGTTCCCCGCCCCCAAACCCGGCAACCACAACAATACTAGGTATGCAAGGTTACCCCCGGAAGGCATTCCCACAACAATATATTAAGATGTGCTTCCATGAACCTCGATCTTGTACACAAATAAATAAATAATCAAATTGGTAAAGAAATAAATGTAAAACCAGTAATCACACTCTCCAAAATTACATTTTGTTAAATCTGTATTCGGTATGTATAAAATGTCAAACTGAGCGTGTGGCTTTGTATTTGCCAAATTATGGTAATCATCAGGATGTGACATAGCGGAACAGGAAAAGTGAACAATACACTGAGGGCATGACTGGAAAAGCATTTGAGGGTCAGAGGGCTGAGTGAGCACAGAGAACAATGCAGGATGAAACTGACGCATCTGCGATGTGAGGGCAACGGGCCTTGTGTTTTGGTCTCACTTCAACCTTTTTTTATTACTTCAATGATAAGCGTCAGGCAACCAAAGTTTAACTTCATCACAACTGCCAAACATAGTTCCCACTACCTGGTGTGGAATTATTGCAGCAGATGGCATGGAGGCTCACCTGTCATCGTTGTTGAACACGACGAACCCGCGATTACCACGGCCAAACGCCACTTGGTTGTTTCCATTATCCCACCAATTTTGGAGATCACTGCTCCCGGCTGCATTCCGGAAGGCCACCATGTTTCTACCAGGATCAACACCACAATTAACTCAACATTTTGATCACACAATCATTACCCCGATACCATGACCCCAATTAATGATCATTGTTCTTTGGTACTTTGGATAGAGTTCTACCTATTTCCAATTTTTTCAAAAACTGACCTGAAACTTGTGCTGCTATTATGTAAAATTTACATTCGTTTCAACAACGACCCAGCTATAAAACTGGTGGATGTTGCACTGGGTGTCTCCATCTGCTGGGATTTGTTGGTGGACTATACGATAAAGATCTCACGGTGTCATTCGCGAAGAGCGCCAGGGTTATCGCTGGCCCCATGAACAAATTACAACTTCCAGTACTATAACTCCACGATCCTGCAATGGAGGGGCGACTCGTCCCGAATTGTAACTTCTTGCCAAGAAACTACTTTGGCAGAACCGTCCCTCAATATGGAGCATGGTGCACAACATAAGAATTACATCGGCCATTTCCCCCATTTTGAAGAGGCGAGTAAAAATTTTAGACATTTTTATGAGTTTTTTTTTTTTTAAACGAATAAGCACTGATGACAAATATCAGTGCTCACTTATACCATGAAAATAGTACAAAAGTGGTAGTGGAGGAATTTGACTTCAGTGTTATCAACATGCCTTCCACGGCTTCAGCGACTGTGTACCCACGCTCTTCCCCACGGGTGTAATTTTGTGGTTGCTGTTGGCTAAATACGAGGCCATCTGCCTCTTGATGGTTGCTGTTGACTAATACGAGCTCAACTGCCTCACAAAAACGGGTTCCACTACCCCTCTTAGCTTCGTGAGTTGCCACAAACCGGTCCAATCCAGATGGGTGTTCTTTAGGAGACACCATCTCCTTACTGTATGGCCATTGGCTCCTGAAGGGAGCTCATCTGCACTTTGTCAGGTGTTGTTTTTAGTACACCGGCTCTGCTGCCAAATTTATATTCTTTCTCTGTATGATTGTGTGAAAATCGACACATGTAGATGTGCAGGTGTGTGATCTGCATAATCTCCTTAGGTCATTTTGGTAATTTGCAAAAGTCTCTTTGTGTGTAAGATGTTTTGCAATGTGCATTGTGATTCCATCATCATATGCCTTCCATTTCTTAGAAAGAATTTTTTGATGGTTTTAATCTCATTCAGCCAGATTGATACTCGATTGACTCAGGAGATTGCTGTGTACGATGGTCACCCAATATGCCACTTTTAAAGGTTGAGCTTTTACAGGTTATCAGGGCTTGAGTTTTAACAAGTTTGGAGCCTCTGTTTGACACCTTTGCTATATTTTCAATTGGTTCTGTCACCTGGTGTTGGCTCAACAGTTAAGGTGTCAGCTTTCTATGCGGCTTAAGAACCTAGGGTCTGAATTTCAAGCCCCTACATCAGGTGGGTTTGAATTAACATCAGGTGGGGTTGACTCAGCCTGTCATCCTTCTGAGGTTGACGAAATGAGTACCAGCGTACTGATAATAGAGGGCATTTCATCAACAGCACAGCCGTGCTCCCAGACAATGACGCACCAGCAGCCACAGGCTGCATACAAAACAACAACAATTGGTTCCATACTTGATCTGGCGCCAACGGTGTTCACAGATCCAGTCATTGCCACACGTCAGGTCGCTGTTGATGGTAACTGGCTTGGTGCTGCCATTGCTGTTGGAAGGTGGGCCCTGCCAGTCGTTGATATCCTAATGAATGAGGCATATGTTATTGACACTGAAACATAGAAGATAACCAAATCTGCACTTGCACATTAGCCAAGATAGAACAATTAAACAACATCAGTGATTGTCAGTTCATTTTCATGGAAAATAACCTGACGCTACGTGTGATCTGATAAATATATCTTTCAGCGGTATACAAAAACGACGGCAATGCAGCTTTTTCATAATATGGGAGAGGCTAGCATGGTGTCAATGATATATAGGTCAGGTTAGGTATGGGAGCATGCGCCGGAGCAGCACGTCGCTGCATCCACTTTCTGCCGGTACTCCAGGGACCTTCGTCTGGCCATCCCCCAGGCAGATGCTGGTCCATTCCCATCTCTTGAGATGCTGATCAACCTGCTGCAACCACGAGGCATGTGGTCGGCCATTGACCTCCTCCACTCACGAGACTCCCTCGCTGAGAGAATCTGGTAAGCAGGATCAGCGTCAGGAAAACGAGACGCATGTCCATACAGCTGCAGCTGACGCTCATGGACTATGCAGGTAACAAATCTCGTTTGAGTCTCTCTCAGCATCCGCTCATTGGACACAAAGTCCGACCAACGATAGCCAAGGATTCTCCGAAGAGACCTGGCACCAAAGGGATTAAGTCTCCATCTCAGATCCCTGGTCAGAGTCCAGGTCTCACATCCATAGAGCAAGACTGGAAGCACCAAGGACCTGAAGACTCAGACTTTTGTCCTCCCACACAGGTACCGGCAGCGCCACACCCCATGATCCAGTGAATCCATGACTCCCCAGGCACGACCCAGACGTCTGTTGACCTCTGACTCACAGCCAGCAGAGACAGGAAAATCACTGCCAAGGAAAGAGAATCTCTCCACGACCTCAACATCCTCACCACAAACATGATATATAGAATGATATATAGAATGCAAAATAATTGATTTATGTTCATTATGGTTGCAAAGTAACTCCTTTTTCAACACTTGCCATATTTTCCAATCCGATGTACCACACTCCATGACAGAGCTTTGGTGCTGCTAAAGCAGTTTCTTGACAAGGGTCATGCATCATGCTGGGAGGTTTGCCATCCCTCTCCCAGCAGTAGTTAGGGAAGGAATTTATAATTTCTTCATGGTGCCAACAATGGCACACTTTCTCTTCACAAAGGACCAAGGACCATGGTATCTTTAATGTCCACCAACTAATGCCGCAGATCGAACAAACAGTTTAATGTCCATTTGAGGGATGACACACACACACATTGACGCCATCCTGTGAAACACCAGCATGACTGTTCATAGCTGGGTCAGGATTTGAACCCAAGCTAAATGACTTAGAGGCAAGTGTGCATCCTGTCATTGGGGGTGAGAGGGGATAGTCGAGGAGTTGAGGCAAATATATGTTTTGCGATGGTTGATAATCCCCTCCCCCCCTGTCTGTAGCAGGGGTCAGTAAACCACTTGCACTGTGACACATTTACAGGCAAAAACTGGAAGTTGAGGGGGGGGGTGGGGATTTAAAAAATTTAAGCCCATGACCTTGACCCTAGATACTACCAACACCTTTGCAAAATTTGTTGGAGATCGGCCCAGCTCTGTTTTTCTCTATGATTCTCAGATACATACACACACACACACACACACACACACACACACACACACACACACACACACACACACACACACACACACACTTGCCTCATGGATTTGATCTCGATTTTCGTGTTTGTGTGTGCGTGCGTCCGCAACCATATCTCGGACATTATTGGACTGATTTTATTCATACTTGGTGCAAAGACAACATATGATGGTATACATAAGCACATCATTTTAATTCCTGATGCGATCAAAGATGGCCGACTGGCGGTGTTGAGCTATATTTTTATTTTAGTTGTACAACATTTTAGTTGTAAAAAAACCCCGATGTTGAACACATCCTCAACCATTTCTCAGACATGCATTTACCTATCTTATTCAAACTTTGACACACAGATAAGGAATGATGGCTTACATATGCACGTCATTTGTTTTCGAGAAAATATCCAAGTTGGCCGACTGGCAGCCATTTTGTTACTTAAATGTGTCCCCAACCATTTCTCAGACATGCATGGTTCGATTTTGTTCAAACATGGCACAAGCACAGTACACGATGGCATACACGTGCACCTCACTTTATTTTGCGATCTGATCAAAGATAACCAACTGGTAGACTGGCGGGCATTTTAGTTGTACATAAATACGAGCTAGCCCTTTAACTCCGTACAACAAAATTACTAAAACAATGGTGGCCATGACATTTTATGTCGATTTTATTTGTTTAATGCAAACAAAAGTACCCTGCACTTTGCTGACGGATTTCATGAAAAGACATGTTGTACTTCACAAACATTCTGCTCTATTCACTCTATAATTTGCCCGAGGTCATCTTCCATCTGCTTGGAAGTCAGTTAAAAATCACCTTCATCAACCATCCTTGCTGTATTTATATGGTGCGAGCAAAAATCACTTCCTCTTCACTGCAAAGCTGTGTTGGATGCTTTGGTTTGAACCTCCACTTAAAATGAGTGAAATTAAATATTTTGAAATTTTCAAATTATATTCACTTCAGATTTCAACGTCACCATAATGCATATTATCAAGTTATTTAAACTTTCTTCATATCAAAAAAAGTTGATTTGTAAAACTGGCTACTACCGGGGGGGGGGGGGGCGCTATACGATACCCATTTACAGAGAGAGAATTGGGGTCTCCCTCCCACCTTGAACCCCATCCCCAGATATACTACTCTGACAGAAACCATACGTGGGGTCCCCTTAGGCAACATGCAAAATTTGGCTGGATTTTGATTTGTGTAGTTGTTTTTTAATTTTCAAAGCATATGTATAAACGGACAAACAGACACAAACTGTCCGATATATATTAGAATATTAGAGAGTAGGATTCCAAAATGGCATATTATTATGGGTTCATGGCATGACACTAATATTTAGCATACTAAGATATACTCAGTCTGCCTAGCTCTGCAGGGTGTGAGGATGAGGAGGGGAGGGAGGGGGAAGTAGGAAAGTCGCAAAAAAAAAAACAAGTCACCAATTTCTGTGATCTGCAGAAGGTATGTATTCGAATTGCCAAGAGTAGACTGCATTACACTTCATTGAATGCAATATCTCCTTCTGAAGGATGAATGTCCAGACATGTGCTTTTTGACTTGCCTTGCCATCAATGAAGTAGCGGTTCCAGTGGAAGCTGGACATTATACGGGGTTGCCCGTAAGGATGCGCCAGTGTGAACGCCACTGCCATCTTGTATAATCTGAACATAAACACGATGTTGTGCAACTGTGTTTTCATATTTTTGAAAGTGAAAGTCTTAAAAGCAAAGGTCAGTGCAGATTGAACTTAACAACAGCGACATCAAGAAGCTGCCACCAAACCATAAATAACTGTAGGAAGGTTGCGATAAAAGTACTGTACGAGATGATAATAATAAATTTATACCTTGAATCCCAAAACGTGAGGACCGCCTTCCCGCCAGCACCACTTCCACGCTGGTTATCGTGGTTATCTACAAACACCAGGGCACTGGTTGATGGCATGAAGGCCCAGCCCTCACCCCAGTTCCTGTGCACATGGTCATAAAAAAAACATAATCATTGTTGTCGGATTCAGCTCATCAATGGATCCATTACATTATTACATCACAATATAATCATTACTGGGTGGAATTCTGGTCTTCAGCAGAGGTTAGAACCACCATCTTGGTTTTCCTTCTCTTGAATTATACATGCCAATGGAAACCACCACGTAACAAACTACATTTGTATAAAAGACTAATATCAACCCTGCACCCATGATCACCTAAGGTAGGCCATCTTCTGCCCATCCCACTTTCGGATGACCGTCCCGATGTTGATGCTGTACTTGAACTCTGTAACGTATCCAATGTTGAGGTACTCCGATGATGAAATAGCTTCACCCCCTTGATCAATAACCTGCCAGGAGTGTCATCAAATGGAAATGTGATCTGCATGTTAATGCGGCTTTTGAACGGAAATAAACAAACAATGAAGAAAGTCAAGAAAAACAGACAGATGTATGGCACATAATGCTCCAACCCATAAAAACAGACAGAAGAAACTTATCATTAAAAAAAATTATCATGACATTCTCAGCAGACCTCATGGAAAATCTGAGCAGATTTTTGTAAGAGATGTGAGGACCACAGCTATCACACAATTCCACAGCAGCAAGGATGATGATATAGCATTAACTCCTGTAATAAATTGTGTACGAGCATGGCATCCATCGCTCTCCAAAATGCTGTGTCCACCTCAATTATCCTTACATCCAAGCTGTCTTTTTTTCCCTTTTGTTTCTCTAATTTTGCCCAAAAGTGTACTGAATGTACTTTAGTGGTCATGTGACCCAAGCTATTTCAACAATAACATAAATAGGTCCTGCAGAGCCTCAGTCGATTCAAATGATGCCTTGTCAGATACAATCTCAGTCTATTTGGCAGCAGAAGAGCAGTGAGTGTGACAACAGAAGAAAACTTTTTTTTTACAAACCTAATAAAATAGCAAAAAAAAATAAAAAACAAAAAACAAACTGCTTACTCAAAACCTTTCTCTTCACCAGCTTTTCTTATTCTTCATAGTAGGTTCTGGGACCAATCCTGTGCTTAATATATATCAGTGACCTCATTTCATCACAATACAATCCATTACATCTCTTTTCATTGTCTACAAGGCCTTTGTAGCTCAATGCAGTACTGCTCTCTATTCTGGGCTGGCAACCTAGCATCACATCTATCTCTTCTGTATTTGGAATCTAAAAATCTCAAAATTATTGGAGTCTCCTGCGATGAGGCCAAAGCATATCTATCTATCTGGAACATGTGTTCTGGTGCAGGAAAGATCAATATTCTCACTTTGCCCCTTTATTAGGACTGTTTGGGTAATCCTCTAATCTATTTCCATGGTCAGGCTTTTTAAGACCTGTAATATATGGAGTTCCTGAGCTCATCATTAGCTATAACCTGTTCTGGGCAGATCTCATCTCCAAACTGGCCTCCTCAGCCAGACACAGATTCATGTCATGAGGTAACTATGGGTCCATGATATAAGTGTCTGGCTGAGGAGTCAGGTAATCTCTGCATTCCTTCCTTCGCTTATAATGGTGCACTCGGCTTTATTTTGAAGTGTCATGGATTATGGCTCTCCACTGTGGACTGGTGCTGCTTCCCATCTTGCCTTTCATGAGGCGATGCAAGCTAACGTTTCATTTGGCATCTCGCAAAAGGAGACTGGGACTTGAGGTATACTTTTTGCTCACTGCAGGCATAATAATGGCCATACAATATTTTTGCAGCTCTATTGTAGTCTTGCTGTTCCCCTGCCCTCTGAACTCCCTGCTCAACCACTGCTCATCCTGATCACATAAACAACCATAAACCCTCCCCTTGTTATCCTTTCCAATTCTCAACATAATCACCTGCATTCATTCATCCCCATATTCTCCTGTCTGTGAAACCATCTTCCCAAACCTGTCTCATGTTCTTACATCCAGGGCCTCAACTCTGCAGTCCTTTACCTCCTCATGCTCTCTTCCATTTCTACCAATGAGCTTTATTACATCTAGTGAGATCTTGTCTTACTTTCATCTGCAATCCGCTCTTTGTGCTGTGTGCATCTGTGCATTCTTGTCCTGTATCCCCTTCACCCACTTTGTGTAGGTTGACTGTTTCCTCTCCATTGTTTTGCTCTCATATGAACTTCTCTACCTGTAATAAATATTTTTTAAAGCTGCACAATAAAGTGTTGGTAAATGATTCCTGGTGTGAGATTTAATATCACTAATCAATATGATAATTAACTGAAAGTGATATACACAATAAGAGGCCATCTACATATTATGTAGCCAAAAATTGAAGAATTTACCCTAACCCAACTCATTTTCTACAGTATCACCACCTGTAAGTTCAGCTCTGGTTCAATTATGCAAAAAGCAATACAGAGAGAGGAGGAGATCAACGAGTAATGTGAAATATTGACAAACCTTCCAATAAAAAGCAGGTTTGTAACCTACCTCCTGATAGATGAATGGTCGACTTCCAGATGGGAAAAAGTCGGTGTTAAGATTTTTGAGACGTCCTATGATTGCTTGTACATCACCAGGCCACATGTGCTTCACAGCATCAAGGCGAAAGCCTGCGACCCCTATGTCGATGAGCTTGTTCAAGTATTGCGCCAACATATCTCGGACATAATCCATATCCTGAGATAAATCCAGCAAGCTCACCAGCCTGCAATTCCGCACCTGAGAGAACGGTGTGAATCTGTATGTACTTCTATGCATGTACTGTGTACACATTAAATGATAAATCACATTTGATGTTCATTCGAAAACTCTTTCAAAATTATCTGTGTTTGTTTGAGTAAAATCAGAGTACCTGGTACTTATCCTGGTAACTCTCGATGTTCCCGCTGGCCGTGTGGCACTTAGCATCGTTAAAGTCTAAGTTAGAGTAACCTACAGAAGGGAAAGACTCCTTGTTGGTGTCAAAACTGCTGCCACATGTTGAGGCCATTCCTGAACCGACCCCAGCACCACACATATGATTCAGGATTGCGTCAACGTATATTCGAACCTGTGGCAGAAGAACGGCGATGTTAACACAATGATTAGAATTTTTTTTCCTTTTTAGCAAATGTATTGCTTGCCTAGTATTACTGGCTTTTAATAATTTATTATAGTGGGGCAACTTAGCATAACAATTGTGCATTTTGTGAGGAAAGCACCAAATTTGGCACACTGGTAGCCTATCATATTATGAACAGATTTGGATATTGGGCCATCTCAAAATTTTTGATGGCAGTGGAAAATGGCTGCCACAGCCATCAGCGGCTGAATTTGAGATGGCCCAATATCCAAATCTGTTCATAATATGATAGGCTACCAGTGTGCCAAATTTGGTGCTTTCCTCACAAAATGCACAATTGTTAGCTATATTTAGCTAAGTTGCCCCACTATTAGTCTTGCCCAGAAGGGGTTGTTAGTCTCACCCCGAAGTGTTTGCAAGACTATGGTAACGTCCCTGTCTGTCTACCTGGCTTTGTGTGCGTGTGTGTGTGTGTGTGTGTGCGTGTGTGTGTGTGTGTGTGCGTGTGTGTGTGTCTATATCTGGATATTTTTGCTTTAATTTTTTTTTCTCTGCAACCGATTGGCCTGGCGATGTGAACCTTTAAACATAGGATGGACTCCCCATGGAGAATATTTTATTGATAACTTGATGTCACAGGTCACATGGTATGGGCAGCTAGATTGGATTAAAGGAAAAAGAAATTCGACATCTTCTCCGAAACCGCTCAACGAAAAAAATTGAAACTTGGCACGTGTCACAAACTCCCAACGGGGTAAATAGATTGATAATAATGACGTCATCGGTTAAGTGGTATTCCAGCCATAATTGGTTGAATCTAAATCCTCATCCAAAAAAAATCTGAAACTTCATGTGTCTGATCGATGACCTGATGTGAGTGAATAATAAAATTTATGACATCATCAATCAAATGGTCTGTCAGCCATATTAGATTGAAAATAGCAAACGCTTAAAAAAAAATCTTCTCTCCAGAAACGCTTAACAGATCGATGTGAAACTTCATACATATGATCGACTGGCCAAAGGGAATATAGTTTGATTTTAGATCCTCGTGGAGGATCTCTAAGTCTTACTCACGTTATTGTTCTTGTGGACTTTTTTGTTTCACATCCTACAGTTTTCATCAAAACTTCCTTAAACTTGGCATATATATGTAAAAATACCCTGCGCAGACAGTAACCATCTCCGATTTTGAAAATTCCTCGAGAAAAAAAAGTTATGATGTCAAAATATCTCCGCTAATGGAAATCGCCTAAAAAATTATCTCCGAAACTAGGCAAGCTTTTTGAATTTTTTGCGGGAATCGAACAGGGCATTCACAGAGATGAATTACCGCACATATGATACATCACTATGACGTCATATCAATTTTTTATGACGTCATTCCTATTTTTTGACATTTTAGATCCTCGTGGAGGATCTCTAAGTCTTACTCACGTTGTTGTTCTTCATCTTCTTCTTGTGGACTTTTTGTTTCACAGCCTACAGTTTTCATCGAAACTTCCTGAAACTTGGCATATATATGTAGAAATACCCTGCGCAGACAGTAACCATCTCCGATTTTGGAAATTCTTCGAGAAAAAAAGTTATCACGTCAAAATATCTCCGCTAATGGAAATCGCCTAAAAAATTATCTCCGAAACTAGGCAAGCTTTTTGATTCTGTTTGCGGAATCGAACAGGGCATTAGCAGAGATGAATTCCTGCACATATGATACATCACTATGACGTCATATCAATTTTTATGACGTCATTCCTATTTTTTGACATTTTTGTTTCACAACCAGAGTTTTCATCGGATCTTCGTGAAACTTGCCATGTATATGCAGAAAGCCACGCGCAGGCAGTAACCATCTCCGATTTTGGAAATTCTTCCGAGAAAAAAAAGTTGACGTCATAATATCGCCGCTAATGGAAATCGCCTATACCATTATCTCTGAAACTAGGCAAGCTGTTTGAATTTTGTTTGCGGGAATCAAGCGGGCATTAGCACAGATATTTATAGCAAACCTGATACATCACAATGACGTCATATTCGTTTTTATGACGTCATCATTAAGAGGACGAGATCTTAGCTCATTTGAGCTTGTTTTTTCATATTCATCTTAATTGATGCAATTTAGCCTAATGTGAACAAATGTGGTCATTAAATATTCTAATAAATAATCAATCAACAAAACTACAGATAATGACAATGTACTATTTGTGACATAATAGGGTGCATGGGTGATACAGGTATATGGACCATAATAGTAGTATGTTCAGTTAAGGATGTTTTTGTTCAGAATGAGTATGTGAGGTGAGACTATGCTCTCTATGAGTGCCTTTCTAGTTGGCTTCGGATTTCTTCCATTAGATCACTGTTTGGCATTGCTGTTTAAGATTCTTGTTGAAAACGTTCATCTTTGACTGTTCAAGATCATGGCAACTTTGAGCTGCTGAGTGGCTTTCATCAAGGAAACAAAATGCAAGACTTACCTTTGTGCACATTTGTCCTTGACAATATTAAGTTGGTGCCTGCACTTAGTAAGCAGGGTATTAAGGTCTCCTCTGTTTTCATTCTGGGTTCTCTTTCACCTTCAGAGGACTGATGGGGTACAAGTATATCCCAAATCAGGTTTGAACTTTAACGTTTTGGTCTCAACAATCGTTATTTTATGCCAGACCATGTGACCACGTTTTCACGTGTCGTGAGATCTCAAGTCTGAAACTGCGTGAAGGACTTCATCGTGAGTCGAAGTCCAAACCTAAGTGCGAGTCCAAATCCAAAATGGTTTGCTACAACGAGTCAGATTTCTAGATGTAATATCACAGTTGGATAATTGTCAATTACTTAACTTAAAAATATTTGACCCTTTCCACTGCTTGCCTATTTTACTTTAGTCGATTTTGCATTTGTTGACCTAAAATGGAACAAATTGATGTCTTAGAGATGAGCACACTCCCGTTTATGCTAACTTGGTTTGTTATGTGGTTTGACACGTGGTCTCAGAGGTATAAAGTGCACCTGCTGTGTCCTAAGAGTCGGCTCTTTCAGGGATCTCACCATACATGGCCCATGAGCTCCATGCGTATTGCACGTCAAGCCCGAGTTGTGGGCTCACCGATCTTTCCCTCGCACAGACTTCATCCCCTGCACTTTTTCCCCAATAAATATATTTTCTTGGGTTTACTCTTGGTATGACTGGTCCTGTTGAGCTTTGTTGCACTTTTTGGGGGATGTCATGGACTAATGTGACTCTCATCCATAAAGATTTTGAATGTCCAGTTTGTCTTACTTCTGGAACTCAATTATTTTTGGAGAAAAAGTATTTACTCTCTGATTATGTGTAACTCAGAGTTGACCAAAGTTTTGATCACTGGTCAGCCTAAACCCAGGTGCACCAATATCAAAACTAAACAATTAATAGAGAAAAATTGCATCAGCTGGGAGATGGTTATGAAGTACAACTTGAACCTTCAAATGGGAAGGGAGCACAAACCGCACAATGATTTACACTCTTGAACTACTGCAGCAATCCCAACGATCCACTGCAACAATCGCTCAATTTTGGTGAAGATCCGAATCTGAAAGTGGGGTGCTGAGTATGGCTGCTGGTACTTACAAGACCGAGTCATGTCTCTTACATATATGGGTCATGGTACTTGCTGAAGTCAGTGACGTCTCACCCATGTGGATCATGATACTCACCATAGCCAGTCAAGTCTCTCACTCATGTGGCTCATCGTACTCGCCAAACAGAACCAGTCATGTCACCCATGTGACTTATGGTACTTGTCAGTCATTCACTCTCTCATCAATGAGACTCATGGTACTTGCCAGATGCCGTCTAGTCCCTTACCCATGAAACTCTTGGTACTCGTCAGAATCAGTCATGTCTCACCCATGCGGCTTGTGATACTCGCCAGAGTCAGTCACGCCTCTCATCCCAGGACTTGTATGTACAAATGGGGTCAAAGGGTAAACATAACGTTTTTTTTTGCCTCACCCCAACATTGTTGCATTTTTTCACCATTTTCTTGAACTCCTCTTCAGAGCCTGAACGGGAGCAGAGTTTGTAGCTGATGGGCTGGTAACGTTCCCACCAGGGTCGCCAAGGGTCGGTAATGATGAGGTTCTCATTTGGTGGAGACACCTGGCATGAAATTCAAGCATATTGACACAAAATGACTGTCATTGATGTTCTGAAGAAAATGGTAAAGAAGGGATTAAACAAAAAAAAGTCAATAACTAACATATGGCCAAAGCTAATTTGCTATCTTTCATATTACTCACAGCACAGTCCTACCCATGAATACCATAATAATGACCTCCCCCCTTCTGTCCACCCTTTTAATCTCAGCCACAGAAGGTGGGTGAAGGTTATGTTTTCACCTGTCTGTCTGTTTGTTTGTTTGTCTGTAAGCACTGTAAGCAGGATATCTAAAAAAGTTGCAGACGGATTCGGACGAAATTTGGTGGACAGGTTGGGTATGTGACAAGGACGAATTGATTCGATTTTGGTGAAGATCCGAGAATTTTTTAAAGTAATTTGTCACCGTTGAGTGATAGGGTTAAAACCGATATATTGTTGAGGAATCGGCGGTGGAGGGATTCGCACCCCACTCCTGACAACAGATGTTGAGGATTCGGCGGCGCTTAACAGCACCGCCGTCTCAGGGGTTATAACGCCGGCTAGTTCGGCACAGGTCTCGGTTCACGCATCTAAGATCACGATACCAAAGTACCCCTGGGCCTTACCAGTTGGGGATATAGACCCCGGCTACAGACTGGGTTTGATCAGAGACCGAGCGGAGTCTGCCAGTCCGTAGCGCTTGGTTTTATATACAAATCGAGCGATTGTTCCTCAGCGCGGCACGAATAAATTCAAGGCGGTTAACTTTCGCCATGAATCAGCCAGATTTATTGGGACACATCGCGGGAACACGATACAAGTAAAGCATTCACGAACGTTATAATTAATCTATAACCCGCTCTTATCTAGGAGCTACGGATACGGGTTTCGAAGGGAGCCCTAGCAAAATAAACCTTAGGCCTGGACAATATGCAGACAAGACACGGAGTACTTGGTGGTGCCCTCATGGACGAGAGGAAAAGTGTCGAAGGCACAAATGCGGCTCGTGACAAGCCGATGGTGTCGGATTCGAGCGCCCAGCTCGAGCATGCAGCGTGGCAAGATGGCGCTCGTACTCCTATCGGCATCGCTCACGCATGCCGCGCGTTGGCAAGATGGTGGCGACGTCTCCTTTTGCCGGCACCGCTCACGCACCAGCCTCTGCGCCGCCGCCCCCGTAAGGTCGACAGTACAGGAGAGAAAGATCTATGGTGTGTTCCAGCTGGTTTCTCACAAGGTCCAGTATGCGATCCAGGCCTGGCCTGTACACCAGACTAGGCCTAATCTGGGTGTTGGACTCTACAGGTGGATCGATGGGATGAAAAGACGTTGTCGAGCTGTCCAGGGAGTAAGGACAGTCAGAGGCCCCGTGGTTGGACTCATGACGAACCTGGGGATGACCTGCACACTGGGTCCATGGCCGAGGAGGAACAGCCGACCAAGCCACTCCTCATAACGCAGATCGCAGACAGACAAAGCAGTCCCTTCTTTGCCTTTTGGGGCGGGCCTTTTTTCTGACCGCCTCCGGGGACACGTGATTGGTCCATCGTTCGAGTTTGCAGCCGCTCTCCGCCAATGGGTTGCTGACACGTATCGTTGACTGACTGTCAGGGCGCTGGGTGGGGGCTGGCCAGAAGGGGGGAAGGAAAAAGAAGCGCCTCTCGGTACACCACCACCGTATGAACACTGGACAGCCTGCTACACCTCCCGACACACAGGTAATGTCCGATTACCAAACAACCTGGCTAAACACGCATTTAAGGGGGGATCTGGGCTAATCCTATATTTAATAACCCACTAAGGGCCCATTTCCGCAACAATATAGCACAATAGCTCAAAGAGTTACAGACGGATTCGGAAAAAATTGGGTGGGCAGGTTGGGAGTGTGATTAGGAAGAATTGGTTCGATTTTGGTGAAGATCCGAATCTGGACACGATAATTTTTTAATTTCTTAATTGATTCTTCACCATTGTGAGATGGGGCAAAAAACGATGCATGGTATGGTAATTCAAAAAGTTGTGGACGACCTACGACAAAACTTGTTGGATTAGTTGGGTAGATGACAAGAATAAACCGATTCAACTTTGGTTCAGGTCCGGATCCAAATCCGACCTATCAGTGGATACAAAACGTAAACTCTCAGCCTGGCAGAGGTATGCGCTCTACCAAGTATTGTTGTAGCTTTAAAAAAAAATTAAACCAGTGGTTTATTTATTGATCCAATTCTAAATTTTGTTTATTCATCTGTTTTAACACAATATAATGAACAGTACCAACTGCCTTGGAAGCTAAAAATTTCGTGTGAAAGGGCATATTTGGAATGCTTTGATGGGGGTAAGCGAGCACACTGGTATCGAACCACACACAAACAATCTGTACAAACAAATTCCCACTTCCAAAATCATGGAGCCGCCCCTAGGAAAGTCCACTCAAGTTTGAGTTTGTACACGTGTACATTCACACTGGATGAACACAATTCATATTTGGCTGAACGGTGTTCAAAGAAAGTTGGGATGAAAACGTTTTCCAAAGAAAAATGGCATCGCCCTGTTCCGGTTAAACTCGGCACAGATTTTTGTCCTTTTCGACTTAGTTTCCCACCAGTGTCTCACAGACACACCTTTCCCATGTGGTGAGTGAGTTTCCTGATCTCATTTAAATAAGTCTGTCTTTTTTTTTTGTCCTGAAACTTTTTGACATCCTTTCACATGTTGTTCATTGTTTTCTTATTCCCTTCCAAGATCATTACCATGTCATTATTTTCTCTCCAGTAACCCCCACTGACATAGGACAACGTTGGTTGCATACAAAGAAAGATTAACTGGAACATGTGGTCATGAACAAGATAAACAAGAGGACAGAGCCAGTCATTTCTCTCACCCATGAGGCTCATGGTACTTACTTGAGCCAGATATATCCACGGAGGAGATACATTTCAACAACCAAGGAAATAGGGGCAAACAAAGTTCAACAGAAACATACAGTGAGTTGGGCATTTCAATGACTCATTAAAAATTCGAAACTGGATAATCAAGCAAGCAGGAAGTACCCAAGAAAGCAAGGCCAGAGAGGACTGTTTCATCTTCGGGGGTTCATCAGGTTGATAATGATTTTGAGTTCAAATGATCGAAGGTTTTCACATGTATATCTCGAAAGGGGATCTTCCCCCCTTTTGAGATATACATGTGCGAAAGGGGAAAGGGGCTTGCAGTCAGATCTTCCTCTCATGTCTGGTGGGTTAACAGGCCGAAGTGCGTTGCATGGGTCTTATAGCAAGGTCTAATTATATCTCTATCTTCCATTCAATCCTGATTTCCATTCCAACCCTTTCCTTTTATCCATGGTACAAATCAAATCAAGCAAGCAAGCAAACACACACAATTTGAATAACAAGCACCCGCACAGCCTTCCTTCAGCCTCCGCAGCACAGACGTTCTTCTGGGAACAGTGCGGAGCACATGTTTCCATGAGCCCTGGCAAAGTGATCAAGCAGGAGATAACGCACTGACTCTTGAGGTGGGAATGCTCAAGCGGCAGGTTGACTGACCGGTTGGTTGGCCAACCGCGCCAGGTATTGCGAGGATGTAAATGTTCATCTGCTCTCTTTCCTTCTGGCTATCTAATCTTCCTCGTGCTGTGTGTGTGTGTGTGTGTGGTGTGTGTCGTGTGTGGTGTTGGCCCTGTCGTAGAATAAGTTAAGATTGTAGAAGTATAACGGGAAAAGTCTGCTCTGTGTCTGCTTTTGTAAATTGCTTGCCTTTTGTTGCACCCACGAATTCCTTCGTATCTCTGCTGTACATGATAATAAACCATTCACTGTATCATGTACCTTTCCTCGCTTGATTGAAATAAAGCTTTGTGTAGAAATGTTCCAGCTCGTTTTGTCTTTTCCTCATTGGTCCAGCATGGTTCATATCCTAGCCGATCCGGACATTATCCTCCAATGATATGTTTTTCTAGCCGGTACGTCCTTGGGCAGTTACGCTCGGTTGCATCCGATCCGGTTTGAATAAGGCGTACCGAGGGTGTGTCCCCCAGTAATTAGATCACATGACCATTAGGTAAGCGGTATTCCTTAGACGGAGGACCCGAAGTCACGTGGTCGAGTTATTGGCATTCATGCTCAATTAGCGACCCGCCGCATCACGGAGTTATT
>CM068958.1:58618938-58636473 GCA_035128595.1 Eptatretus atami | reverse complement strand
GACTGCTGGGAAGACGATGGCAAACCAACCAGCTTACTCCTTGCCAAGTAACTGCTTCAGCAGCACCGACACTGTTAAAAGTTTGGTGCATTGATGATGATCTTTCTCTTCTTCTTCTTCTTCTTCTTCTTCTTCTTTCGTATGCAGCACGAGACTGCGGGGTAGCACTAAGGGCATGGCTATGCTGCTGATGCAATGCCCTCTACTGGTTAGGGCAGGAATTTATCATTTGTTCAAGGTGCCGAAGATAGCTTGCCTACTCTTCACGAAGGAAACCATGAGATCTTTAACGTCCACCAACGAGTGCTGGCAGACAGGGCGCCTGTTTAACATCCATCCGAGGGACGGCACACATTGATGAATCATCCTACTTGTGAAACACCAGTATGACAATTTATAGCTGGCTTGGGATTCAAACCCAGGCTAGACAGCTTTGAGGTGAGAAGAAGATAGAGATAGCAGAGGCGGAGAGAGGGGAGGAGAGGAGAGAGGGCAGAGAGAGAGCAGAGAGATTAACATATATATATAGAGAGAGGGCAGAACAGACAGACATATAAAGCAATTCAATAGTTGCAGCTTCAACTGCGGGAAAAGGCAGTTCAACGAGACAGTTTAAGGCTCTGTCACGTCACGCCAACATTTACACAAAATATTTGTTCCGTGTTAATGGAATTATTTTTGGGCTCTCGAATAAAAAAAAAATCACCGTGTACACATACACAGTTCACTGAAAATTTTGCTAAATAGAGAAAAAGGCTCACTGAGAATCAGAATTATAGTGGAATTTGCCATAATTTTGACAGCCATTTGGAATTCATGGTATCTGAAGCAACTACCAAATCAGCTCATGAAGTGTTTGGGCCTTCGTTAAACACTGAAAACCATTAGTGTTTAGGATTTTAAAATCACTGACATTATCAAATTGGAAGATCAAGATATCGTCCAAATTACGTTGCTTGGCATCCATTCTTTAATTTGTGCAAAAAGTGATCTTTTTTTTGTTGTGCGAATCTTTTTTTGTTGTTTGCGAAAAATTAAGATGCTGACACCTTACAACGTAATCTGGGCAATAATCTGCTCTGAGTAAATTTTTCTAGACTTTAATATGTTACCAGCATCTAAGACACAAGACTTCGCTCGATGGGAATACCAATCTTTGCTGCGCATGCCGCTAGTATATGCGGCAAGAACAAAAAAACAAAAATCCTGCGGAGAATCCTACCTCCGTTGCAGGCATAATTAGCGTCCAAGTTGCGGTGTTTGCAGTTTCAACCACCGTGTGGCCTACTGCTAACTCACACACACAAGCATTTCCTTCCTTTTTGTTCCTATTTTTGTGTCATACAAACCTCTCCTGGCAGTTCCCTGAATCCACCATCGTTGGATCATTGAAAATCTGTGAATCCGTTCAAAAGTTAGAGCATGACAAACAGACACAGACAGACACGGCCTCCTTTTATAATATATAAATTCTGTATACATTTTCTAATAATAAAAACCAAGAGAAACCTTCTGCTTGCAAATTTGTTGTGGATTCCTTCCCTTCAGTAAATTGACTGGACAGGTCTTGACCTAGTTTGTGCATTTTTGTTCAAGCTTCTGAGAGAGGGAAGCAGGCTGTTGCCTGTTTGTTCTGATGGATGAGGGATGTCATGGCAGGTGTGGATCAATCAGCAAAGATGTAAACTAGGATTTTCCAGTAGAGTCAGAAATCATTGATGAAGATAGGAATTGGATTGGGGTCAAGAACACTGCCTTGGGTAGTCCAGACTGAAAGGAGAGAGAAGAAAGGATTTCTCGTGAGAACCACATGTGGGCAATAGAGTGAGAATAAATAGTGCTGCAACATGGGCCCAACCGCAATTTTACAAAGGGCATCCATATACCACCATGTTCCTTAGGATCCAGGAAGACGGAAAACTATGATGACAGCTGAAGACGAATTTACAATTGCGAGCTGTGAGCAGTTAGAATGGAGGGTGGTTATATGCAAATTTCCATCAAGTGAAACTTCGCATTCCACAGGATCTTTCCACCAGTCAATTAGGTTGAATCAATTTATTTCAATTTCGTTTTCGATTTTCGTACACGATGGTCCGACAGCTGTTCTCCAAGGTAAGTTAGCTTATTTCTAGCATGAATGCGTTCAGTCATTACAGTGTTTGAGTGACAACAGTTTCCATTGTTGTGAGTTTTTCTCAGATTTTACAACATCGGCATCGTCAGTACACTGTCATGCTCACCATAAACCCCAATATCGATGGTGAGAGGATTATTAGGCACACCACACGAAAACTGTTGAATTGTCATCTTCTTCGTCATGGTGTGGCGCTGCTTCACAGATGCCATGTGATGAGTGCATGGCTGGCCATGTTTCGCTACAGTACATTTCATTGACGTAGTAATCTTCACAGCTTGCAACGAGATGCGTTGAGCAAACTCAGATGCTGAGCGCCAGTCTGACTCATAGCTGTTGGATGCAGCATGTTGTCTGTATCCTTCTTCAAATCCATATTCTCTGGGATCAGGTAGATGCTGCATGGCTGATCGCTATGCTCCATACCATAGTGGACACAGAGTTCGTAAATCTGCTTGACAGGGCACATTGGAATGGTCCCCATGGTGGACATGGAATCCTTGGAATTACATGGGAGTCCGATATGAAGCTCCCGGGCCCCGCGTTATTTGGATAGTGGCTGTTTAGGCTGTCCCACCAGCTGTTGAGTTGGAATTTGTCAGGCGGTATTATCATTTCTATTCTGACCCTTCCAATCAACTTTGATCCACCTTCATTGTGGAACAACACAGGCCTGCCGATGAACCGCGTTTAATGGGGTAAATCTGCTTGGATCTGTGGCATACATGCTGAACTTTCTCAAGGCTGTGAAATTGCTGTACTCATGCTGTGGCATGCCAGTTTCCTATGCCTGTTTGGAACACAGGCATCAATCCAACTGACGGGCAAGAGGGGCCTTGTTGTGTCCCTCTCTGGAAAGGGAATGGTATCGCCAGGACGTGTAACACACTTAGCCGTAGGGGGTGACGCTTCTCCTCAGTGCCGGGCAAGGTCTTGCTCGGCATTAATTATTGAGAGGGTTCGCCACTACTGCGTGAACACCAGCACCCCAGAAACAGTCAGGCTTTTTAGGACCCAAAGAGATTCAACGATGAACCCTTATCCTTGCTTTTCAATCCTCACCGGAACGCAGATGAAGTTCGCAAGGATTGTTTACAGCCCTGATGTTGCATCTCTGTAAAGCAATTGATTCAGTGAATCGGGATGCCCTCTGTGAGGATTCTTTGGTTTCGTGTGGTGCCACCCGGGGGGGTGCACCAAAAACGCGTCAATCTGATTGTCTGAAGTACTTTCAGCACAATCAATCTGATGTCAACACTTGAGAGTGCTGTGAGATGTGGTGAACCATCTCGACTTATTTCCTGTTGCTACTGGAGCTTTCATCCAGGGGTGTGTACTGGCCCCCACCACTTTTCAGAGCTTGTATGGACTGGCATTCTGGGGGAGGATGTCGGAAGAGATCAAGCTGCGGTTGCATTGTTTGGGAATGTCAAGATCTCTGCACCTTTGATCTCGCGACAATGCAGTCATCTTTGCGGAGACTGGATATCCTTTTGAGGGCCCATCGAGCTATGGTGTCCTGAATGAGGAGTCTGAGCCACTCGAGATTTATGAGTTTCTTGTGGTCAAAACTAAGAAGGCCAGGCGTTTTCAAAATTGACATCTTGGATGCTGCTGTTCTGTCTTACCTGTTTTGTGAGTTGAGGATTTGAGGTCACTGGAGAGATTTGCTTTACCTTGGCTAGTGATTTCATGTCTCCTGGCTGTGAGCGCAGAGGTCAACGACCGTCTGGGTAGTGCTGGGGAGTCATGCATATCACTGGATGCATGGGGTGTGGCAGCTGCAGGTTACCTGTGTAGGGGATGGCAAAGCCAAGTCCTCAAGGTCCTTGTGCTTCCAGTCTTGCTCTATGGATGTGAGACCTGGACTCTGACAAGGGATCTGAGAAACGAAAGACTTAACTCCTTTCAGGTCCAGCGTCTTTACGGAGAATCCTTGGCTATCGTTGGTCGACTTTGTTGCAATGAGTCGGATGTGAGTAGAGACTCAATAGAGAATTGTTACCTGTGATAGTCCATGAGCGTAGCTGCAGCCTGTATGGAACATTGCTCTCGTTTTCCTGACGCTTGATCCCTGCTTCAGATTCTCAGCGAGGGAGCTCTGAGTGGAGGAAGGTCAATTGGGCCACACATGCCTGTTGTGTTGCAGCAGTCGGTTGATCAGCATCTCAAGAGATGGGAATGGGACGAGTCATCTGCCTGGGGGGGGGGATGGCCAGACGAGAGCCCCTGGAATCCTGGGCAGAAAGTGGTGCAGTGACGATGTGGCTGCTCCGCGCATGCTCCATTACCTGAACCTGACTCTGATCCTTGTTTTGTTCCAGAAAGTGTCCGCAGACGACCTAGTTAAGGTTGTATATCAATTCCATCAGACTTGCATTTTCCACTTTCACGTTTTCTTGTCAGTTTGATTTATCAATCTTTTGGGGCGAGAGCATGCGGTGTGGGTTTTCTGCTATGGGCAGTACTTCTGAAAAGCTGGAACCTAAGAATATAGATTGAAACAATTGGTATTTAAGTCAAATATAAATTGTGTCATTTGCTTTAAATGTTTGCTTCCATATTACCTTGGTTAAAAAAGGAGAGCTAATATGTTTGATAGGCTAAGCGAGGAGTCAAACGGCGGGAATCTCATGTTGTCCACCAGTGGTGTCACAATGATTACTGTCATGGCATGTTGTTGTGCGCTTCCCGTTCGACTTGCTCATTCGTTGTTGTGCATCCCAATTGTCTTGACTGCTATCACCTGTTACCACCACCTTTGCTTTGACCACCAAACTTTGGGGGAATGAGAGAACCAGCTGGATTGGCTGCTGGCCGAAGTGACATTTACAGCTGCAGATGTCATAAATCATCAAGGCCTCAGCTGTGGAAAATGCCATACTTCTGGATTGTACATGTCATCAACCAGTTTCCTTCTGCAAACTTCATGATGCAGATGTACGGACAGGCCAAGTGTTGGGAGACATCAGAGGTTTGCCAGACTGATGAATCACAGCGCGATATTCAAAATCTTGGAGCTGTTTCTATCCTCAGATAAATCTGCTGCATCTCTACAAAACGATTTGTCATTTGTTTCAGCCACCCGATTGCCTTGTTTTATATCAGTGGATCCACAATTTCGAGATGCTTCTCAATATCATCTCCTACTGAGGAGCAGTACAAGTACTCCTTTAATGAGCTTTATTGACTTGCTTAATCCTTCAAACCTAAGTATTGCCATTAAATGAACTAATGTATTGTCTTAATTCTGGCTCTGCTGCCACATCAACCGGTATACTGACATCCTCATCTCTGACGACACCGTTGAGCACATTTGACAGCTTATTAACCTTGATCAGCGGCCTAACCTACCAAGATCTTGCATGAGCATACCAAAATCTGACAATCCTGGCTTGTGGTATGCAAGAAAGTTCTGGATATTTTTTGGATTAGCTGTTTTTCAACTTCTGAGCGGTGTATCGCCAAAGCATTCTGACCTCTGCTTTCCAATGAAGCTCCTGCGAATATCCTCGGTGTTTCAAAAGGTAAACTTCCTTCTCTGCCATAAACTGTTGCATAGAATTCTTCCTTCAGCTGCTTTGATAATAGTTGTATGAGCACTGCGTCGATTTACTAGACTCCAATTTTCCCACCACGAATATTTTGCAAGGCATTTCTTCTTTCGCGTGATACCTGGCAACTGCAGCTACTAGAATCTGGCCCAGCACCATGAAGCTCTCTTGAAGCATCTCCATGTCTCTTGACTTTTCGCAGCATTCAGGAACCTTTGCTGTAAGATATTCTCACATGTGTATCCATAAAAGTTGCTACTGAGACCAGTAGCCAATTTCCAGTGGTGAATATCTGGAATGGAAAGCAGCGTATAACCACAAATAAAGCCAATTGCTTTTTCCAGTCAAAGGCAGGTTTGGTAGCTGAGAATCTTCTGACAGCAGGCAGTGTCATCTCCTTGACTACTCGAGGCAAGCTGCTGAACTGCTACTGCTTCACTTCCTATTGCTTTATTAGTCGTCTCTGCTATGTGCTGTCACTGCAGTATGTGACCTACAGTCTCTATTATATCTAATGTTTTTATACTCCGTTGAGGATGGTCTGCTTTTATCTTGGAGTAGGGCTTGTCCAATGTCATACTTGGTGCTTGAATTACAAGCTGGAAAATAAGGATTTCCAGCTTCGCAGTGTTAGATTTTTCTTAGAGAAGGTGTGGGAAACTAAAAATATAGCAGGTGTTAGTATCAAAACATGTTCAAATCTGGCCTTTTGGTAGGATGCAGCGACACTTAAATCTCTGCCACTCTGATACCAACTCAAATCTTAGCTCTGTAACAATATATGAGAGTGATGTTGAAGAATACATGGGATATTGAGGGGCTAATACAAACAGGAAAGCGGTCATCTCAATGCTGTACATAGTTTTAACTTAAAAAAAACATTCTGAATTGGTTAATAAAATGTGTCATTATAATGCTCACTTTTCGAACGAAAGTTAAGCCCTACCTTTCTCTTTCTGTCTAATAATAACATTTGTAGAACGGCACCCGCCACTCCCCCCCCCTTTTCAAAACGTTTCATGAGACCTCCCCCCTCCCCCTGAATATTGGTCATAACACGATTGTCATTTGTTTTTCAGCTTGTCATCATGGATTTTCTTACTCCTGGGACCTCAAAACAATTGGTCTTGATATATTGCTGAGCTTTGGTTAAAAATGCCAGTTTGGGTTGCTCAAAACACTAGATGGTATCATAGAACACATACAAATCTTGCGGAAGGACTTGGTGTGAGCAACTCTTCTCTGTTTTTTTTTGTGTTTTTTTTTTATCTCTGGCAATTAGGGCTTTGTTTATTCACCATGTAAGTTATTAAGGGCGTGGGGCCATCACCAAGTAATATGCGCTATATCCAAAAAGGTCATGTAACAATGTCGGTAAAGTTTTCAATTTCCTCCATTGAACAATTTTTATATTCGCTCAATATCGCCGCGAAATGAAGATGTCATAAGTAACGTATTCGTGAAGTTTCTATTTCCTCTGGTTGAACAGTTTTCTATGTACGCTCTTTAACAAAATGCAAGACACGTACGTCCCGTGACCAATGCTTTACCCTGCTTTTCCGGTCATGTGGCAGAGTAAAAAATCACTCATAGAGCGAACACTTGGCAAAAACAGAACAAAGTTTAGAATGGCACTCGGTAGAGTGCATACCTCCGCCAGGCTGAAAGCTTTACGTTTTGTGTACCACCTGACATGCTGAATCTGAATCAAAATCAATTGGCTCTGTTCTTGTCACCGAACCTGAACTCAAAATCCATCCTTCATTTTGTCATAATTCGTCCACAACTTTGTTGCAGATATCAGTTACGACATTCTATATATATTATATATATATATTATACCTATACTATATTATATATACTATTGTTATAGGATTTGCAGAATCTGCGTCTGATGAATGCATCCACACATCAGGTCCTCAGACAGTTATTTCCTTTAAATGCATGTTCAGATTCAAACCTCAATCCCCATGTTAATTTCTAATGTTTTTATTTTTTAAATGTTGATGCCATTGAGAAGGGTAAAGAAATTAAGCATCCCCTAATCTTATGGGAACGTTTTTTTTTTTCTTTACATGACAGCACACTTTACCACACATTTTCTTTCACGAGTGACTGCGTGCCCTTATTTTCGCTCAGCAACGTTTGATGCCAGCAATATTTATTTCGCGAGCGCCCACGCCTTTTGCCTTTTTGGACGAGCGCACGGGGTCGTCATGGGTAACCGTCGCAAGTGGAGGCAGGTGAGCTTTGGGGGACTGTGCGCCCGCCGAGACGGCCGCAGATAGAAAACAATTGGAGGTGAGAGAGAGTAAAAAGGGGGGAGAAGAGAACGAGAAAGAAAAAGCCAGAGAGGAAATGGAGGAGGGAAGCGAGCAAGAAGGCAAAGCAAAAGCGAGCCGAGAAAGCAAGCCGAGAGTTAAAGTCACGTGCACAGGGAAGAAGTGAGCCAGAGAGGGAAGTGAGCAACTGGGAGCGTGTGTGCACGTGTGCCAGTGTGCAGCAGCCGCGACAACGAGTGAGGCCACAGGTTTAGTCACCGACGGACCGTGTGGCGTCACCAGACGTCACCAGTTTCGTGCAAGTGTCGAGGAGCTGCCCTGTCGCAGCACCAGGGTCTAAACCCGTGACAGACGATCCTCGGTGCCCCTCCCAGACTTGTTGACTAGCGTTCAAGGCTGTTCGCCGAGAGGGTGCCACAGCAAAGGCCGCTGAGTGCAGGCGCACGCGACGTGCACAACGCACGCACACATTTCAGGACGCTTTCACTTCACAGACCAACCACCTCTGTCGTGAGCGAGACGAGTCTTCTTCCCCCCCCGCCACCCCCCCGAATGATCTGCTGGGTACCCTTGTCTGTGTTTCATCTAAGTTAAGTCAAACCCCCGATAAGCAATTCTGCTCTCTGTCTCTTTCCTGGCATTTTTGATTGATTTTGCACTGAGTAATCATTTATTTCGGTTGCTTTGAAATTTATTCATTTATTTACCTCAGAAAATAAAAAGTTCTTTTAAAATTATTTTATTATTAATACATTATTTATTGACTTACAACCTGTCCGTGTTTGTCCTTTCCTTCCATTGCGTCTAGCATTGTCCGAACCTAGATAGGACTGGGAGGTAATTACC
This sequence comes from Eptatretus atami, assembly GCA_035128595.1. Classification (NCBI taxonomy): domain Eukaryota; kingdom Metazoa; phylum Chordata; class Myxini; order Myxiniformes; family Myxinidae; genus Eptatretus; species Eptatretus atami. The sequence goes on along the minus strand of CM068958.1, from coordinate 58,627,654 downwards.
ACAGATTTGACCAAATCGTTCGGCACGCACCAGCGGTTAAACGAACGTCGGCCGCCCTAATTAAAATCCGAATCGAGCATAACATTGGTGCTTTCCGAGGTGCGTGCTCCCGCCTCAGGTAACCACGTGACCTCTAGTTAAACGCGAATAATAGACGGGTGGACACTGCGGAACTCGTGCTTTCACTGGGTGGCGTTCGTGGCTTCTAAAACAACCCACTGTACGGGCAATGTTAATTGATGAGCGGGTGGGGGTTCAAGGTCCGGCTTCTTCCGAGAGACAAACCGGCGTATCTAATCCCCCTGAGTGACAAGCTGGTTGTCTCGGTACCCGGCCGGCCGCAACAATATATATATAGAAAATTTTTAACCATAATCTTATAAATATAGAAATAGGCCTATGTGACATTTGACTCATCAAAAATAATTGGTGGAGTCAATTCAGTGACCTGAATAAGCAAATCCTCGAGTTCAAAATTAAGTCAAATCAGATAAAAATTGACAATTTTAGAAAATTCGCGACCAATGTTGACCTTTTGTGCGATGCTTTGACCCTCAAAAATAATTGGTGTGGTTGAATTAATCTACTCCAGCTGGTTTTCTTTTTCCAGAAAGTGCCGCAGACGACCTAATAAGATTGCTATATCAATTCTATCAGCTTTTGTGTTTTCCACCTGATATGACATTCTGTTCAAATTTTCAGCGTCTGAATTTTCAAATTTCACCCTATTCATTCAACAATTATTTTTGAGGTTCAACACAGGCCAAAATTTCAAGTCAATCGGATGAAAATTGACAATTTTAGAGGAAATGTGTTGGCTTATGTTTGGACCTTTGGGCTGATGTTGACTTCAAAAAAATAGCTTGGTGATTTGAATTCCAGTGACCTTGATATGCAAATCCTGTTCTAATTTCAAGTCAATCGCCCGATATTAAATTGGACAATTTTAGGAAATTGGCTGTGTTGACCTCAAAAAAAATGGTAGTTGAATTAAATACCAAAATATGCAAATCCTCATCACAATTTCAAGTTCAATCGCGATGAAAAATTGACAAATTTTAGAAAATGTGGTCTATGTTGACCTCAAAAGCAGGACTGCTATATCACATGGTCATGTAATATATGATAAAGTTTCAATTTCCTCCACTGAACGGTTTTCAATCGTACGCTCTGAACAAATGCAGACACATATCGACGTGGCATACGACATACGTACATACCTACGCCACCGATTGCTTAACCCCCTCGCTTTGCGAGCGCAGGTAATAAGCCACTTCTGCAGCCCATTGCTGCACTAGCTACTAGAAGTCAGTGACCCAAGTTGGGAGTTGTCCTGGATGCCATAGCAGGCCCAGTTTGGAGATAAGCCAGAATGCCACACTGCTATTCAAAAGCACAAGAATGTCCAGAGAGATGGCCCTTGATCTCATGTCTGCATATTTTGCAGGGTCTCATCCATTGCTTGCGTGAGTGGAAACACACATATCCATGGTTTATAGTATTTGGTCTGAAAACTAAACTGATTTGATCTGCAGATGAGGTTGGAGAAAAGGAATCTTTATGTCAAATGTGATGATTAGACTCCATGACCTTGCTGATGATTGGAAAGTAAACGAATTGCGTCTGTAGTTAATGGTAATCTGTTTTTGCATCTTTTAAAAATGTTAACAGTGATGTTAGCTGACTTCCAAGCCAAACTGGAAGATGAACCTCGGGCAAATGGCAGGGTGAAACGGCCAGGAGTGGAAACTGCAAGAGCAGCAAGGAGCAGTTTTTAGGACACGTGAGCTGCATGCCGCTCTGCGTCCATGTTGCAGATCAGAGTGAGGGCTGTCAGAAACTCCTCTCCAACCTTCGAGAGAGAGAAGAGAGAGAGGAGAGAGAGATTGAGAGAGAGAGAGAGAGAGATAGAAGAGAGAGTGAGAGACGAGATGAGAGAGAGAGAGAGATATAGATATAGCATATAGATATAGATATAGATATAGCAGCATTGAGGACACAATATTCGGAAGCCAAACACAGAATATGAGCATTCGCGCCTTCTCATGAGAGAGAGAAGTTGCGCTGTGGTTGCCATTTGAGGAGAGGAAGGGCTGGCAGGAAGGAGCCTACACCAAAGACAAACTTTAACAAGGTGCACCAGGTTTTAGAATATGGAGACAAGTTTGCAAAGCTCATTTTTGAGGCTGAGATAGATGTTGTTCTGGCTCTACCTGAGAGTGGACACACACTTGTTATGGGCTTTGTGGAAATCTTCAGGTTGCCTTCAGTCGGATTTGCCTTTTCAGGTAGGATAATGCAAGTTATTTCAAGGCAACCTGCCTCACCACAGATTCAGTGTTTCATGCGTGTAGGGAATATGGTATGCATAACTGAAGACGATATGGTGATGAATGTGTGCATAAGAGAGAGCAGGTGTCTGTGAAGAATTTCCCAGGCTGAATTAATAGCAGGCGGCAGTAGATATAGGAGAGAATCCTGAAGTGTGATGGCTGCTTGCAGTCGCCTGCCAGTTTGCATGAGTGAACTGCCAGAACTCACCAGCACTAAGCTTTCTTCTGAAGATAGTGAGAGAGTGACCTTTCACAAAGCAACATGAGCCAATTGGGCCAGAGAAAGAGCAAGGTACATTGGTGAGGAAGTGGTCATCACCAAATCCAATGAGAGAATTTCCCACTTGGGAGAAAATCTGGGTGGGAAAGTTTAACAAGATTGAGTCAGACCATGAAGTCATGAAGTCTTTGGCTGAAATGCCATGGCTTGGTCAACACCACCAATTGTAATATGTGACAATTGAAATCACCAAATATGAGGCGAGAGAGACTTAGGATAAAAAAAAAGTAGTCCATGTCTGAGAGAGAGAGAGAGAGAGATAAGAGATAGATTATGCATGCAGTGGAGTCGTCACTTTGGGAGGACGGTACAGACACACAGCACAAACATGAGATGGGACTTGCAGAGGAGAGTCACAGCTGGTCTTTGGCGAGGTTAATAGCAGTACATGAAGAGTGAGAAAATGGAGTTCTTGAGTATCGGTGCGACTGCCAACTGCCAAGGACGAGGGTTGAAAGTTTGCGATCAAACTGGAGGAGACAAATAGCGACACTAAGAGTGCACGGCGTCCGTAGGAGGCAAGGATTCTGTGCAGACAGATGATGCTTCCAGTTTAATCAGCTTTGGCCTGGATGAGACGCATGTCAGGTTGGCAGTAGAGGCCTCGGCATGTTTGAGGTCCACACATTAGGACAAGGGAGGAGGAGCTGCTGAATGTAGGCATAAAGATGCTGCACAAGGTATCAAGGAGAGCGGTACAGGGTGGGGGAAGCCAGGAAGGTGTGGGGAAGGGTGAAGCGAAGGAGGGGGAGGGGCCAGAAGGAAATTAGAGAAGTGGCAGGGGCAGGCAAGAAACATGTGAGAGTGAAGAGTGAGGCGGCGGGAGCAGAGAGAGAGAGGGCATGGACACAGGGTAAGCTAAGAGGTTGTGATCGATGGGGAGCAAAGATGAAGTGGAATGAAGCGGGGCAGCAGATTTGGGGGCGGGGTGGAGCGGTTACTGACATGGAGGTGTTTGAATGGACGTGAAGGGGGAATTATTGTCGTGTACACACAACCTCTGCAAAATGGTCATACTCAGAATTCCCAAACTGGACAACCTGTGACAGACTTCGTGGGTGAGCTGATATAAATTGTTTTTGGTTGACGGCATGGAGGAAAATTTGGCTGTCGGTGAAAGAGGGGCTGGATGAACTTAGCATTTCGGAAGTGAAAGTGGCTTTTGGGAAATAAAGCCTTGTTAAAAAGAAAAGGAAGAGATTTTATGAATAAGAAGAATGAATGTCTGTGTTCCTGATGGAGTAGTAAGCACGAGTAAGCGCATTGGATTGCTTGTCGGGGTGTGAAGCAGTGTGGGTGTGGAGTGAGTGATTACAGGAAGGGAGAGGCATGGCCTGCCTATTGTTATCTGAAGGTGTGCTCTTCGCAGGGCCAAGCACGTGGTCCAAATTGCCACCACATGCTCACCTCGCTCAATGCTCTTAATGACGTACAATTTTTACATTCCAAACTGATGGAATGACTGGACTTATTGGCTGGAGAGTAACTTTCATGAGCTTCCCAGTCATAGTGAGGATTTCTAGAATGTTTTTTTAAGTCTGCGGTGCAAAATAATCCACGCGAATGCACTCGATATTCGAACCAATGCTTGGGGAAAACATGTGCGACTGAGGCCAACCCAAGTTACCGCTAATCCCTAAACTATTAATGTTGGTAGGGTGCGTGCATGATTCGGCAGAGTGGGTGCGGTGTTAGCTGATGGGGCACGGCTTTCCTGCTCCGTTAAGCTGATAATGCATGCTGTATGTATGAAAATGTACGTTAAAATCACAGTTTTTAGCATGCACTTTAGTGACCGTGAACTATTTCCCAATTTGGTTGGCCACCTTTTCGCAAAAATGACACTTTGGTCGCTGATGTATATCAAGCTGAGTCCCTGATTTACTATCAAACTGAAGTCACCACCAAGCTCAAGGCCATATGCTCAATAAGAATAGGCATTTGCTTAGTTGAAGCCAGCTATACAAATTTGGTGTTGACTTCAGTTTGAATAGGGATCTTCTGAACTATAACCATTTTTTTCTGCTTGGCTCCCCCATCCCCAGAACAGGGATTGATGATCAAGCCCAATCAGTGCTGCTGGTTCTCTTGCTGCCGCTAATTTTGAGGCCTATAGTGGCCAATGGGAACACCCAAAAAAATGCATAGTGCCAGGCCGCACACCATTGTTCACCTGTTTGAATGGGCTGGAATGACATTTGCAGATGAATGCGAGCGCTGGCTTAATCCCAATGGATTCGCCGGTGTGCAGGTGACCGTATTTGGCTGATAAATCCTTGGAATGAAAGGCAGGCAGTTACGGACTGAGTTTCTCTGCATTGTCGGATTGAGACACCATAAGAGAGTGTAGGATTGGATAGTTGTAGTGAACTTTTTATGAGCAACATCAACTCATTGAGTGATCAGCCTGTCTCGTTTTCGTGCATTGACCAGTGCTTGTGCCACAATTGTTGCGTGACAGAGCATTCCCTAAAATCAAGCTGACTTGCAGATTATAATCTTCATTACAAGTAAAAATTGTTCCCAAAAGCTGCGACCTCCCACTATGTATGCGCTTGTCAATTCTTTATCCAAATTAAAGCATGCTTTACATCAGACCACAACGCTTGTGGGTTGTAATCCTATGACTCTGGTAGTTTGTAACAATGTTGCTGAGTTTGAGCCTGGAGAGTAACTGCTGAAATCTATCTGTCCAGTTCTTCCTGACATTTTGTCTGTTCTTTTCAGATTCTTTCTCATTTTTTTTTTCTCGTAATTCTCTTTGATTCATTCTATATGTCTGCTTTTTTCTCTCTTTCATCTCTTTTACTCTCATATTCCTTCTTTTGTTATCTATTCTTCTCTAATGAAGTTGAAAGTTCTCTCAGTAATTTTTCTGTAGAGCTCCTTGGCTTGTGCCTGGAATGGGTTTGAGGGTTCGCAGATAGCGGCTGAAACCTGATTCCTATCCAGGTTCCTCCTATGACTCCAATTTTTGCTCTTTATTACTGTGGGCTCCTTCCTTGGTCTTCCCGTTCATTATGAAGAGTCGCATTGCAATCGATATTGTCTCTTGCTGCCTGCAAGTCATTGGCTCTGCGGATATAGCTATGCGGTGTCAAAAGCGAAGCTAATGACTGGAATTTAACACTTGCTTTATTGCTGCATGTATCAATTGTGGTTGTTTGAATGCCTCAGGGATTGAGTTGTGATGCTTTGCTTATTCATGGAGTTATCTTTTATAAGAGCCCATAAACCACCTTGCTATAATCTCACTTGCAAAGGAAAGTATTTACAGGGCAACCTTCAACTCTTGATTCTGCAACTATCCGAAACGGCTTCAGCGCATTCTATATATATATTAATAATATTATATATATATATATATATATATATATATATATATATATATATACTATATATAACTATTACTAAAAAAATAGAATATGTTTGTAATGTATGTGTGTTTGCTTTGTTTGTTTGTTTGTTTGTTTGTTCGTCCTTTATAGGCGGGCCGAACCGTTGGATGGAATGAGATGAAAACTTGGCATGAGTGATCCTGGACATGAGAACGCGACAGGGGGGGGGGGGAGGGGGTCAAGGTCACCAGGCTAACTTCAATTTCTCATTCTCACGAATCGAGACGGGCACAACGCATTCGACAGATAAATCAAAATAATATGACACAGTTGATGTGACACATTCACTCGACTTCCGGTTTTCGAGTTATGACGTCATGAAATTGACTAAAACGTCAATTTTTCATTGTTTGTTTGTCCTTTATAGACGCGCCAAACACGTTGGATTAGAATGAGAGAAACTTGGCATAGTGATCCTTGGGAAACGGACATTAAGGGATCAAGGTCAAGGTCAAGGTCAAAAGGTCACGGGGTCAAGGTCACCGGATAACGTCAATTTCTCAATTTCATCGATCCAAGAACGGGGACCAACGTCCATTCAACAGATAACTGTACCCGCCCATGGGCGGGTACTTTGGCTAGTATATTACTAAAACTCTCATCTTGTGTGTGTGTTGTATGTTGTATTTTTCCCAAAATACAGACAAAACGCGTACACGATAGCCCGCAAAATTTTACGGCCACCTTACTCCACCAATTCTCCACTGCGTGCTGCAGTATCAAGTTTCGTTCAAGATCGTGGCAAGGGGAAGAAAATTATTTAAAAATCAATTCCCGATTCAGCTAAGTACTCTTTCGGGCAAGTATTTGACATGCAAACAACCTCACGTATAGTTCGCTGGAGCTATTGTTTTTTTTCTTTGAAATGATTTTTTTATCAACCCCTGTCACAACGGGAACCCATGGGTTCACGGGTCATCTAGAATGTTCTAAAAAACCTGTTCTGCAGCTCTTGCATCATCCTCTGTCTACTCTGTTCACCCTATCATTTGCCCTAAGTCATCTTCTGCATCCGCTTGGAAATCAGCCAAACATCACCGCATTACATAAAGGTCAGGTCAGTATGGAAGCAGCTCGCGCTGCATCCACTTTCCGCCGGTACTCCAGGGGCTCCGTCTGCCATCCCTCAGGGCAGATGCCTGGCCCATCCCCATCTTTCCTTGGGATGCCGATCAAACCTTGCTGCACACGATGTATTGTTGTCATCCCATGGCCTTCTCCACTCATGGAGGCTCCCATCGATGAGAGAATTCTTGGTGAGTGGAATCAGCGTCAGCGAAAATCGAGCCACATGTCCATGCAGCCACAGCTGACACTCATGGACTATAAAGATAACAAATTCTCATTTTGAGTCTCTCAGCAACTGCTCGATTCACCAAAAAGATCTGACCACGATAGGCTAAGTATTCTCGAAGAGACCTGGTTGATGTTCTGAACTACAGACCTATTAGCTTATTTCAATCATCAGCAATGATCATACTAATCCATTCATCACAGTTGCATCAAATCCTTCCTTTTTCCAATGGCCTCATCTCAGAAATCACCCAATTTGGATTCAAACCAGGCACTCCTCCTTGGACATTGCTGCTTCTGCTCTCCAACAATGGATGGAGGCCCCGAGAACAATGTCAGACAGAGATTAGGGGCGTCTTTCTCCAGACATATCTTGAGCTTCAATACAGTTTGCGCCATACTGTCTCAAACTCTGCCCATGATATTCAAGCCAAGTCCTTCCTTGGCACACCTGAGTCACTTAATCCACGATAAGGCTTTCATCTGGCACTTTGATGGAAATACTGCTCTCCGACCTCTGGGCTGATGACCCTGCTCAGATGCTTGCTCAGCTTGACGCATGTAACCAAGGCCAAACAATATTATTGAAATCTCCCGTGATTGATGGTGAGTCTATGGGCTATCACTTTTCATCAACAGACAGTGTTGGTGATCTCTCTGTTCTTCTACTGCCTCCTTTGTACCCTTGCACCCTCTGTTCTTTCGCGTGCTCTGTCCCCCCCCCCCCCCTCCAGGATCTGCAGGCGTGCACGTGAGTCTTCCAGCAACCCTCCGTTTATGTGAACCTCCCAAAATCTAAATCATTGCCACCTTCAACACTCATTCAGTCCTCTTTATTTCTCTCTGGAAATCAACTTCCACATTCTTTTTTAATCTTATTCTTTCCTCAGATCTTCGAAGAAAACTGTTCACCAACATCTCAGATCACTCCTAAATCCAAAACTATAATCTTTGCTCACCCCCTAAACAACTGTTCCACAAGCCCACCTCTTTCACAACTTTCCGTTTGCCTCCTGACAGAGACTTGTGACTCGTATCCATCTTGTCCACCCCATGATTCCATACCCTAAGCCCTCATTTCCTGCCTGCCCTATTTCAACAAGTCTCGCTCTATTTTGTCCTCAACCCTGTTGTTGTAGTGTTTTTCCTCTTCTCGTTTTTTTGTTTCATCCTGATCTCGTTCCTTTATGTTCTGTTACATCCTCATACATCCTATTGTTCTAGCTCTTCCACATGCCTCGACTTTGTTTAAAAAAAATTAAAAACTCACTCAAGTTTTCACTTATGGATGACAGGAAATTACATTAAACTGAAACATTTGAAGTCCCACATAACATGACGCAATCTCTCAAAATATCATCACTCATCATCATCAGTCATCATCATCATCATCAGGCCACAGACACTCACCT
>CM068958.1:58586952-58618359 GCA_035128595.1 Eptatretus atami | reverse complement strand
ATGAGCAGTTGCGAGAGACTCAAATGAGATTTGTTATCTTTATAGTCCATGAGTCAGCTGTGGCTGCATGGACATGTGGCTCGTTTTCCGACGCTGATCCACTCACCAGATTCTCTCATCGATCGGGAGCCTCCTGAGTGGAGAAGGCCAATGGGATGACAACATACATCGTGGTGCAGCAGGTTTGATCGGCATCCCAAGGAGATGGGGATGGGCCAGGCATCTGCCTGAGGGATGGCCAGACGGAGCCCTGGAAGTACCGGCGGAAAGTGGATGCAGCGACGAGCTGCTCCCATACTGACCTGACCTTTATGTAATGCGGTGATGTTTGGCTGATTTCCAAGCAGATGGAAGATGACTTCAGGCAAATGATAGGGTGAACAGAGTAGACAGAGGATGTGCAAGAGCTGCAGAACAGGTTTTTAGACATTCTAGATGACCCGTGAACCCATTGGGTTCCCGTTGTGACAGGGTTGATGAAAAAAATCATTTCAAAGAAAAAAAATAGCTCCAGCGAACTATACCGCTGAGGTTGTTTGCATTGATCAAATACTCCCGAAGAGTACTTAGCTGATCGGGAATTGATTTTTAAATAATTTTCTTCGTTGCACGATTTGAACGAAACTTGATACTGCACACCGCAGGAGAATTGGTGAGTAAGGTGGCCGTAAAAATTTTGCGGCTATCGTGTACCGTTTTGTCTGTATTTTGGGAAAATACATACATACACACACACACAAGATGAGAGTTTTAGTAATATACTAGCCAAAGTACCCGCCCATGGGCGGGTACAGTTATCTGTTGAATGGCGTTGGTCCCGTCTCGGTCGGATGAAATTGAGAAATTGACGTTATCCGGTGACCTTGACCCCGTGACCTTTGACCTTGACCTTGACCTTGATCCCCTTAATGTCCGTTCCCAAGGATCACTATGCCAAGTTTCTCTCATTCTAATCCAACAGCGTTTGGCCGTCTATAAAGGACAAACAAACATGAAAAATTGACGTTTTAGTCAATTTATGACGTCATAACTCGAAAACCGGAAGTCGGAAGTGAATGTCGTCAATCAACTGTGTCTTTAATTTTGATTATCTGTCGAATGGCGTTGGTCCCGTTTCTCGATCGGATGAATTGAGAAATTGAAGTTACCTGGTGACCTTGACCTCCCCATGTCCGTTCTCATGTCCCAAGGATCACTCATGCCAAGTTTCATCTCATTCCATCCAACGGTTCGGCCGCCTATAAAGGACGAAACAAACAAACAAACAAACAAACACACATACATACAAACATATTCTATTTTTTATAGTATAGTATAGTATATATATATATATATATATATATATATATTATATATATATATATATATATATATATATATATATATATATAGATGCGCTGAAGCCGTTCGGATAGTTGCAGAATCAGAGTTGAAAGGTTGCCTGTAAATACTTTCCTTTGCAAGTGAGATTACAAGGTGGTTTATGGGCTCTTATAAAAGATAACTCCATGAATAAGCAAAGCATCACAACTACCTGAGGCATTCCAAACAACCACAATTGATACATGCCAGCAGATAAAGCAAGTGTAATTTCCGTCATTAGCTTCCTTTTGACACCCATAGCTATATCCGCAGAGCCAATGACTTGCAGGCAGCAAGAGCAATATCGAGCATGCGACTTCATAATGAACGGAAGACCCAAGAAGGAGCCCACAGTAATAAAGAGCAAAAATTGGAGTCATCCAGGAGGAACCTGGATAGGAATCAGGTTTCAGCCGCTACTCTGCAACCCTCAAAACCCATCCAGGCACAGCCAAGTGAGCTCTACAGAAAAATTACTGCAAGAACTCACTTTTCATTTAGAGAGATAGATAACAAAAGAGAGGAATAGAGAGTAAAGAGATGAAAGAGAAAAAAAGCAAGAATTAGAATGAATCAAGAGAATTACGAGAAAAAAAATGAGAAAGAATCTGAAAAGAACAAGAACAAAAATGTCAGGAAGAAACTGGACAGATAGATTTCAGCAGTTACTCTCCAGGCTCAAACTCAGCAACATGTACAAACTACCAGAGGTCCATAGGATTACACCCACAGCTTGTGGTCTGATGGTAAACATCTTTAATTGGATAAAGATTGACAAGCGCTACATATTGGAGTCCAGCTTTTGGGAAAAATTTTTTACTTGTAATGAAGATTATTAATCTGCAAGTCACTTGATTTAGGGATGCTCTCCACCAACAATTTGGCACAAGCACTGGTCATCACGAAACCAGGCTGATCAATCAATAGTTGATGTTGGCTCATAAAAAGTCACTACAACTATCCATCCTACACTCTCTTATGGTGTCTCAATCCGAACAATGCAGAGAAACTCAGTACCGTAACTGCCTGCTTTCATTCACAAGGATTATCAAGCCAAATAGGTCACCTGCACACCGGCGAATCCATTGGGATTAAGCCAGCGCTCGCATTCATCTGCAATGTCATTCCAGCGCCATTCAAACAGGTGAACAATGGGTTGCGGCTGGCACTGCATTGGTGTCCCATTTGGCCACTATAGGCCTCAAAAATAGCGCAGCAAGAGAACCAGCAGCCTGATTGGCTTGATCATCATCCTGTTCTTGGGGATGGGGGGAGCCGAAAGCAGAAAAAATGGTTATAGTTCAGAAGATCCTATTCACAACTGAAGTCAACACCAATTTGTATAGCTGCTCAATAAGCAAATGCCTATATCTATTGAGCTATACCTATGAGTTGGTGTGACTTCAGTCTTTGAATAGTAATCCAGGGACTCACTGATATACATCACGACCAAAGTGTCATTTTTGCGAAAAGGTGGCCAACAAATTGGGAACATAGTTACTCACTACAAGTCATGCTAAAACTGATTTTAACGTCATTTTCATACATACAGCATCATTATCAGCTTTACGGAGCGGAAGCCGTGCCCCATCCAGCTAACACCGCACCCACTCTGCCGAATCATGCACCACCCTCACCAACATTAATAGTTTAGGGTTAGCGGGGTAACTTGGGTTGGCCTCAGTCGCACATGTTTTCCCCAAGCAATTGGTTCGATATCGAGTGCATTCCGTGGATTATTTTTGCACCCAACTTAAAAAAACATTCTAGAAATCCTTCACTATGACTGGAAGCATCATGAAAGTACTCCAGCCAATAAGGTCCAGTCATTCCATCAGTTTGGATGTAAAAATGTACGTCATTAAGAGCATTGAGCGAGGTGAGCATGTGGTGGCAATTGGCCACGTGCTTGGCCCTGCAAGAGACACCTTCAGATAACAAGGCAGGCCTGCCTCTCCCTCCCTGTAATCACTCCACTCCACACCCACACCTCTTCACACCCGACAAGCCAATCAATGCCTTACTCTGCTTACTACTCCATCAGGAACACAGACATTCATTCTTCTTATTCATAAAAAATCTCTTCCTTTTCTTTTTAACAAGGCTTATTTCCCAAAACCACTTCACTCCGAAAATGCTAAGTTCATCCAGCCTCCTCTTCACCGACAGCCAAATTTTCCTCCATGCCGTCAACCAAAAACATTTATATCAGCTCACCACGAAGTCTGTCACAGGTTGTCCAGTTTGGGAATTCTGAGTATGACCATTTTGCAGAGGTTGTGTGTACACGACAATAATTCCCCCTTCACGTCCATTCAAACACCTCCATGTCAGTACCTCCACCCCCCCCCCAATCTGCTGCCCCCTCATTCACTTCATCTTTGCTCCCCATCATCCACCACCTCTTAGCTTACCCCTGTGTCCTGCCCTCTCTCTCTCTGCTCCCCCCTCACTCTTCACTCTCACATTTCTTGCCTGCCCCTCCACCTCTCAATTTCCTTCTGGCCCCTCCCCCTCCTCGCTTCACCCCTTCCCCACACCTTCCTGGCTTCCCCCACCCTGTACCCTCTCCTTGATCCTTTGCACATTTATGCCTAATCAGCAGCTCCTCCTCCCTTGTCCTAAATGTGTGGACCTCAAACATCCGAGGCCTCTACTCCAACCTGACATCTCTCAATCCAGGCCAAAGCTGATAAACTGGACATCATCTGTTGCACAGAATCTTCCTCCTACAGGACGTCCGTGACTCTTTAGTGTCGCTATTTGTCTCCTCCAGTTTGATGCAACTCAACCCTCGTCCTGGCGTTGGCAGTCGCACGATACATCAAGAACTCCATTTCTCACTCTTCATGACTGCTATTACACCTCCCAAGACCAGCTGTGACTTTCCTCTGCAATCCCATCTCATGTTTGTCTGTGTGTTGTACCGTCCTCCCAACAGTGACGACTCCACCTGCATTGCATATCTATCTCTATATCTCTCTCTCTCTCTCTCTCGACATGGACTAACTTTTTTTTTATCCTAAGTCTCTCTTCCCTCATATTTGGTGATTTCATTGTCACCATACAAATTGGCTGGTGTTGACCAGCCATGGCATTTCAGCAAAGAACTTCCATGACTTCATGGGTCTGACTCAATCTGTAAAACTTTCCCCCCAGATTTCTCCCAGTGGGAAATTTCTCTCTTGGATTTGGTGATGACCAACTTCTCACCAATGTACCTTGCTCTTTCTCTGGCCCAATTTGGCTCATGTGCTTTGTGAAGGTCAACATCTCTCACTATCTTCAGAGAAAAGCCTTAGTGCTGGTGAGTCTGGCAGTTCACTCAGCAAACTGGCAGCGACTGCAAGCAGCCATCACACTTCAGGATTCATCTCCTATATCTACTGCCCCTGCTATTAATCAGCCTGGGAATTCTTCACAGACACCTGCTCTCTCTTATGCACACATTCATCCATCTCGTCTTCAGTTATCATACCCATCTTCCTACCATGAAACACTGAATCCTGTGGTGAGGCAGTTGCCTTGAAATAACTTGCATTATCCTCCTGAAAGGCAAATCCGACTGAAGGCAACTGAGATCATTCCACAAAGCCCATAACAAGTGTGTGTCCACTCTCAGGAGAGCCAGAAAACAACATCTATCATCTCTTCCTCCTGGGGATGGGCCAGGCATCTGCCTGAGGGATGGCCAGACGGAGGCCCCTGGAGTACCGGCGGAAAGTGGATGCAGCGACGAGCTGCTCCCATACCTGACCTGACCTTTATGTAATGCGGTGATGTTGGCTGATTTCCAAGCAGATGGAAGATGACTTCAGGCAAATGATAGGGTGAACAGAGTAGACAGAGGATGTGCAAGAGCTGCAGAACAGGTTTTTAGACATTCTAGATGACCCGTGAACCCATTGGGTTCCCGTTGTGACAGGGGTTGATGAAAAAAATCATTTCAAGAAAAAAAAACATAGCTCCAGCGAACTATACCGCTGAGGTTGTTTGCATTGATCAAATACTCCCGAAGAGTACTTAGCTGAATCGGGAATTGATTTTTAAATAATTTTCTTCGTTGCACGATTTGAACGAAACTTGATACTGCACACCGCAGGAGAATGGTGAGTAAGGTGGCCGTAAAAATTTTGCGCTATCGTGTACCGTTTTGTCTGTATTTTGGGAAAAATACATACATACACACACACACAAGATGAGAGTTTTAGTAATATACTAGCAAAGTACCCGCCCATGGGCGGGTACAGTTATCTGTTGAATGGCGTTGGTCCCGTCTCGGTCGGATGAAATTGAGAAATTGACGTTATCCGGTGACCTTGACCCCGTGACCTTTGACCTTGACCTTGACCTTGATCCCTTATGTCCGTTCCCAAGGATCATATGCCAAGTTTCATCTCATTCTATCCACGGTTTGGCCGTCTATAAAGGACAAACAAACATGAAAAATTGACGTTTTAGTCAATTTATGACGTCATAACTCGAAAACCGGAAGTCGGAAGTGAATGTCGTCAATAACTGTGTCATTTAATTTTGATTATCTGTCGAATGGCGTTGGTCCCGTCTCGATCGGATGAAATTGAGAAATTGAAGTTACCTGGTGACCTTGACCTCCCCATGTCCGTTCTCATGTCCCAAGGATCACTCATGCCAAGTTTCATCTCATTCCATCCAACGGTTCGGCCGCCTATAAAGGACGAAACAAACAAACAAACAAACAAACACACATACATACAAACATATTCTATTTTTTTATAGTATAGTTATATATATATATATATATATATATATATATATATTATATATATATATATATATATATATATATATATATATAATATAGATGCGCTGAAGCCGTTCGGGATAGTTGCAGAATCAGAGTTGAAGGTTGCCTGTAAATACTTTCCTTTGCAAGTGGGATTGATACAAGGTTGGTTTATGGGCTCTTATAAAAGATAACTCCATGAATAAGCAAGCATCACAACTACCCTGAGGCATTCACAAACAACCACAATTGATACATGCCAGCAGATAAAGCAAGTGTAATTTCCGTCATTAGCTTCCTTTTGACACCCATAGCTATATCCGCAGAGCCAATTGACTTGCAGGCAGCAAGAGCAATATCGAGGCATGCGACTTCATAATGAAACGGAAGACCAAGAAGGAGCCCACAGTAATAAAGAGCAAAAATGGAGTCATCAGGAGGAACCTGGATAGGAATCAGGTTTCAGCCGCTACTCTGCAACCCTCAAACCCATCCAGGCACAGCCAAGGGAGCTCTACAGAAAAATTACTGCAAGAACTCACTTTTCATTAGAGAGATAGATAACAAAAGAGAGGAATAGAGAGTAAAAGAGATGAAAGAGAAAAAAAGCAAGAATTAGAATGAATCAAGAGAATTACGAGAAAAAAAATGAGAAAGAAATCTGAAAGAACAAAGAACAAAAATGTCAGGAAGAAACTGGACAGATAGATTTCAGCAGTTACTCTCCAGGCTCAAACTCAGCAACATGTACAAACTACCAGAGGTCCATAGGATTACACCCACAGCTTTGTGGTCTGATGGTAAACATCTTTAATTGGATAAAGATTGACAAGCGCTACATATTGGAAGTCCAGCTTTTGGGAAAAATTTTTACTTGTAATGAAGATTATAATCTGCAAGTCACTTGATTTAGGGATGCTCTTCCACCAACAATTTGGCACAAGCACTGGTCAATCACGAACCCAGGCTGATCAATCAATAGTTGATGTTGGCTCATAAAAAGTCACTACAACTATCCATCCTACACTCTCTTATGGTGTCTCAATCCGACAATGCAGAGAAACTCAGTACCGTAACTGCCTGCTTTCATTCCCAGGATTTATCAGCCAAATAGGTCACCTGCACACCGGCGAATCCATTGGGATTAAGCCAGCGCTCGCATTCATCTGCAATGTCATTCCAGCGCCATTCAAACAGGTGAACAATGGTTGTGCGGCCTGGCACTGCATTGGTGTCCCATTGGGCCACTATAGGCCTCAAAAATAGCGGCAGCAAGAGAACCAGCAGCACTGATGGCTTGATCATCATCCTGTCTGGGGATGGGGGGAGCCGAAAGCAGAAAAAAAATGGTTATAGTTCAGAAGATCCATATTCACAACTGAAGTCAACACCAATTTGTATAGCTGCTCAATAAGCAAATGCCTATATCTATTGAGCTATACCTATGAGTTGGTGGTGACTTCAGTCTTGAATAGTAATCCAGGGACTCACTGATATACATCACGACAAAAGTGTCATTTTGCGAAAAGGTGGCCAACAAATTCGGGAACATAGTTCACTCACTACAAGTCATGCTAAAACTGATTTTACGTCATTTTCAATACATACAGCATCATTATCAGCTTACGGAGCGGAAGCCGTGCCCCATCCAGCTAACACCGCACCCACTCTGCCGAATCATGCACCACCCTCACCAACATTAATAGTTAGGGTTAGCGGTAACTTGGGTTGGCCTCAGTCGCACATGTTTTCCCCAAGCAATTGGTTCGATATCGAGTGCATTCCGTGGATTATTTTTGCACCCAACTTAAAAAAACATTCTAGAAATCCTTCACTATGACTGGAAAGCATCATGAAAGTACTCCAGCCAATAAGTCCAGTCATTCCATCAGTTTGGATGTAAAAATGTACGTCATTAAGAGCATTGAGCGAGGTGAGCATGTGGTGGACATTGGCCACGTGCTTGGCCCCTGAAGAGACACCTTCAGATAACAAGGCAGGCCTGCCTCTCCCTCCCTGTAATCACTCCACTCCACACCCACACCTCTCACACCCCGACAAGCAATCAATGCCTTACTCTGCTTACTACTCCATCAGGAACACAGACATTCATTCTTCTTATTCATAAAAATCTCTTCCTTTTCTTTTTAACAAGGCTTATTTCCCAAAACCACTTCACTCCGAAAATGCTAAGTTCATCCAGCCTCCTCTTTCACCGACAGCCAAATTTTCCTCCATGCCGTCAACCAAAAACATTTATATCAGCTCACCCACGAAGTCTGTCACAGGTTGTCCAGTTTGGGAATTCTGAGATGACCATTTTGCAGAGGTTGTGTGTACACGACAATAATTCCCCCTTCACGTCCATTCAAACACCTCCATGTCAGTTACCTCCACCCCCCCCCCAATCTGCTGCCCCCTCATTCACTTCATCTTTGCTTCCCCATCATCCCACCACCTCTTAGCTTACCCCTTGTCCTGCCCTCTCTCTCTCTGCTCCCCCCCTCACTCTTCACTCTCACAGTTTCTTGCCTGCCCCTCCACCTCTCAATTTCCTTCTGGCCCCTCCCCCTCCTCGCTTCACCCCTTCCCCACACCTTCCTGGCTTCCCCCACCCTGTACCCTCTCCTTGATCCTTTGCACATTCCTATGCCTAATCAGCAGCTCCTCCTCCCTTGTCCCTAAATGTGTGGACCTCAAACATCCGAGGCCTCTACTCCAACCTGACATCTCTCAATCCAGGCCAAAGCTGATAAACTGGACATCATCTGTTGCACAGAATCCTTCCTCCTACAGGACGTCCGTGACTCTTTAGTGTCGCTATTGTCTCCTCCAGTTTGATCAACTTCAACCTCGTCCTGGCGTTGGAGTCGCACGATACATCAAGAACTCCATTTCTCACTCTTCATGTACTGCTATTACACCTCCCAAAGACCAGCTGTGACTTCCTCTGCAATCCCATCTCATGTTTGTCTGTGTGTTGTACCGTCCTCCCAACAGTGACGACTCCACCTGCATGCATATCTATCTCTATATCTCTCTCTCTCTCTCTCTCGACATGGACTAACTTTTTTTTTATCCTAAGTCTCTCTTCCTCATATTTGGTGATTTCAATTGTCACCATACAAATTGGCTGGGTGTTGACCAGCCATGGCATTTCAGCAAAGAACTTCCATGACTTCATGGGTCTGACTCAATCTGTAAACTTTCCCACCCAGATTTCTCCCAGTGGGAAATTTCTCTCTTGGATTTGGTGATGACCAACTTCCTCACCAATGTACCTTGCTCTTTCTCTGGCCCAATTGGCTCATGTGCTTGTGAAGGTCAACATCTCTCACTATTCTCAGAGAAAAGCCTTAGTGCTGGTGAGTCTGGCAGTTCACTCAGGCAAACTGGCAGCGACTGCAAGCAGCCATCACACTTCAGGATTCATCTCCTATATCTACTGCCCCTGCTATTAATTCAGCCTGGGAATTCTTCCACAGACACCTGCTCTCTCTTATGCACACATTCATCCCATCTCGTCTTCAGTTATCATACCCATCTTCCTACCCATGAAACACTGAATCCTGTGGTGAGGCAGTTGCCTTGAAATAACTTGCATTATCCTCCTGAAAGGCAAATCCGACTGAAGGCAACCTGAGATCATTCCACAAAGCCCATAACAAGTGTGTGTCCACTCTCAGGAGAGCCAGAAAACAACATCTATCTCACCTCAAAAATGAGCTTTCAAACTTGTCTCCATATTCTAAAACCTGGTGGCACCTTGTTAAGTTTGTCTTTGGTGTAGGCTCCTCCTCCAGCCCTTCCCTCTCCTCAAATGGCACCACAGCCAACTTCTCTCATGAGAAGGCCGAATGCCTCAATTCTGTGTTTGCTTCCGAATATTGTGTCCTCAATCTCTATATCTATATCTATATCTATATCTATATCTATATCTCTCTCTCTCTCTCTCTCTCTCTCTCTCTCTCTCTCTCTCTCTCTCTCTCTCTCTCTCTCTCTCTCGAAGTTGGAGAAGTTTCTGACAGCCCTCAACTCTGATTCTGCAACTGGACCAGACGGCATCAGCTCACGTGTCCTAAAAACCTGCTCTGCTGCTCTTGCAGTTCCACTCCCTGGCCGTTTCACCCTGCCATTTGCCCGAGGTCATCTTCCATTTGCTTGGAAGTCAGCTAACATCACTGTTACATTTTTAAAAGATGCAAAAACAGATTACCTTAACTACAGACCAATTAGTTTACTTCCAATCATCAGCAAGGTCATGGAGTCTATCATCACAGTTGACATAAAATTCCTTTTCTCCAACCTCATCTCAGATCATCAGTTTAGTTTCAGACCAAATCACTCTACCGTGGATATGTTGTTTCCACTCACCCAACAATGGATGGAGATCCTCAATATCAGACATGAGAACAGGGCCATCTCTCTGGACATATCTTGTGCTTTTGATACAGTGTGGCATTCTGCCTTACTCTCCAAACTGCCTGCCTATGGCATCCAAGGACAACTCCACACTTGGGTCACTGACTTCTAGTACTGCAGCATGGGCTGCAGAAGTGGCTTATTACCCTGCGCTCGCAAAGCGAAAAGCGGGGTTAAGCAATCGGTGGCGTAGGTATGTACGTATGTCGTATGCACGTCGTATGTGTCTGCATTTTGTTCAGAGCGTACATTGAAAACCGTTCAGTGGAGGAAATTGAAACTTTATCATATATTACATGACCATGTGATATAGCAGTCCCTCTTTTGAGGTCAACATAGACCACATTTCTAAAATTGTCAATTTTCATCCGATTGACTTGAAATTTGATGAGGATTTGCATATTTGGTCATTTAATTCAACTACCATTTTTTTTGAGATCAACACAGGCCAAATTTCTAAAATTGTCAAATTTTATCCGATTGACTTGAAATTAGAACAGGATTTGCATATCAGGTCACTGAATTCAATCACCAACTATTTTTTGAAGTCAACATCAGCCAAAAGGTCAACATAAGCCAAAATTTCTAAAATTGTCAATTTTCATCCGATTGACTTGAAATTTGGCCTGTGTTGACCTCAAAAATAATTGGTGATTGAATAGGGGTGAAATTTGAAAAATTCAGACCTGAAATTTGAACAGGAATGTCATATCAGGTGGAAAACACAAAGCTGATAGAATTGATATACAATCTTATTAGGTCGTCTGCGGCACTTTCTGGAAAAGAGAACCAGCTGGATAGATTAATTCAACCACCAATTATTTTTGAGGTCAACATCGGCCAAAAGGTCAACATTGGTCGAATTTCTAAAATTGTCAATTTTTATCTGATTGACTTAAATTTGAAGAGGATTTGCTTATCAGGTCACTGAATTGACCCACCAATTATTTTTGAGGTCAAAATGTCAACATAGGCCTAATTTCTATAATTATAGATTATGGTTAAAAATTTTCTATATATATATTGTTGCGGCCCCGGGTACCGAGACACCAGCTTGTCACTCAGGGGGATTAATACCCGGTTGTCCTCGGAAGAGCCGGACCTGGAACCACCGCTCACAATTAACATTGCCGTACAGTGGGTTGTTTTAGAACCACGAAAACGCCACCCAGTGAAACATGAGTTCCAGTGTCCACCGTTAATTATTCCGTTTAACTAGAGGTCACGTGGTTACCTGAGCGGGAGGCACGCCCTCGGAAAAGCACCAATGTTATCTCGATTCGATTTTAATTAGGCGGCCGAGCGTTTTAACCGCTGGTGCGTGCCGACGATTTTTGGTCAAATCTGTGGTAATTACCTCCCAGTCTATCTAGGTTCGGACAATGCTAGACCAATGGAAGGAAAGGACAAACATGGACAGGTTGGAAGTCAATAAATAATGTATTAATAATAAAATAATTTTAAAAAGAACTTTTTATTTTCTGAGGTAAATAAATGAATAAATTTCAAAGCAACCGAAATAAATGATTACTCAGGCAAAATCAATCAAAATGCCAGGAAAGAGACAGAGAGCAGATGCTTATCGGGGGTTGACTTACTTACGATGAAACACAGACAAGGGTACCCAGCAGATCATTCGGGGGGGGGGGGGGGGGGGGAGAAGACTCGTCTCGCTCACCAGAGAGTAGTTGTCTGTGAAGTGAAAGCGTCCTGAAATGTGTGCGTGCGTGTCACGTCCGTCGCCTGCACTCAGCGCCTTGCTGTGCACCCTCTCGCGAACAGCCTTGAACGCTAGTCAACGTCTGGGAGGGCACCGAGATCGTCTGTCACGGGTTTAGACCCTGGTGCTGCGACACGGGCAGCTCCTCACACTTCACGAAACTGGTGACGTCTGGTGACCCACACGGTCCGTCGGTGACTAACCTGTGCCTCACTCGTTGTCGGCGCTGCTCACACTCACACGTGCACCACACGCTCGCTTGCTCACTTCCTCTCTGGCTCACTTCTTCCCTCACGTGCTTAAACTCTCGCTTCTTTCTCGGCTCGCTTGCCTGCTTCTTGCTCGCTTCCCTCCTCCATTTCCTCTCTGGCTTTCTTTCTCGTTCTCTTCTCCCTCCCCTTACTTCTCTCACCTCCGAACGGACCTCCAATTCGTTTTATATCTGCGGCCCGTCTCGGCGGGCGCACAGTCCCCCCAAAGCTCACCCTGCCTCACTTGCGCACGGTTACCATGACGACCCGTGCGCTCTCCAAAAAGGCAGGCGTGGGCACTCGCGAAATAAATATCTGCATCAACGTTGCTGAGGAAAAATAAGGGCACCAGCACTCGTGAAAGAAATGTGTGTAAACGTGTCTGTCATTAAGAAAAAAAAAACTTCCCATAAGATAGGGGATCTATTCTTTACCCTTCTCAATGCATCACATTTAAAAAAACATTAAAATTAGACATGGGGATGGGGTTAATCTGAACATGCATTTAAGGAAATAACTGTCTGAGGACCTGGATGTGTGGATGCATTCATCAGACCAGATTCTGAAATCCATAACAATATATATATATATATATGCGTAATGATATCTCAAAAAGTTGTGGACGAATTATGACAAAATGAGGTGGATTTGAGTTGGTTCGGTGACAAGAACAAGCCAATTTGATTTTGATTCAGATTCAGCATGTCAGTGGGACACAAAACGTAAACTGTTCAGCCTGGCGGAGGTATGCACTCTACCGAGTGCCATTCTACTTTGTTCTGTTTTGCCAAGTGTTGCTCTATGAGTGATTTTTACTCTGCACACATGAACCGAAAAGCAGGGTAAAGCAATTGGTCACGGACGTACGTGTCTGCATTTTGTTAAGAGCGTACATAGAAAACTGTTCAACAGAGGAAATTGAAACTTCACCATACGTTATATGACCATTTCATTTCGCGCATATTGAGCGAATATAAAAATTGTTCAATGGAGGAAATTGAAACTTTACCACATTGTTACATGACCTTTTGATATAGCGCATATTACTTGGATGATGCCCACGCCCTTATAACTTACATGGTGAACTAAACAAAGCCTAATGCCCAGAGATAAAAAAAAACACAAAAAAAACAGGAGAAGAGTTGGCTCACACCAAGTCCTTCCCAAGATTGTATGTGTTCTATGAATACCATCTAGTGTTTGAGCAACCAAACTGGCATTTTACCAAAGCTCACAATATATCAAACCAATTGTTTTGGTCCCAGGAGTAAGAAAATCCATGATGACAAGCTGAAAACAATGACAAATCGTGTTATGACCAATATTCAGGGGGAGGGGGGAGTCTCATCAAACGTTTTGAAAAGGGGGGGGGAGTGGCGGGTGCTCGTCTACAATGTTATTTTAGACAGAAAGAGAAAGGTAGGGCTTACTTTCGTTCGAAAAGTGAGCATTATAATGACACATTTTACCAATTCAGAATGTTTTTTAAGTTAACTATGTACCATTGAGATGACCCTTCCTGTTGTATAGCCCTCAATATCCCCATGTCATTCTTCCAACATAACTCTCATATATTGTTACAGAGCTAAGAATTTGAGTTGGTATCAGAGTGGCAGAATTTAGTGTCGCTGCACCTACCAAGAAGGCCAGATTTGACATGTTTGATATAACATCCTGCATATTTTGTTCCACACCTTTCTCAAAGAAAAATCTAACACTGCGAAGCTGGAATCCTTATTTTCAGCTTGTATTCACAGCACCAGTATGACATTGGACAAGCCCTACTCAAGAATAAAACAGACATCCTCAACGGAGTAAAAACATTTAGATATAATAGAGACTGTAGGTCAACATACTGCAGTTGACAGCACATACAGAGACTAATAAAGCAATAGGACAGTGGAAGCAGTAGCAGTTCAGCAGCTGCCTCGAGTAGTCAAGGAGATGACACTGCTGCTGTCAGAAGATCTCAGCTACCAAACCCTGCCTTTGACTGGAAAAACAATTGCTTCATTTGTGGTATACGCTGCTTTCCATCTCACAGATATTCACCTGGAAATGCTAACTGGTCTCAGGTAGCAACTTTTATGGATGACACATGTGAGAATATCTACACAAAGGTTCTAGATGCTGCAGAAAAGCAAGGAGACATGGAGATGCTTCAGAGACTTCATGGTGCTGGGCCAGATCTAGTAGCTGCAGTTGCCAGGTATCACCGAAAGAAGAATTGCCTTCCAAAATATATCGTGGTGGGAAAATTGGAGTCTAGTAAATCGACCAGTGCTCATACAACTATTATCAAGCAGCTGAAGGAAGAATTCTATCAACCAGTTATGGCAGAGAAGGAAGTTTACCTTTTGAAAACACCGAGGAATCATTCGCAGGAGCTTCCCATTGGAACAGAGGTCAAGAATGCTTTGGCATACACCGCTCAGAAGTTGAAACAACAGCTAATCCAAAAATATCCAGAACTTTCTTCCATACCACAGCCAGGATTGTCAGATTTGGTATGCTCATGCAAGATCTTGGTAGGTTAGGCCCTGATCAAGGTTAATAAGCTGTCAAATGTGCTCAACTTCGTCAGAGATGAGGATGTCAGTATACCGGTTGATGTGGCAGCAGAGCCAGATGAAGACAATACATATAGTTCATATGGCAATACTTAGGTGAAGGATTAAGCAAGTCAATAAGCTCATTAAGGAGTACTTTACTGCTCCTCAGAGGAGATGATATTAGAAGCATCTCGAAAATTTGTGGATCCACTGCTATACAAGGCAATCGGGTGGCTGACAAATGACAAACGTTTTCGTGATGCAGCAGATTTATCTGAGGATGAGAACAGCTCCAAGATTTTGAATATCGCCTGTGATATCATCAGTCTGGCAACCTCTGATGTCTCCCAAACACCTTGGCCTGTCCGTACATCTGCATCATGAGTTTGGCAGAAGGAAACTGGTTGATGACATGTACAATCCAGAGTATGGCATTTCCTACACTGAGCCTTGATGATTTATGACATCTGCAGCTGTAAATGTCACTTCGGGCCAGCAGCCCAATCCAGCTGGTTCTCTCATTCCCCCAAAGTTGGTGTCAAAGCAAGGTGGTGGTAAACAGGTGATAGCAGTCAGAGACAATTGGGATCACAACGAATGTACAGTCGACGGGAAGCGCACAACACATGCCATGACCAGTATCATTGTGACACCACTGGTGGACAACATGAGATTCCGCCAGTTGACTCGCTTACCTTATCAAACATATTACCTCTCCTTTTTACCAGGTAATATGGAAGCAAAATTTAAAGCAAATACAGCAATTTTATCATTTGACTTAAATACCAATTGTTTATATCTATATTCTTAGGTGCCAGCTTTTCAGAAGTACTCCCATACAGAAAACCCACACCGCATGCTCTCCCCCAAAGATTGATTAAATCAAACCTGACAAGAAAAACGTGAAAGTGGAAAATGCAAGTCTGATGGAATTGATATACAACCTTACTAGGTCGTCTGCGACACTTTCTGGAACAAAACCAAGGATCAGGTCAGGTCAGGTATGGGAGCATGCGACGGAGCAGCATGTCACTGCATCCATTTTCTGCCAGGACTCCAGGGGTCTCCGTCTGGCCACCCCCCCCCCCCCCCAGGCAGATAACTGGCCCATCCCCATTTCCTTGAGATGCCAATCACACTGCTGCAACCACTAGGCATGTGATTGGCCCATTGGCCTCCTCCACTCATGAGGCTCCCTCGCTGAGATAATCTGATGAGCAGGATCAGCGTCAGGAAACGAGGCACAACATGTCCATGCAGCCGCAGCTGATGCTTATGGACTACACAGGTAACAAATCTCATCTGAGTCTCTCTCAACAACCACTCATTCAACACAAAGTCTGACCAGCGATAGCCAAGGATTCTCTGAAGAAACCTTGGACTGAAAGAGTTAAGTCTTCGTCTCAGATCCTTTGTCAGAGTCCGTCTCACATCCATAGAGCAAGACTGGAAGCACCAAGGACCTGAAGACTTGGGCTTTCATCCTCCTACACAGGTATTGACAGTGCCACACCCCATGATCCAGTGAATGCATGACTCCCCAGGACTAACCCAGACGTCGATTGACTTCTGGCTCACAGCCAGTGGAGACATGAATATCACTAGCAAGGTAAATGAATCTCTCCGTGACCTCAACATCCTCACCACAAACAGGTACAGACAAGACAGCAGCATCCAAGATGTCATTGAAACCCTGGCTCTTAGTTTTGACCCAAGAAACTCATAATCTCAGTGGCTCAGACTCCTCATTCAGCACCTCGAGGGCCCTCAAAAGGATATCCAGTCTCCGCAAAGATGACTGCATTGTCTGCGAGATCAAGGTCAGAGATCTTGACATTCCCAAACAATGCACCGCAGCTTGATCTCTCCGACATCCTCCCCAGAATCCAGTCCATACAAGCTCTGAAAAGTGTGGGGGCCAGTACACACCCCTGATGAACTCCAGTACCAACAGGAAATAAGTCAGAGATGGTATCATCACATCTCACAGCACTCTCAGTGCTGACATCAGATTGATGTGCTGAAGTACTCAGACATCAGATTGATCCGTTTTGGTGGCACCCCACGAAGACCAAGAATCCTCCAGAGGGCATCCCGATTCACTGAATAAATGCTTTCAAGATCAACATAGGCTGTAAACAATCCTTGCCGAAACTCATCTGCGTTCGGTGAGGATCTGAAAAGCAAGGATAAGGTCAATCGTTGATCTCTTTGGTCTAAAGCCTGACTGTTCTGGGTGCTGGTGTTCAAGCAGATAGTGGCGAACCCTCTCAATAATTATCCGAGCAAAGACCTTGCCCGGCACTGAGAGAAGCGTCACCCCTCGGTAGTTGTTACAGTCCTGGCGATCACCATTCCCTTTCCAGAGAGGGACAACAAGGCCCCTCTTCCAGTCAGTTGGGATGATGCCTGTGTTCCAAACAGAGCATAGGACTGCATGCAACAGCATGAGTACAGCATTTCCACCAGCCTTGAGAAGTTCAGCATGTATGCCACAGATCCCAAGAGCTTTACCCCATTTCAACCGGTTCATCGCAGCCTGTGTTTCCACAAATGAAGGTGGATCAGAGTTGATTGGAGGGTCAGCAATAGAAATGATAATACCCCTGACATCCAACTCAACAGCTGGTGGGACAGCCTAATACAGCCACTCAAAATAACCGGCCCAGCGGGCTTTCATATCGGACTCCCATGTAATCCCAAGGATCCATGTCCACCATGGGGACCATTTCAATGTGCCCTGTCAACAGATTTACGAACTCCTGTGTCCACTATGGTATGGAGCATAGCATCAGCCATGCAGCATCTACCTGATCCCAGAGAATATGGATTTGAGAAGGATACAGACAACATGCTGCATCCAACACTCATGAGTCAGACTGTCTCAGCATCTGAGTTGCTCAACCATCTCGTTTGCAACTGTGAAGATTACTACGTCAATGAATGTACCTGTACGAAACATGGCCAGCCATGCACTCATACATGCATCTGTGAAGCAGCGCCACCAGCAAACGAAGAAGATGACAATTCAACAGTTCTCGTGTGGTGTGCCAATAATCCTCTCACCATCGATATTGGTTTAGGTGACAGTGACAGTGATACTGACGATGCCGATGTGTAAAATCTGAGAAAAACTCACACAATGGAACTGTTGTCACTCAAAACACTGTAATGACTGACTATTCATGCTAGAAATTAAGCTAACTTACCTTGGAGAACACTGTCGGGACCATCGTGTACGAAAATCGAAAACGAAATTGAAATAAATTTGATTCACCTAATTGACTGGTGAAAGATCCTGTGGAATGCGAAGTTTCACTTGATGGAAATTTGCATATACACCACCTCCATTCTAATGCTCACAGCTCCAATTGTAATTCGTCTTCAGCCTGTCATCATGGATTTCCGTCTTCCTGGCATCCTAAGGAACATGGTGGTATATGATGCCCTTTGTTAAAATTCGGGTTTGGGCCCATGTTGCAGCACTATTCCTCCACTCTCATTGCCCACATGTGGTTCTCAACAGAATCCTTTCTTCTCCTCTCCCTTTCAAGTCTGGACTACCCCAAGGCAGTGTTCTTGACCCCAATCCAATTCCTAATCTTCATCAATGATTTCTGACTCTCTGGAAAATCCTATTTACATCTTTGCTGATGATTCCACACTCTGCCATGACATCCCTCATCCATCAGACAAACAGGCAACAGCCTCTTCCCTCTCTTCAGAACTTGACAAAAATCACAAACTAGTCAAACTGTCCAGTCAATTTACTGAAGGAAAGGATCCACAACAAATTGCAACAGAAGGTTTCTCTTTGGTTTTATTATTAGAAATGTATACAGAATTTATATATTATAAAAGGAGCCGTGTCTGTCTGTGTCTGTTTGTCATGCTCTAACTTTTGAACGGATTCACAGATTTCAATGAATCCAACGATGGTGGATTCAGGGAACTGCCAGGAAGGTTGTATGACACAAAAATAGGAACAAAAAGGAAGGAATGCTTGTGTGTGTGGGTACATAGGCACACGTGGTGAAACTGCAAACACCAACTTGTGACGCTAATTATGCCTGCACGGAGGGTAGGATTCTCCCAGGATTTTTGTTTTTTTGTTCTTGCCCCATATACTAGCCATCGCAGCAAAGATTGGTATTCCCATCAGCGAAGTCTTGTGTCTTAGATGCTGGTAACATATTAAAAGTCTAGAAAAATTTACTCAGATCAAGATATTGCCAGATTACGTTTGTAAGGTGTCCATCTTTAATTTCTACAACAACAAAAAAAAGATCCAACAACAAAAAAAGATCACTTTTTTGCACAAATTAAAGATGGACGCCATACAAACGTAATTTGGCGATATCTTGATCTTCCAATTGATAATGTCAATGATTTTAAATCCTAAACTATGGGTTTTCAGTGTTAACGAAGGCACACACTTCATGAGCTGATTTGGTAGTTGCTTCAGATACATGAATTCAAAATGGCTGTCAAAATTATGCAAATTCACGATAATTCTGATTCTCAGTGAGCCTTTTTTCTATTTAGCAAAATTTCAGTAACTGTGTATGTACACGGTGATTTTTTTTATTCGAGAACCCAAAATAATTCCCATACACGAAAGCTTATATCTGTTAGGAACCAATATTTTGTGTAAATGTGGCGTGACGTGACAGACCTCAAACTGCTCGTTGAACTGCTTTCCAGTTGAACTGAACTATGAATTGCTTTATATGTCTGTCTGTCTGTCTGTCTCTCTCTCTCTGTCTCTTTGTCTCACTCTGTATATATATATAATATATATATATATATATATATATATATATATATATATATATATATATATATATTGTTACGGCTGTGGAAATTCGCATTACACCATAAAGGGTCCTCAGGTGAGATATATCGGTAAGTTCATGTGTAGTTAGCCCAAACCCGTTGTTTAGAGGGAATATATGTGATCCATTCGGGCTGCGATTCTTCAGTTAGCCGTTTTTCTTTTGCTGTCGTTACTTTGGTGCAAGAACAACTACGAACATCGCCACAACCAACATCTCAACGATCACGCCATTCACTACACGACGCCCACAATCACGCCATTCACACCACGACGCCACCTTCCACAACTACGCTACCACCATCTTAGCCACTCGCCATTCAACGAGCACCGTGCGGTCACGATCTCTGCGGGACGGATGAAAGGAGCGGAGTGGCAGCAGCAACCAGGGTGCGAAGGGGCATCTCCTGCCCAAAACTCCCGCTTAAATATCTCCCGCCGGATTTTCCCTCCTGCTTTTCCTGCGCTTTGGCATGGGGGAGGTGCGATTTGAGCCAGAGGTCAAAGGTGAAAAAGGTGGGGGCCTGTTTTGGGGAATAATTCCCTGGCCCCGAGCCAAAACTGACTTTCCTCATCCCCCCGCACGGCGCGGGGAGGGGGAACGAGAGGGCACGCCCCTTTTTGGGAATCTTCCAGAAGGGAGGTGGAGCCAGAAACGGGGCAGGGCGAAGGGCGGAGCCCCACCCTACAAAAGGCGTGGGCGTGAAGGTCGACGATAACGTCGTTCCCTTGTCCTGTTCCCTTGTCCCTGAAGGGGAATTGTCGAGAGTTGTGGTGATTGTTCCTGGTCGGAGGTTCCGTTCGTTCGTCCCTGTCGGGCGGACGACACGTGCAGGCGCGAGGCACGAGCCAGTGGACCACGCCGGAGGGACTCGAGTTACGGTCGCCAAGGCTGGACGGCGCGCTAAGGAAGTCGCGACTTCCATTTCTTTTGGGTTCTGTGTAAACGTGTGTGTGTGGCGCCATGCTGGTGAAGTAGAACTGTTATAAGTGCTGCCGTGTGAATTGCATTATTCGGTTGTCGATCTGCGTGTGTTCTCTTCGCTTGCTTTTATTGTGTTTTCTTGCTTGACTGTAATATACGTGCCTTCCGTGTTTCCGTAATAAAAGTGCTGGTCCAATTGTTCCCGTTTCGCTGCGTCCTTTCCTTTGTTTGAATCTCCATCTTGCATCACGTAAGGGATTAATAGGGGTTGAAAACACCCGGTAACTAATCTGACCGTCAAGGTCGACGATAACTCCGCTCGTTATCCTTGTAGCACGAACGAGCCGCTTAAGCGGTTCGTGTCTGGAGTTGACCTGTGGCGTGGTACAACTCCTCGGTACGCTATCCGCGCGTACTTAGGTAAATCGACCATTCGGCGATCGGACCCTATTTTCGCGCGGGTAGAATGCGGACTGAGTTGTGGGGAGGTTAAACCCCCACCCGTGACTAGCTCTCGGCATTGTTCCGAGAGGGTCACGACTGAATTGCACGTTCGGTGGGCGAAGCGGCCGCTATTGGTTACACGCGGTCGTTTGCACGCCGGCGGGTGCGAATTCGCACAATATCTATCTCTCTATCTCTATTCTCTATCTCTATCTCTATCTCTATCTCTATCTCTATCTCTATCTCTATCTCTATCTCTATCTCTCTCCTCTCTCTCTCTCTCTCTTCTCTCTCTCTCTCTCTCTCTCTCACTCTACCGCAAAACTTCCCATCTACTTTCTCAACACCCCTCGAAGAAGAAGTCCAGTCACTCAAACTCTTGGGTCTCACTTTCAGCCATGATCTCTCTGGGGTAAACCACATTTCAAAGTTGGACTCCAAAGTCAGTCGTCGACTGGCCATCCTCTGTCTCGCAAACTCCTTCCTTGGCACACCTAAGCTCTATCCACCTACAAAGCTTTCATCCACAGCTCGATGGAGTAATGCTCTCCCCTGTGTCTGGCTCCTTGCCTACACCTTGCTCAGTTTGATGCTGTGGAAACAAAGGCCTTCAATATCATTGGAATCTCTCACGATTAAGCTGAGTCTATGGGCCTATCATTTTGCCATCGCCCACAGGTCGGTGGTCTTTATGTCTCCTTCCACCCCCTTTATGGTCTTGCACCCACTGCCCTCTCTGTACTTTGTCCCTCCCAGATATCTGCAGGGTGCACGTGATCCACCAGCAACCCCCTTCTAGTAAAACTCCCAAAACCCAGCCAGGGAGATATATCAATGCGTGTACCGTCCATTAGGATTGATATTATGCCGGGTGTCCCGTCTGCAAGACGTGAAAGATCCCATGGTGTTTTTCGTGAAGTCAGCGAGTTATCGCAGGCACCATGAACAAATTATAAATTATTCCTTGATTGCTTAGAAGGCAATGGCAAAATACGTAGAATAACTCTAACCCTTGCACAGAAACGGATTCAGCAGCATTGACACTATAAAGGAGTATGGTACATTAATGAGGATGATGAGCACAAAGTTGCCAACAAATAAAAATAATAACAGCAAACATTTAAGCATAAGGAAGGGATTTATGATCATCAATGAAGGCATCTTTGATGGGACAAAAACCAAAGGATAATGGTTGTTTTCAATCTAAGACAAAGAATGTATCACATAACTTTCACTTTCTAACTTTACACTGAATAGTTACTAACCTTATTCTCACCTTCCTCAAACGCGATGGGAACTCCAGCTCAAGATGCGCCTTAAATATCTATTCAATCACGCCAGGTGGTGGAGCCTGGGAACACGGCCAGGTGTCGCCTCCATCGCAAACAGACCCTAAATTCCGTCCGCAGCAACTCAAACATTGCAAAGGTCTTTCCAAACACGATATTCCAGCTAACTGAGTCATTATCGATTTGCATGGCCGAAGGAGTGCTTGTGATGATAATGATGTGCCAGTTACTCTCATGATGTTTTGCTTATTTGGGTTTTCAAAAAAAAAAAAGATATGTAACTTACGCTTCCATTGCATCGGCTGATCCAAAACCAGCAAAACTATTAATTTTTTTCCAAGCACTATTGCACATGTACTTGACCCATCACAGACGTCAGAGCTACGTTAAATTGTGTATTGTCTGATTTTGATTCAAACCATTAACTTAATGTATACATTTGCTTTTTTGTATATTAAATCGAGCCTCATGGAAGAACGAGGTAATGGAGGGTCGAAGATATGGTGGTTATTTAAATAATTTGGAGAGGGGGTGGGTGAGGAAAACTCTTACACAGAGACATCACAACCATGACACAGGTATACAATGACCGATCCATACGTCAGCTACCTACTATTCCTGCCAATATCCATGCACCCCTCTATCCCGAATGCCTCTATGGAGCAAACTTAAATTTAAACCGACCTACTCTTTCTGCTACCATTACATTTCAAGGGAGACCATTCCATACATTTACTACCCTTGCCTTACTACTGTCCTAACTCTCCTCTATGTTACTCTCAGGCTATGTCCCCTGGTCCTATCACTGGCCATCCAATTGAATAACTCTTCTGCCCTTATTTTGTCCATACCCTTCATTATCGAAAACATCTCTATCATATGCCCTCGTAATCACTTCCTTTCTATTGAAACTTCTGTCTCCTTTAGCCACTCCTCATAACTTACTCTAGCTATCCCTAGAATCTATCTAGTAACGCTACACTCTACCCTCTCTATGGCAATGAAGACGTCCTTCCTCAGAAGTGGTGACCAAAACTGAACGTATTCTACAGAGGAGGGCTTACTTAATTCCTATAGAGTGTCAACGCTACCTCTTTAAATTTCTAACCCCCTCCCCCCCAATGAATACACTCTAAAACCCTATTAGCTTTACCTCTAACTGCCTGGCACTGTGCTGTCTGCTTACCCCACCCACCCCCACCTCACCCCACCCCAAACCTCCCTACCCCCATATCTATTACCACTATCAAATTCTTTTGCTGTGTCATATCCTCCAAGACTGCTCCTTGCAACATGCAATTCCTATTTTCATTATGCTTACCCATCCCCAGCAGATTCCATCTATTTATGTGAAACTGTATCTGCCAATCTTTTGCCCAGTCTATTAAAGTATCTTGACTTTCCTGAATCTCATCACCATTCCCCTTCCCCTTCTCTGCTGTCTACCTTACTTCCAAGCTTAGTGTCATCTGTAAACTTAGAGAACCTACTCTTCACCCCACTATCCAAATCGTTGATGTAAATTATTAATAATAACAGTCCTAGTACTGAACGCTGAGGTACCCCACTACTTACATCCTCCCAGCAAGACAACTTCCCACTCACAGCTACTCTTTGGATTGCAAACTGGTTTCGTGATGGGAAGCAAATAGGCAATAGCTACTTGACCAGCCACTCAACAGCCCCACCTTGGCCAACAACCTCCTATGTGGTACCTTAAGAAATACCTTCTTAAAGTCTAGATATACGATGTCCACTGCCATTCCCTTATCCACCCAACCAGAAACTGCTTTAACGAACTCCAAAAGATTTGTTCAACGAAACCTACCTTGGGAAACCCATGATGACTACCTTTAATTAGTTTGTATTTAATTAAACATTGTTCCTCATCTGGTCCCAAATTAATGTCTCCAACACCTTCCCCACAACTGAAGTCAAACTTATAGGTCTAGAGTTCCCCAATTCTTCTCTGGATCGTTTCTTACATAATGGTGCTACATTTGCTATTCTCCAATCCTCCGGTACCTGTCCTGACTCCAATGAGCTATTAAAGGTATCCACTAACACCTCGATTATAATCGACTCTGCCCCTTCCCTCAATACTCTCATATGCATATATTATCTGGTCCCGGAGCTTTACTCCTCTCCATTTTCTTCGCTGCTTCTTCTTCCTCCACTACAACCTGGAACTCCTCCAAAAGTCCTAGATAGATTCTCAGCTACTTGATGTCCTCCATCATAAACCTGTGCAAGCAGTCAGGTTCTCCAGCTTAACGTATCAGATGAATTTCATCCATGTTAAACACCATAGTGACAGTTTTAAACCTGGGTCTAGCTGTGACCCCAGTTATACACCTAAAGGATAAGTACACTGCACACATACCTGTAAGCTTTCCTGCCAGCCCTGTAATGACCATGAAGGTTAGATTGCGGCACCACAATTAGAATTATCGAAATAGATCCAATAAATATAGCAACATCCACAACTTTATTGCAACACTACAGCATTAATGGCTGGGGTGAATGCATTTGCACTTCGGACAACCCGACTCGCCCTAGAAGGCCGTGGGCCGGCAAGGCAAAATGTGGCTAGAAAATGAGTTTTGTGACCACAATCGAGGAACTACCCAAATTTTTGATATGTTGTAGCTGGATACTTGCTAGAACTAAATGACTTGTTTGGCACTTCGACAAAGTTGCAGGTTATGTTCACAGCTCGTTGAATGGGGTGTAAGGGTCCAAAAACCCTGTTTTTGAGGTTTTTGTCATTTCCCGGTTCACCATATCATCATTTCAGCACAGACATGGCTGAAATTTCGCCTGTCGTTTGAGGGGGCAGGGGAGTGTCTCTGCCTCAAATTTCATCATGATAATCGCATCAACCGCTTCGCTGTTGCTAATGAAAGTGGGTAGATCAACTTACGTGAATCGTGGATTTTTCACATTTTACCGGTTTCCGTGGAACAGCCAAGAACGCATTCGAACTCGAATCCCTATGAAATTTTATATGCTTGATAATATTTCTCTGTTCTCACGGTCAAAAAGTTTCACAGGTATTAGTGCTTTGTCTGTTTAATTATGGCACCCTGAATACCTCTCTGCTTTCGAGAATGGCACTGAAGAATTCCGCGAAGAATGCGGTGTCGATGCGCCGTCAAATGTAGAGACCTGGCTGGGAATCCGGGCAACGTTCTCCACACTATTCTGCTCCCATTTCCTCTGATTCAGGACCATCACCAATGAGTAGGAGTGGGAAGGGGGGGGGGGGGAGAGCGGGCTGATTACCGTAATTCGCCACGCAAGGGCTTGGAATGTGACAGAACATGTATGGAGATAACAATATGCAAGACTTGATCAAGATTTATAGAAAAAAAATGGTGAATGGAAAATCACGATCATTGAGTGGAAGGTAACCATGGGTAGTGACAATTATGATAACATTCAAATATTCTTACATAACATCTTTGCAATCATGATGCAATTATGAAAACAACAGGAGAACCTTCTAATATTCTCGCGTAACATCCTTTATCCATAAAACAAGGTATCAAGTAAAATCAGTACAGCGCGTCTCGCCCTTTGGAGAGAAAGCACCTCCATTGAAAAATAATGGGAAAAAGTGGCACAAGTTCGATCCTTATTCATTCAACTCCGCATAAGTCGCATGGAAGACAGAATTCCACTTGCTACCAAAGCAAATTAGTAGGCGGAATTAACTATTCCGGAGAACATAAGTGCGCCGCGACAGAAAATGTTTATCAGGGGATATTCATTCACTCAATATCACTTTCATCAACGTCAAACAGCAACGATTGCTCGGGGACGGAAGGCTCCCGGTTTCCGCATGTCGTGCATTCGCAAATATCAGTGCAAGACAGCTGTGCTGCATGACGTGAACACTTCTTTGAATCGCACGGCTTTTCTTACATCCGCAGTGGAGGTGTTGCATCATGTCACGGGGAATAGGGTCCTTCGTCATCCACTGGACGTCAAGTCCGTGTTCACCAGCACACCAACCGTGACCGATAGGACTTGGTGCAGCTATTTCCCGCTCTAGGGAGTGGCGATGGATAGCTGCCTGAAAATTGGTCCGCATAGAATGAAGAAGCAGTGAGTCAGAAGTCGGTGGGAGACTCTGCTCGACAGCAGCTTTGGTGCAGAAGATGCGATAGCACGCATCATCCACGTTACTGAAGCCCTGCGAGTATAATTTGCAGACAAACTCTCGAGGACTTCCCAAGGTCCTCAGGTAAAGAGAAATCATTTCCCAGCTGCGTAAACATTTGGATGTATCTGTCACTACCAGCTGTCAATGTGTAGGCCCTAGTCTTCCCTTTCCATGGAATGCGCTGACTGTATCGCATCCGGTGAAGACGTGCAGGCCGATGAGAGCCCGGCATAGGTTGATACCAATGCATTTAGAGACCACCTGTAAGTCAATAATTCGGTGCGATTCTTTGGTCCCAGTGAGAAAAATACAAAGAGCATGGCAGCGTTTGATGCAAGACAGCAGTATGATGAAAACATCAGTGTTGGGCTTTGTACAACACGTGCGCATGGTTATCAGCAGTGTGCTTTGCATGCAGTATCATCCTTGAATCAGCTTCTTCGTGGTCACAGTGCAGATCCTTCACTTCAGTGACACGAGTCCTCCGTCCTCAGCCCGTATCAAATGACACGACTCACTATGAGCGACAATAGCTGGACATTTTCCAGAACAGCCGGACTGCTCTTGCTCCACTCCTGGAACAGAAATTCGGCAAGTGCCCCTTTGTTAGAACCACTGGCGAGGAAGGATTTCACTGCGTGGGAACCTTTTGTTCAGCACTATATATCTGACGTTGTTTGGCAAGCCCCCGAATACCATCTAGAATGTTCCACTTCTTTGATGCCGACGGCTGGGTAATGGTCGCTGACGATATCGAGGCGAGTGTAGTATCGCGGCACCTACAAGAGAATCCTTCGAAGAATATAGGTGGGAGATTTGACGGAAGACTATGAACCACTGTCATCAAATCCACGATCAATGCAGAATCAGACGGAATCTCGCTGACAATATGGTTTTGGCAGAGTCCTTCGATTTGATTTAGAATAGCAGCCTTGTTGTCTTCGCAATCGACCCGTTTGTGTTTGCCAGAGGATAGGATACCACACTAAACAATGTGACAACGTTTTCCTCAGGTCGATTTCTCGGTGCTTGCTGAGGACAATGATTCTGGCAAACAGATTGCGATCACTCTTCATGGCAGTGTCGTACCTGTACGGCCTGTTTTCACTTTGAGCTGTCCAGAGAACGTCTGGAGTTTCAGCTTGGGAATAGTCTCAGGGAAAACCAACCTTTGCCGACTGAATGTGATCACTTATGTAGGTCATCACGTGCGCTTCTCCTTTAGCGTGAGCAGTGATCAGATCCTCCGCGACACTGGCAGCAGCCACCACTCCCGAGCTAGGCTGACCAGATCGAACTGTCGTAACGAAAGGGTTAAACATTTGTTCGACACACTCGATGATGGAATTGATTGATTTCTCGTCCCGCCGACGAGAAGCCTGGTCCAAGTCCTTTCGCGAACGAGATTCCTCGTCATATCCGGCCATCGTCACACTGATGCACGATGTTATCCAAACGAGAGGGTTGATATGATCAAATGGTAACGCCCACTCCTTACGGTGGTCAGTGGCAAGGCCTCTCTTCGCCATCAAGGCCCAGTCAGCAGCTTGAGCAGAGTCACAAACCTCCCAACTTTGATTTGTAAAGGAGAAACATTCGATTGGTCTTTTAGACAAAGATGAACCATACAAAACTTCTTCTTTGAAGGAGAGGTTCATCGTGTGTCGCGAACTGGGTGCCGCCATATTGCTTTCTGCACGGAGAGAAGAGAATCTGGCAATCTGATTGTCAAGAAATTGCCATCTCATTCGGGTAGCGGTCGATATTTATGCCAACTTTGGAGTCAAAATACGACCATACCTGCAACTTTGTGAAAGTGCCAACAAGTCGATTTGTGTTATATGAGATTTAATGTATATATTTCCGTTGAGAATAAGTAGTTCCTCGATTAGGTCACAAAACTGAACAAACGGAGGCAGCGGCTCACGGCCTATAGGAGTCATTTGTAGTAACACTGGTGCAATCTCTCACGTCGACCTTGGATTATAATCTTTCAATTCCCAGCCCAGTCAGGCTCTTTGTTGCTCCCAGCAGTCTCCACCAATGCGACGTATGGCACGACAGGACCCAGTAGTAGTAGTAGTAGTAGTAGTAGTAGTAGTAGTAGTAGTAGTAGTAGTAGTTGAACAGTCAGCATTCCTCGTGGTCTGGAAAAGGAAGGAACAAAATCCGAATGAACAAGGACCAACATCCATGTCGCTGACAAACCTTATCCATGAAGCTTTTATCAACAGTGCGATCTGTCCTTCTGCAGAAGGGCTTTAACCCTTTAATGACATGATATGGCCAACAGTTTATTCGATGAGAAAATGTTTTGGTTTTTTGGCATTCAAAGTCGAGGCTCGTGGAAGAGCGAGGACAAACAACAGCGACAACACAGTGTAAACACAACAGGGGAGAGGGACACAGCGGAGGGACAAGGTTTCGTTTACAGGGTCGAAGGCTCATGGAGGAACAGTAACACACACACACACACACACACACACACACACACACACACACACACACACACACACACACACACACACACACACACACACACACACACACCTCATCAGATTTGTTTTTAAGTTTAGTCTGACTCGGCCGATGTCCGAATCAAAGCACTGACCTCCCAAACAAAGAGCAGACATTCCAACCACTATGCCTCACTGAGTGTTTAATCGATCTGTCCTCTGCCCCCCTCTTTATCAATCTTCGCTTACCTCTTCCACTTGGAGGAAGAATGGGCAAGGCGAAGAATGAAAAAGTAATGGGAGGCCAGAGAGGAGAGGCGAGGGGAGGGAGATATGGGTGGTAAGCAAGCTGGATACAAACTCAAGCACAAGAGGCTGAATGAGAAGAAAGGGAGAACGAAGTATGAAAGTGCATTGGGATGAATGGACGTAAAGATAAGTCGAGAAAGAGGGAACAAAAGAAAATAATCCCAAAAGGAAAGGGTATAGCCTTGGGACGGTTCATGAGGATAGATAAGGTCATGACCATGTGATTCTCGTCCTGTTTATAGGTCAGGTCAGGTCAGGTATGCGCCGGAGCAGCGCGTCGCTGCGTCCACTTTCCGCCGCTCCTCCAGAGCCTGATCTGTACTTGCGGACAAACACACCTTCCCCCACCACAAAACCCCAAATATCACTCGCTCCCCCACTTCCATCCAATTTTCCAATGCCTGCAATACACGCTATGATGTATGTAACTTGCCAGGGTCTGTGCACACACTAATCATCAACACACGCTCAAACAAACACAATTCTTCATTCACCATACACATCACGTTTTAACCATTTCCATCCCATCCACATGCTTGGCTCTCGTAGCCACTCTTACTCATCACCCACACCAATTCCCCAACTCACCTGCATGTCCCCAAAAGCAAAGCATGGTGAATCCCGACAATGGGGAAAAGGTAAATTTAACCAATTTCTGACAATGACAATGGGGAAAATCCTGACAATGGGAGAAAAATGGAAAAGGTAAATCCATCAACCATTCTTTTTTTCCAACTTCAGTGCCAACTCACCCCTCCCTCTCAAAGCAACCATCACACTAGGTTCATGAGGATAGATAAGGTCATACCATGTGTTCTCGTCCTGTTTATAGGTAGGTCAGGTCAGGTATGCGCCGGAGCAGCGCGTCGCTCGTCCACTTTCCGCCGCCTCCAAGCCTGATCTGTACTTGCGGACAAACACACCTTCCCCACCACAAACCAAAATATCACTCGCTCCCCACTTCCATCCAATTTTCAATGCCTGCAATACAGTATAGATGTATGTAACTTGCCAGGGTCTGTGCACAACTAATCATCAACACACGCTCAACAAACACATTCTTCATTCACCATACACATACCGTTTAACCATTTCCATCCCATCCACATGCTTGGCTCTCGTAGCCACTCTTACTCATACACCCACACCAATTCCCAACTCACCTGCATTGTCCCCAAAAGCAAAGCATGGTGAATCCCGACAATGGGGAAAAGGTAAATTAACCAATTTCTGACAATGACAATGGGGAAATCCTGACAATGGAGAAAAATGGAAAAGGTAAATCCATCAACCATTCTTTTTTTCCAACTTTCAGTGCCAATCAACCCTCCCTCTCAAAGCAACCATCACACTCTCAATAGAAATCTCTCACCTTTCTCAAACTCCCCTCACCTTTAATTCACTCACTTCTCCCACATTCACCCTCCTCACTCACCCTTCTCAAAGTTTCCCCCCCTCTCATCCACAAAGCTGCCTCCTTCCCCTGCCTCTCACATCCATCTCATCACTCCCTCCTCAAATTCCTCAACTGCCTTCTGCCCCTCTCTTGCCCCCCCCCCCCTCTCCCCCCATGCACCACAGGCCTTTCTCCTCATACCCTCCGAGCTATTCTGCAATCCCCCACACTCTTCACAACTCTCCTTACCTCCCCCCCTCCTCCGTTGTCTACCCCCCTCCTCCCACCATCCTGCACCCAAACCTCCTCCTTTCCCTCTTCATTAACAGTGTGGACTCAAATATCCAGGGCTTACTCAAACTACAAATCTTCCATACGATTGCCACTGACCAAAGCAGACATAATTGCCTAACAGAACTTTCCTCCCTCAAGATATCTCTGACTCCCAAGTATCTCTCCCTGGTATTCCTCCTCCGGTATGACAGACCTGAGCCTCGTCTGGTGGAAGAGTTGG
>CM068958.1:58567043-58584860 GCA_035128595.1 Eptatretus atami | reverse complement strand
GGGAACTTTTTCGAGAATGATGATCAAATGTGTCTTGTTTCCAATTCACCTCCCTTCATTATCGGAATTGTAGACCTTTTTCATTTTCAATGGCGGGGGATTCCCCATCTCTGATGGTATATTTTTCATCAAATCCAGCCGCTCTTTTCTTGCTACGACCATGAAAGTGCTTTGGTGCTATCACAACCAGTATATACGTAAGAGACGCTTAACGCCTTCGCCGAGGTCCCAGAGATGACTGAAATTTTTTGTTCGGTCTATAATTGCGGTTTTTGTTCCTGATCCCGTATTAAAGTACCAAAAATTGCAAGGTATGCTCTCTTTCTAGGTATAGAGCAATTCTTGCTATGTCAGTATCTGGGCTTTGGACGATCAACATTGCGGTTGTTCTCGTGATGCATGTAGAGCGTGTCAGCAAGAGCCTCGTATCAGCTTCCTCTGCGTCGCACTTCAGTTCGTCAACCACACGGACCTCAAACGGTTTCCTTGAAACTGGCAAAAGGTGGCAGAATTTCCATGAGCAGGTACACGCAAATGTTGAGGTTGGCTTCGGTCAAGTCTGACCCAGTTGGTCGTGAACAGGAATTCGAAGGCTAAACCCTTGTTTTCAGAAATGCACAGATATTTGGGCCACTGAAAACAGGGCGTCGTTGATTTTGTCAAATATCTTTCACGATCTGTCCACCGCCAGATCCCACTCCCGTCGCCTCTCGTTAATTCTTGATGGTGATTGTTGGGTACGTGTCCACCACAAAGATCAACACGAGAACTTTTTAAATGATGGGCAAGTTTCTAACACTCTGTGAGGACCCACCGGCGCTAAGGAACCAAATGTAATCATAGACATACTTTCATGAATGATAATCCCAGGAATCAATGATAAGTGCACCTTCAAGTGAGCTTACTCTACCAAACAATCTGGGTTACAGTGGACTCTAAAGCGTGGAGCAAATCTGCCCTTGTTTGTTTTCGATAAAGGATGGCGTCATCTGAGGACAGAAGGGCATAGAAACAAGGAGATAATGAATTGACTACCAGTACCGTACGCATATCGAGCGACCTTTGTTCTGGGCTATAATCAACATCGAGCCATGAAACTCGATCATTCTCAATGAAAATTTCAGATCCCGATTTTAGGACTGTGGTCTCATAGGCATTGAAAACGGTCTAGTTTATTCCCTTTCAGCGGCCCTGACCGTGAAAAACTTTCAGAACGTTCCATCAATCGTCTGGGCGATAAAAGTCTTCGCAGACTTTTTCGCCAACTTCTTTCGTACTTTTCATGGTCCGGAGCTGGCTTCTGGAGTGGCCTACTACGCCGGAGCTGATGTTAAAAAGTTCGGAATGGGAACTGTTTCAAAAGGATATGCATTGGAGCGAAGCAGTGGAAAATGACGTTCCTGGACTGCATTGTCATCTACTTTGAAGTTGCGCCTTGCGGGAGTTTCCTTGAAAAGAATCACCGTTGGTTCTTATTGCCGCTGTATTACGTTCACACTTGCTGACTATGGCAGCCTCCTCATGCTGACTAAGGATCCATCTCCGATTGCGCCACGATTTCCGAAAGGTCAGTCAACTCAGTCCGCCGGGCGTGCGTCCCTATTTACCAGTTTGCTCAATTGGCCTGGTCCAGGCTATCGATGAGAAACTCACCGCGCCGTGCTTTGACGTCATTGGCCTGCATATGGAGAATGGCTCGTACTGACAGTAGGATGCATGCACGGCAGAGCACACTCTCAACGTAGTACGCCTGTTTGCATTCATCTCGCGTAATTCGGGGCGGGCATTACGCGAAGTACCAAGGTAGGCATTTTGCATAACGCGCTAAATGCCAACTCCCAAGTTCGATTCCAGGTCGCTCGAAGGAACAACAAGAAAGTGTCTGTACCATATCGATGAATGAGTTGACCACACGTCAAAGGTTGGATGTTGTGCGTTTCATTTCTCGAAATGAAGTCGTTATAGGTCGTAAGCAGACCGCTGAATTTCTGAACCATTGGTCAGAATAATGAAGCAGAAACTAGGACGAGAATCATTCATATCAACCGATGACCTCTGAGAGCGGCTGTTTCGTCGTCATCATTCAAAGTACCAGGAATGCCTCAAACTGGAGTCGCATTAAGGGCAAATCCAACGTTATTTATATTTGAGCCTGAATTGCTCCGTTTGCTACTGGTGGTCCCATTCATAACTCCAGTGAGAGATCCTCTGTGACATCCTAGATTCGATAAAAGGACCGTCTTTGCAGGCCGCTGTCCACCAAAGCGTTTCCAATCACAGACAGAAAGGATATTAGTTGTGTGAAAAGTCTCCAGACGAATTGACAAACGGCCGAAAGTTCATCATCGGTCCATCGTATTGTTGAACTTTACTGAAAATTGGCTGGTCCCGAAAACAAACACCATGCAGTCAAGCTTCCAAACGATCACAAAGACCGGAGCTCCTGTTCAAGCGTTTCTTTGACCGTGGAGAGTTCAGTTGCTGTGGATGCTCAATAAACAGGCAATAGTGCATTGCTGATGCTTGTCTCAAATTTTTCTTCTGACCTGTTCAGCAAACAGTGAAACGTTCTCCAACTTTAGGAAAACGACGACAGAGAAACGGATGATATTTTTACACAATGCCATATGCCATCTCCAAGCTGAGAGAGCCGGTACGAAATGTCTGTGACATTTCAAAATCATTCGCACAGTCTCGCACTGATTTCTGGGGAGAGGGCCTCTCTTTTCCCTCAGAAAGTACTTGCTCTATTTTCTTAATGGGCGGGTTCAATGAACGAATACCTTTTTTCAACGGTGTCTTTGTGTAATTCTCTGGAATTCACGGACTTTAGCTACCAAACCTGTTCGTGTGGTGAGTTGTGCCTGGCCCAGACCAGTCTCCTCTTCCGAAGTCAATGTTTGTCCAAACACAGAAAATGGAGGTACAGATTTCAGCGACCTTTGGGTACTGGCTGTGAAGCCGAACTGCAATTCAGCGAGACTCGTCTCCAAGTGCATAAACCGTTATTCGCTGAAGGCACAGTGACCCATTCTATTGACCAGGGATAGCAAACGTGCCGCGGAACCAGTTCAATGGCGATAGACAACCTAATGCGACGCTTTAGGAGTAAGTTTTTTTTACCCCACGAAGCCCAAAAGTAGACAATATCTTGACAACATGGCAAAAGTTAGATTTCGCTTTCACGCTCAGTGTGTACGCGAAGGCGAGTGTCGGATCGTCCACCGCTAAACCACGCACCAGGATACGAAATTCATACAGTTCAAACAGGGACGAATTTCTCACGCTATGCGACGGTAAGATCAGCAGATGTTCAGAGGCCAAGGGCCAATCTATCGCGGACAACATCCTGAAGTGACCCTTTACAATCATAGCTGCACTGTAAGTGTGCTACAATTCGTTAACGTCAGGGGCCCCGAGCTGAAATGTCGACTGCGTAGCCGACTCTCACTCTCGTCCTCACCTTCAGATACAATGAACAGTCGCAGCACTATCGCTTTGTCGACTCAGGCACTTACTGGAACTTCCCATTTGATCGAGCAACGATGGTTCCTTAACCCTCCACAATAAATATACCACTCACATTCAACTTAGAAGGCAGAAAACATTGAGTACGGGTAATCCGCCAGCAATTTACATTTTTAAAATATGATGTCCGCAGCAAAATGCTCCAATGTCTTTGTTCCTTGAGATCGCTACTAGGATACTCTGTAGTCTTGGTCCAGTCGCAATTCACTTTGCCTTAACAGCAATTATCTTCCTCCACATACTTGTGGCAGAAATCTCTGTAGACAGCTAATGTTTGAGTCTGAGGGTGTGGTGCTGGTTACTTGCTCGTGAAGATTAACACCTGAAACAACTAGATGGTGTGGTATTATAATATCATGGCAGAATCCCGACAACACTACATGAATGTACTTGGGAGGGAAAATTATGCTTTTGACAAGATTGGGGTTCCCCAAAATTTAAAAAAATTTAAGTGCCTTGTACTCCTGATTGATGAAGCAAAAATCATTAACTGGCTTATGTGATGACCAACCTTTGTGTAATCTTCCTTGGAGCATTGACCTGTGGTATCTTGCCTCTATGCTACCATATCTCGATCTTGACTGTTGACTAATTATTTCATCATCATTCGAGAAGCTCTGACTGCCCGCAAAAGTTTTCCTCCTGGGGAAATAATTACAACAATTTACAGTGCAGCATTGCCAGACAATGAACAAATACACTTTTTTCAAGTTTACTTTCCAGAATATATTTTACAGAAATTTTTCATTTTCAGATAAGCCACAAAAATTTATCTCTGTTTCACCAGTCAGAATATTAAAAAATATAAACACGAGTACGAGAATATTACCTGATTCATATTCACATGTAGCCAGCTTTTTCTTTTGTACGAGTGCCAGTTTTAGCGACTGTCATGACCCATTTGTTCAGTCTTACAAAATTTAGCATTCTATTGCCGTATAAAACATGAGTTATTGCCTTGAGAGTGGTTGTTCTGTAGTGCAACCGCCTTGATTTTCGAAACTGCGTAATCCAAACAGGATTATCTTCAGACTGCCGAAACCTTTTCTCAGAGCGTTGGATTTTGGGTCACATCGCAGTAGCTGTAAATGATTAACATTCTTTTATTACAGTCTTGATAGGAG
The DNA here is from genome assembly GCA_035128595.1 of Eptatretus atami. Lineage (NCBI taxonomy): Eukaryota > Metazoa > Chordata > Myxini > Myxiniformes > Myxinidae > Eptatretus > Eptatretus atami. The sequence goes on along the minus strand of CM068958.1, from coordinate 58,580,208 downwards.
TTTACTAGAGTTGATAAACTGTGCTCAGCAGTGTTCTGTATTCAGCCAAAATTTTTACGGATGGGTGAAATTTTATTATAACTATGAAATGGCCTATTTTTAATAACGACTCATTAAACTGTGTATTGATGTGATATCCCCTCCACGAGCACTGGTCCACTCGCTAGCAATATTTGCAGTTGACAAAGAACGTTAAGGCTAAAATAGATACATGAACCTGTTTCATCAATCACTATAAATTTTCAGGTATATGAGCAGTTTATACTGATTTCAATGAAGCAAATTGATCACAAGCTATCATGAGCAAGAAAAGTTTGAAACCTTTTATTCACTCGACAAAATCATAGTAAATCTGCTGTGCTCCCTATGCTAATGTTTACCTCCCGTTTGTAGCAGTTCCGATGATAGCCAAACTCGGTCAGAGGGTCATTCAAAATGGACTGCAGCGTTTTCAACTGCTAAATATCACGGCTCGCTACCGGTGAGAACACTCCCATCGTTTGAGTGCCACTCACGGAATTTCGCCCAAGAAACAGCCGGAAAATGGAGTAATTTTGCCCTTTCTGTCGCAAAACGCTGACACCACGCAACGCCTTTCTCTATGGGCGCAAGCCATCTTGGACCTGGCTTCCTAGTGGAGCACACATTTATAAGCTACTGCCACACCCCAAATGTACCTGAGGCCGAGGTTGTACACGAAATGGCCGCCTTGCGTCAGATAGCTGAACTAAAGCCCAAAGCAGCCAAAATTTAAACCCTGATTGTGGGCTAACGTGCAACTTTCAGAGGCCCCCCCCCCTGGGACAAGTGGAATATGTTCAGCCGCATTGAAAAAAATAGTAAACTTGTAAAAAATCAGGTTGCCCCTTAGATGTTGTCATGAGAATGCACGCATACAGATTTCAGGCGCGTCTAAGGGTGGAAAGGATCACCTGATGGAAGGAAATAATAAAATAAGGCTGCCGTTTTAATTATCTTTTAAAGGAGGTGTTTTAATTAACCCAAAACACCCATTTTCCACTCTTTGCGCTTCCTTGGAGTTTTCTTCGTTTATTAACATGCAAAGTTTCAGGCTGTTAGGTTTTATAGTTTGGAGTATGGAGACACACACACACACACACACAACACAAACACACACCACACAACACACAACACACACCACACCACCACACACTTCCATTTATTAGGTCATCTCTTCGAGCATACCTAATATATGGCGTGTAGATGTCCTTCGATCGTCGTACGTTCCGTTGCGAAAATGGACGATTTTTCAAATTCTATCTCCTCCGCCATTTCTCAAGCGATCTTGAATTTGATTTGTGGCATATGAAATCATGGGAACAATATCTAAATTTTGATCGGGCTGGAATTTCGGATATTCGCTTTCGTTTTCGTGTTCACGTGACTTTCAAAGTTTTGCAAAAAAATGCGAAAATGACGATTTTCAAAATCTATCTCCTCCTACCATTCTTTCAAGCGATCTTGAATTGATTGTGGCATATGAATTCTATGGGACAATACTAAATTTGGTCAGGCCGGATTTTTCGATATTCGCTTTCGGTTTTTTCGGTCAACGTGACTTCAAAGTTGGCAAAAAATGCGAAAATGACGATTTTTCAAATCTATTCCCTCCTACATTTCTCAAGCACATCTTGAATTTTATTGTGGCATATGAAATCTATGGTGAGAATATTCTAAATTTGTCAGGCCGGATTTTCGATATTCGCTTTCGTTTTCGTGTCCACGTGACTTCAAAGTGGCAAAAAAATACGAAAATTGACCGATTTTCATGGGAAAATTGACGATTCAAAATCGTAATCTCCTCCTACAGTCGCAAGCGAATCTGGAAGTTGAGGGGGCAAGAAAGCTATTGGGCACAAGAGCGAAAGGTTGTCGGGTCCGGAGTGGCGAGACGCGGGCGTGGCGCGGCACGGTGCGTGCAAAGGGGGCAAAAACTGCCGACCTGCAGGAGGAGCGCATATAGTGCGCGCAGAGAGGACGTTCACTCCCGCACGGCGAATGGGAGGAGGGGACGGCGGGAAAAGGCGCAAATACAACCAAGAAAGGGATCCTGAGAGCAGGTTAGGACGATAAGGAAGGGGTAGGGAGAGGGCCCCCACCGGGGTGGAGAGGGGAAGGGCCCATGGCACCGGGCGGCGACGCGGTGAAGAAGCCGGTGGGACGGGGCTGGCGGTAGGGGGATCAAACCAACAACACCACCGGCACCACTCCACCACCCACCAGCTGAGGCCACGGCCCGCACGCCGACGCCGGCCGCCACGACCACGCGGGGACGATCGCCGCGGGCACGACGCCAGGACAGGAAGGACGCAGATGCGGGCCAAGGAAAGGGCGCGGGCGGGGCCGGAACGGACGGCGCCTCGCCGTGAGGCGGCCGCCTGAAGGTGCCCCGCGCGGGCGGGAGGAAGGGAGGGGGGGGGCGGCGCGAACGCCCGAGGGGATGCGCGCTGGGCAGCGGGCGGACGGGAGGGGCACGCCCCCTGGCGAGAGGCGGCGCGAAAACGCCCGCGAAGGGAGGGGGAAGCCGAGGAACGGGCGGAGCGACGGGCGAGCCCGCGCGGCGAAGGCTGAGCCCCGCCGCCAGAAAGGACGGACACGGGCGGGCGCGCCCGCTGCCGCGCGCTCGGCTGCGCGGGAGGTGGGGCGCCGGCGGCGGCGGGCGGAGGTCGGGGCGGCCGAGAGGTGGCGGAGGCGGGGGCGGCGTGGCCCGCGGCGGCGGCGCGGTCTGGCGGGCGGGGGGGGCCGGGCGCGCGGGGCGGGGCGAGCCGTGCCTGGCCAGGGGAGGCCACGGACGGAGACGCCAGGCCAAGCGTCCGGGTGGGGGGGGGGACCGGCCGCGGACCGAAACGAGGAGGGGCCGGAGAGGGAGCGCGGGCCGCGAGAGAGGGCGGACCAGGCGCGACCACGGCGAACGGGCCGGGGGAGGAGGACTGCGACGGCCCACCAAGGGAAGGGCCTACGGGTGGTCGGGGTGGGGAGGGAGGGGCTTTGGGCGCCGGGGCCGGAACGAAGAACGGGGGAGGGGAACGGGACCAGGGCGGCGGAGGCGGGGGAACGCTGGCGCGGGTAGAGGTCAGGAGCGGGCGTGGGGTGGGGGCAATAGGGCGGGAAGAAAAGGGGCCGGGGGTGGGCAACAGAGGCCCGGGCGGCGCCGGGCGCCGGGCACCACAGGGAAAGGGCCGCGGCAGCGGGGGAAGGAGGAGGGGGGACACGACCGAGGAAGGAAGAAGAAGGGAACCGGCCGAGGGCGGCGAAAAACACCGCGCGGGAGCCCGGGAGCACGGAACGAAACCGCGGAAGCGGGGCGGGGGCGAAGCCGACCGGCGGCGGGGGCAAACCCCGCGCGGGGGGACCCGGCGGCGGCGTAGTGGAGGGAAGCGAAGGCGGCGAGGCACCCGAGGGCGCTGGCGGGGAAGGCGGACGGGGGGGGGGAGGGGAAACCCCCACCCGGGGACGGGCGGGCCGGGCGGGAGGGCCAGGAGGGGCTAGGAGCGAAGGGGCGGCCCGGGGGGCGACGCGGCGGCTAGGAGAGGACGCGGGACCGATCGCACGCCAGCGGCCAGAAAGGCGGAACAGGGGAGAAGGCAGGGTTGAGTGCCGGACACAGCGAAGGGGGCAGGCCGACGGGCCGCGAGGAAGAGCACCCAAGGGGACCGGCCCAGGGGGAGGCAAGAAAACCAAGCATTGGCGACCAGCAGAAGAAAAGAAACGGGATCCGGCAAGGGAAGACAAGACGGGGAAAAACGGAAGAAAGCCACGGGGGGGGGAGAGAACGGAACCGAGGAGGGAGAGGGCCGCAAACACCCAGAGGCAGGGTGAGGGAGGAAGCAAACAAGCAAGGAAAAAAGCACCGGGGGGGGCAGGCGGCACCAGAGGCGGCACCGCACGGGGCGGGCGGGAGAGCCAGGGGGGAGGCCCTACCAAAGGCCGCGAGGAAGGGGAGAGGGCGGAGGGGGGGAGGCAGTGGGGCGGCCGCACCCACAGGGAAGAGGGAACCACCGGGAGGGAAAGAACGCCAGAGCGGGGGGAGGGCCAATAAAGCCGGAAAACCAACCGCCGGAAAAGCGCACGCAGCGCGCAAGGCCGGGGGCCCGGCGCCGGCCCCCACCCCGCACACAGGAGCGCCGGCGAGGCCCAGGAGAGAACGGGAGGGAGGCAGGGAAGCGACAGAAGGACAGCGAGCCAGGGAAAGGGGGAGGCGAAGCGCACGGCCACGGAGCAGAGGTACAGCTTAAAAAACAAAGGCCAAACAGGGACGGGCCACACTGCCAGCGGAGGGGCACAAGGGGGAAGCCGGCCCACGGCCGGAGACACGGGGAGAGAGGGAGGCACGAGGAACGAGAGCAGAGCCAAAGGGGGGGGACCGCGAAGAACGCCCAGTGGGAAGGGCCGGAAGAACACGAGGGGGAGAAACCCAAGACAAGGGGGACGCAACAGAAGCAAAGAGAAAGAAAACAAGAAACGGCCGACAAAAGCGAGCGCGGGATCCACAGGAAGGACGCCAAGCGCAGAGTGGACATAAGAGGGGAGCAGGCAAAGGGCCGAAAAGAGCAAAGGCAAGGAGGGCAAGCAGGGGAAAACAGGGGAAAGAGCAAGGCAAAAAAAGGCCGAAGGGCAAAGGCACACAAGAGAACAGAAAATGTGCAGGCAGTCAGGGCAACAGAGGCAAAGAACAAAAAACACAAGAAAGACGAACAGCAATAAAAGGGGGCGCTGAAGCACGGCGGGAGGGCAGGGCAAACCGAAGCAAAAGCAGGGGCGGGAAGGTGCAAAGAACGAAGCGGACAAGAGCAGCCACGGCAAACGAGGGCAGGAGCAAAAGACGCAAGGAAGGCCCAAAGCGGGGACATACCAACACAGGAGCCAAAGGAAAGGGAAGGAGCAAGAGGGGGGGCAGCGGGAGAGAGAAGGCCAGGGGGCCCAAAGCCACGGGGGGCTGGCGGCGACGCACACCACACCGAAACAAGGCCAAGGAAAACCACGCCAAGAAAGCAGGGGGAGGGACACAAGCCAAGAGAAAACGTGGCAAATAGGACAAGAAGCGGCCCCGGAAGGGCCGAAAGGCGCAGAAAACGACGAAAAAAGAGCAGGCAGGGTGCAGGGGAAAGGGACAGCGGGCCAGGCGAGAGAAAGAGGGGCCACCTAAAAGGCCGCACAAAGGGGCGAATAACGCATGCCAGAACAGGGCGCAGAAAGGCGACCCGGAGAGAAAGCGGAGGCGCGGCACAACAAAAGAGGCGGAGAGGGTCGCAGCGCGCCGAAAGGGGAGGGAAAGCTGGGAAACCGGAACAAACCAGGACGCCAGGAGGGACAAGAAAGGAAAGGGACCAAACGCGCAACAAAAAGGAGAGGCGCAGGAGGGAAAAAGGGCAACAAAACCAGAGACCAGGGAGAGGACGGGGAGCAAGAGGGACCAGGCAGAGGCCCGGAGGGAGACACCGGAGCGGGGGGGGGCGGGCGGGAACACCAAGGGAAGGGCAGGCGGGGGCAGGGAAGAAGGAAGGGGGGGAAAGAAGCGGGAAAGGAGTGAGAGGAGACGAGCAAGCAGGGGGGAGGGGGGGGGGGAGCGGGGAAACGGAGGATGGGGCGAAAGAGGAGGGCGGGGGGCCAGGGCCACAAAGAAACGGGAGGGAAGAGGAGTGCAAGCGAGCACAAAGCCGCAGGGCGGCCCCGGCGAGCAAAGGGGAAAGAGGGCAAAAAAGGGCCGCCGCAGGAAGGACCCAACAGCAAAGGGGGAGGGGAAAAAAAGAGGGCCCCATGGGAGGCCCGGGAACCGAAGGACCCACCCCGGAAAAACCGGATGGGCAAAGCCCCCAAAAGGGGGAGAGAGGGCAGCGGCGCCCAAGGGGCGGGCAGAGACAAAGGGGCAGGGGAAAGGGGACAAAAGGGACACGGAAGGCAGAAGGAGGACAAAAGCCGCCCCCCGCAGGAAAGCCGGGGAGAGGAGAGGGAGGGCGGGGCAGGAGGGGCGAAAAGGGAGAACCGGGGGGGGGGGGGGGGGGGTAGGGGGGGGTGGGGGGGGGAGGGGGCACGCGCAGCCACGAGCGGGGGGAACAAGGAAGAGGAAAAGGGAGGAAACGCGACACCGGCACGAGCCACGGAGAGGGCGAGGAGGGGCGAGAGGGGGCAGGGCGCGGGGCAGGCAGGAACACAAACAGAAGGGGAAACCAGGGGGAAGGCACGCGGGCATGGGAAGGGGAAAGTAGGGGAAAAGGACGAGGGGACGGGGCAAGGGCCACCCAAGCCAAGGGGCAGTGGAAAAGGGCCCCAGCGGGGCATAAGGGAGGGGCAGAAAAAGCACAGGGACAGCGCAGTGGCGAAAAAAGGGCAGGGGGCCAAAGCCAGGGAAGCAGCCAGGCAGACAGGCAAAGAGGAGGTGAAGAAGGGAGGGAGAAGGGCAGTCAGGGGGGGGCAAACAGGGCCGGAGAAACCAGAAGGGGAAAAGGGGAGGGGCGGGGGGGGGCACAAAACGGGGCCAGGGCGCCCAGCGGAGCGAGGGCAGCCACACGACAAGCGCCAAAGCCAACGGGGAGGTGGCGGAGTGGGGAGCAAGAAGGGGGAGCAAAAGAGAGCCACCGGCAGGAGGAAGGCCAAGCCACGCGGGCAAAGAAGGAGCAGGGGCGGGGGTGACGACGGGGCCAGCATGGGACAGGAGAGGGAGCGCGCCAAGAAGGTGGGAGCAGAGGCCCCCAAGCAAAGGAAGGGCGCACCGCAAGGGGGGGGGAGGCGGAAGAGCGCCACCGAAGAGCAGGAAGAGAAGAGGCGGGGCAGAGAAACGACGCACAGAAGAGGGCGGTGCAGAGGAAGCGGGCAAGGGGAGAGACGGCGCGGGAAGAAATGGGGGCGGCGGGCCCGGGGACCGCCAGAAAAGCCCGCAATAGGAACGGGGCGGGCCCAAGGGCGCCAAAGGGGGGGCACAAGGCAGCAGGGGGGGCAGCACAGGGAAGACAGAAAGCAAAGGGGAGGGGGGAGAGAACCGACAAAGGGGCCGACCCCAAGCGGCACCAGGGGAAGGAAAGGGGCAGGCCAACGAAGCCCCGGGAGTGGGCAAGCGGAGGGCCGCGCACGCGAGCGCACACAAGCAAGGGCGCGAGAGGGGCGCCCGGCCGGGGCGGGAGCACCAGGAGCCAGGGGCGGGCCAGAGCAAGGAGAAGACGAAAAGGGCGGGAGCGGGGACCAGAAGAACAAGAGCCGGAAGGGGACGCGCGCACAAGACGGAGCACGGGGAGAGGAAGCAGGGAGGACAGGCGCCGCAGTGGGGGAGCAGCAGGTGCGGCGGCGGCCGGGCCGGGGGGACCGGACGGGGGCCGGGAGAACACCACCAGGGGCCGGGGAGGCGGCGGAGGCCGCCAGGGAGAGCCGCACGCAGGAGCGTCAGGGAGCGGGAGGGCGGGGAGGGAGAGGAGGGAGGGGAGAGGTAGAGGAGGGCGGGGAGAGGCGCGCCAGGCGGGGCCGCCGCGGCGGGGAGCACAGCCAGGACGGCCCAGGCAGGGGGGCGCCCAGGGGCGGAGCGGCCAGGGGAAGGCCAAGAGGGAGGGCAAGGGGCGAAAAGAGAGAGACGGCGCGGCGGGACGAAGCGAGGCAGGGAAGAGAGGCACCCGGCCGCGGCGGGGCGGAGCGGGACAACCGCGCAGGCCAGCCGCGGCGCAAGAGGCAACCACACGGCAGAAGAACGCAAGAACAGGGCAGACAAAAAGGAAGGACGCCAAGCCAAACGAGGGGGAAAAGAGCAAGAGGGGGACCCAAGGACACAGGGGGGGCAGCGCGGGGAACAAAACCGGGGGAGCAGGCGGGGCGGATAGAAGGGAAGGAACGCCAAGCCCAAACCGGAGGGGGAAGAGCGAAGAGGGGACCCAAGGACACAGGGGCAGCGAGGGGAACAAAACCGTTAGCAGGCGGGAGCGGGGGAGAGGCGGGACGGGAAGGGCAGGGGGGCACAGGGGGCTGAAAAAAAACCGGAACAGCAACGAGAAAGGAAAACAGCAAGGGGCAAAGGCGCAGGGGGCCAGGGACCGACAACACGGGGGGCAGAAAGACCAAACAACACCGGCGGACAAGGAAAACGGGAGACAGGGGGCCGAGCAAAGCAGCCAGCGGGCCGAGGAACGGCCCAGGGGTACGCGAGAGACGCAAGGAGGGCAGGGCGCAAGGACGCAGAAGAAGGCACAAGAGCAGCAAGGAGGGGAGCGGCGAGCCGGGCGGGAGAGCCAGAAGGCAACAAGCAGCGCAACAGAGGCGGAAAGCAGCACAGGGGCCACGCGCAGGGGGAAAGGGAGACGCACAAACGCCAGGGCGGGACGGGCGGGACGCGAAGCAGGGGCAGAGGGGCGCGGAGGGGAGGGCGTGGAGCGGGACAGGGAGGAGGGGCAGGCGAGAGGGCAGCAGACGCAGGGGAGAAGCAGAGGCGCAGCACAGCCCGTGCCGCAGAGAGAAGAGGGAGACACAGGAGGAGAACGGAAATGGGGAGAGACCACGGGCGGAGGAACAGCAGACGGGCGGCGCAGGCCCCAGGAAGGGCAACATGGAGGCACAGGCGGGCACACAGCTGGAGCAGGAGACGAGGGGCCGGGGCGGAAGCAGCACCAGGGCAGGCAACGAGACAAACGGGGCGCGAAGACGGGCAGCGGGGGGGCGCAGCGGAGCGGGAAAAAGGCCGGGAGGTGCACGGGGCACCAAGGGAGGGGCCGCGGGAACCCGCGCAGGGGACAAGAGGGAAAAAATAAAAAGGCCGGACGGGGGCACACCACAAACACGCGGGGGCGACGACGGCGGACAGAAACAGAGGGCTGACCAACGGGAGGGGGAGCGGGCACGCGGCAGGAGGAGAACAAGGCCGCCGGGCGGCGCGGGCACACGAACAGGCGGGGACCACGGGGGCCAGACAAGATGGCACGACAGGACCAGGCGCAGGGCAGCAGGCGAGAAAGCGGGCCAGAGGGGGCAGCAAGCAGGCGGGAAGAAGAAGGGCAGCGAGGCAAACGGGGCGCAGAAGAGGCAGGAGCGGGAGGGGCGGAGGAAGACCACGAGCAATGCTACAAGGGGGCAGGAGAGGCCGCGGGCGAGAGGAGGGACACAGAGCAGGAAAGAGGAGTAGACAGGCGGGCGGCAGGGCTGGAGGGGGGCGCAGGGGAGACGGCGTAAGACAAGGACAGAGGAGGGGAGAGAGAAGAAGCCACCAGGGGCCGCAAAGAGCGGAAAGAAAAAAAAAAGACAGAGCAAAAGGGCAGGGAGGAGCGCGGAAAAAGAGGGCAGGGGTGTGGGGGGAGACCGGGGGCAGGACCGGGACCCCAGAGGGGCAGGGCAACAGGGCGCAAGCGAGGGGGAGGCGAAAAAGAGATAGAACAGACGGAGAGCGGCGCAAGGCAGAGCAGGCGAGGCGGGAAGAGGCCCAGGGCCACAGCAAGAGAGCCGAGGAAGGAAGGGCAAGGCAGGAACGGGCACCCGGAACCCCCCCGAAGGGGGCGAAAAGGGGCACGGGCCAGGGGCGGGGGGCGGGACAGCCGAAAGAGGCGGAGAGCCACGCCGAACGCAAGGGGCAGCAACGCCCGAAAAGGAGGAAAGAGGGGGAGAGTGGGAACCGGACGTGAAGGGGGAGGCCGGAGGGCGGCGGAGAGGGGAGGGCGGGGAGCCGAGGGGCCGGGAGGCGAGGCCGCGGGGGCGACGGAAGGGAACACCAGGGCGGGGACGCCAGCCGGCAGCCGGCGGGAGAGGGCAAAAGGAGCACCAGGAGACGGGAGGAAGGGAACGGCAGCAGCGCAGACCAGGCCCCGAACCAAGGAGGCAACCAGCAGCCAAAAAGGCAGCAGACGAGGGGACCGGGAGGGGGGAGGGGGCGCACAACACAGAGGAACACCAAGCGGGGGGCGCAAACAAAACGGCAGCGGTGCGGGAGAAGGGCAGCACGGGAGAAGGGAAGCCGAGGGCGCGAGCCAGGCCGCCAGCCGCGGCACGGCGGAAACGCCGGCGGGCGGCGGCGAAACGGCAGCGGCAAAAGCGAGGGGCGAGGGGCGAGAGGCAGGGGCACAGACGAACGACACGGACGAGGAGCAGAGCGGGAAGGACGCGAAACCGGGGACCAAAAGCCAACGAGAAGGGCACCAACAAGACCACCGAGCGCGGCCAGACGCGGGCAAGCGGGAACAACGCCCAGGGGAAGGGAAGAGAGGAGGAGCAGGGGGGGAAAGGCGAAAGCCACGGGGAGACCAGGGGGGGGGGCGCGAGAGGAGAAAACCCGGGCAGCAGAGAGAGAGAGGCCGGATGGGGCGGAAAGGGGAGGGGGTGGAGCGGGAGCCGCGGGGCCGGAGGGCCAAAGCCGATCGCAGCGAGGGAAGTAAGACCATGGGGGGAACGCGACGGGCAGCCGGCCGAGGCGGGCAAAAGAGCCAGCAGGGCGGGGAAGCCGGGGCGGAGGGGGGGGACGGGCCAGAGGCCCAGGAGCCAAGGGAAAACGGGCGGAGCAGCAAACAAGGGCGCGGCACAGAGGAGGGGGGGGCGGCCCCCCCCCCCCCCCCCCCGAAAAAAAAGAGAGAAAGGAAGCGACAGCAAGAGGACAGCACAAACGGGGGGGCAGGAGCAAGCGGGCGCGGACCGCGGGCAAGGGGGCGCGGGAGAGGCAAAGCAAGCCAAGGCCCAACAACGGAAAAAGAACGCGCCGGCGGCGGACAGGACGGCGGGCCAGGGAAACAAGGGGCCAGGCATGGGACGCGAAGGAAAAGTGCGGCGGGGCCGGCCAGGGGCAGGGGGCGCGAGACGCGGCGACAACGGCCCCGAACAAAGGGAGGGGGGAGCAGCACGACAGAGGAGAAGGAAAGAGGAAAAGAAAGAGGAAAGAAAAAGGGAGGGCAGAATGAAGGAGCCCCCCGGCCCAAGCCGAGGCGAAGGAGCAGAGACCGCGGGGGAAGGGGGAGCGGGGGGGGCAGGGGGCGAGCGGGAAGAAGGAGGAGGAAAAAGGCAGGAAAAGAACGGAGGAAGGACGGGGCAAGGGAGGAGAGGGACACAGAAACGGGGGGAGGAGGCGGGCGGAACAGCACGCGGGGGGCGAGAGAGCGGGGGGAAGCCCAACCACGGAAGCCGGGGGGCGAAACAGAACGATAACACCGGGCGGAAGCGCGGGGGCCACAGGGCCCAAGCGACGGGGGAAGCAGGGAGAGGAAGGACGGCCGCCAGGAACGCGGGCAGGCGCGGGCGAAACGGAGCGCACCCCGGAAAGGGAAGGCGGGGACGCGCGGGAACAGCGGGGCCCCCCGCCCCCCAAAAAAAACGAAAACCCAAGTCCCAAAACGAAAACGACTGGGCAGGGGCACAGCAGGGACAGAAGTGATAACGTGGAGGCGGGGGGGAGGAGTTTGTGATGTTGTTTTGTGTGGGTAAATAGAGGGGGCTGGGGAGGGCGGCGGGGGAGCGGGCGGGGGAGGGTGGTGGAAAGCGCAGCGCGGAACCGAAAACGGGGAAACACCCCAGGGCGAGGAAGGCGCGGGCAGCAAACCCAGGCGGGGGCCCAACGGCAGGGCCAACGCACGCCGCGCACCCCGCCCGCAAAGCGCCCCAGCACCCGGCGCCGCCAGGCAGCCCCACGCACGGCACCCGGCGCAAGGGGGCCCCCCCCCCCCACCCGCACAGCCACAAAAGCGGCCGGCGGCACGGCCGGCGCACCGCCAGCGCAGGACGCCAACCGCCGCAAAGCGCCAACGGCCGGGGCCCCCGCGCGGGGCCCCCCGCGCCCCCAGCACCACAGAGCCGGGGCGCCAACGCAGCGGGCCCCGCCCAAGCGAGGCGGCCAAGCCCCCACACGCGGGCAACAACCGCCCGGACCGCCCCCCCCGCGGCGGATCTATACGGTATGAAATATGCGGGGGTTGGATGATTGTAGACGAAAAGACACGGGGGGGGCCGACCCGTCCGCCGCGTGTTTTTTTTGTGGTGTTGTTGGGTTTATTGGCATGTTTTGTGTGTTTGTGTTTTTTTTGTTTGTGTTGTGGTGTTTTTTTTCTTTGTTGTTTTTGTTGTGTTCTTTTGTGATCTAGGTGATTGTTGTGGTGTTTTTGTGGTCTTTTGATTTTAGCGGCGGTCTTGTTTTGTTTTTGTTGTTTTTTGGAGCGGTCTTGTGTGTGTGTTTTTTTGTGTTTTTTTTTGTTTTTTTTTTTTTACTTTGTTTTAGCTTTTTCCCTCTTTCTGCGGTTTCTCCGGCGTGCGTCCTCTGTCTCCGCCCCCCCCACCCCCTTGCACCAAAGCCTCCATCCTCTCCCTCTTCATTAAAACTGTGACCTCAAATATTCCAGCCTATGCCAAACCTTTCAGATCTTTCCATACAGGTTGAGCCACTGACAAACCAACATAATCTGCCTAACAGAAACTTTCTCCTCCCCCAAGGACATGTCTGAAACTTCTCAAGTATCTTCTCCCTGGTACCCCTCCTCCGTTTTGACAGACTGAGCCTCGTCCTGGTGGAGAAGTTGCTCTCTTCATCAAAGACTCTTATTCCTCACTCTCCATGCACTGCCCTCACTCCCCCACACCGCCAGGAATAACCTCTGGCTTACAGCTTCCCCTCCACTCCCACCTCATGTTATATGTTGTACTGTACCATCCACCCAAAACAGTGATGACTCCATCTTCATCTCACTTTCCGAAAACAATGACCAAACTTTCTATTCTTCTCATTACAAACTCTCTCTCTCATATTTGTGGACTTAAATTGTCCCATCATGCAAGTTGGCTAAGGTGTGGTACCTTCTCCTCACTGTCATGCGCAACTTTTCAGCAAAATCTTTTCTTCGACTCATCGGGACTGACTCAAATCGCGCTCAATTTCCCGACCCCAGATCTCAACCAAGGTACTCCATTCTCTTACCTGGATCTGATTTTACAAAATTTCCCTGAAAAATATCTGCCTGCGTTCTTCCTCCGCTCCAATCGGTTCTTCTGACCACGTGCTTGTCAAAGTGGACATCTCTCTGGCTATTATATCAGAGAACCACCTCAGCGCCATCGAGTCTGGCATTTCATTCAGGCTGACTGGCAGGGTCTCCAAGCAGCCATCAAACTTCTAGATTGGTCTCCCATTGCTACTTTCTCCATCAACTAATCCTGGGAATTCTTTCAAAGAAACTTGCTCTCCCTCATGCACAGATTTATCCCCTCTCGT
>CM068958.1:58549582-58565974 GCA_035128595.1 Eptatretus atami | reverse complement strand
TCTGGTTTTCATCAATGATCTCTCCGACTCTCTGGAAAATCCTCTTTATCTCATTGCTGATGACTCCACCATCTGGCGTACCATCTGTCATCCCTCAGACCGGCAAGCAGCAGCTTCTTCGCTCACTGCAGATCTGGGTAAAATCACAAACTGGTCCAACACGTGGAACTGTGTTTCAATCAAACAAATCTCACCCTCTCACGATGTCTCTCCAAAGGACCGTTTGGAACCCCCCCCCCATCCACTTTCTCAACAAACCTCTGGAAGAAGTCCTTCTTTCAAGCTTCTGGGTCTCACTATCTGCCATGATCTTCCTGGGAAAGCGACATTTGCACCTGGCCGCAAAGCCAGTCGCCGACTGGAATCCTCAATCGTGCAAAGTCCTTCCTCGGCCACCTGACTCCTGACCACATACAAAGTTTTTGTCCGCAGCCTGATGAAGTACTCTCTCCCCTCTGGTGGTGCTCCTGCCTCCCACCTTTCTCCGCTTCACGCTGTGGAAAACCAGCATTTCGGAATCATTGGCATCCTGCCGCGATGGAGCTGAGTCTTTGGGCCTCTCACTCTCTCACCACAGGCAGGTCAGTGGTCTTTCTGTCTTCTACCATCTCCACTCTGGCCTTGCCCCCCTCCCTCCCTGCTCTGTCTGTGATCTGTCCTCCCTTATATTTCCGCAGGGCGCTCAAGGTCCTCCCAAAATGCCCTTCTGGTGAAACTGTCAAAATCAAGAATCACTGCTCACCTTCACTCTCATTCCCTTTTTCCCACCTCTGGAAGAAACTCCCACACTCTCTTCAATCCCATTCCTCCCTCCAGGTCTTCAAAACAGCTGTTCACCACCATCTCATCTCTTTCCCATCCAAATCTTGATCTTTTCTACCCCCGTTAATCCACCCCAAACCCACCTCATTCAAATTCCCGAAAGTCCTGCAGTACCCTGTTATTTACCTCGTGTACCCACCCCCCCCCCCTCATCCCTCTCCCGTCCACAGATCTCTTGTCTGTTCCCCACTATTTTGTGCTTCCTCTCCCACCCCTCTTGTCTACTCTGTGTATTATCTCTTACACGAGCCTCAACATGACATCCAAAAGAATAAAATAAAATATATATCCAATCACCACTGGGAGCCGGTTCAACACCTGCAGCACCTGCTGCAGCCATTCTTCACATGTAACCCATGCAAATTAAAACCCGGGGCTCTCTTACCAAACCAAGAGCCTATAAGTCATAGTAGACCATTTGTGGAAAATTATACAGGCCACTCCAAGCCTTTCCCAAACACTCCATAACTTTCCACAGATGATCTGGCAGTTTTCCAGTGGCTGTATTCACACTCAGTCCATGCAGATCAACCCACATCCATCGACCAGCAGAGCATGGCAGGTCACCACATGCTGGCTGTGTCAGAGCCTCAGGGAGCGGCTGCCAGGCTGCATGCCCAGGTGGTTACCTCATCAGGCCCTTACTGACCTTCAGTAGTGCCGCCACCAAAGCGTTCCTAGCGGTTCTCATGGTACACCATGACCGGTTGCCAGAAGGAACCACCTCGGACCCCTAGAGGCCTCAACCCCTCTAGGGTCCGGCAACCAAACTGGCCCAAGACTCGCTCGGATGGCGGCCCGATGGACAAGGGATGCCACACTCCACCGGACTCCTCATGGGGTCCGGGTCATGCCTCAACACCCGTGGTCAGACACCATGTACAAATTCTACCAGAGCAGCTCCTCAACTCAACCCAATCTCCCAGGGGGGCAATTTCCCACGAGGCCAACCCCCTTCACCTCCCCTAGTCCGAATCCTGTAGCCTGGGGACGAACTCCCATCAAGGCTGCTCCAAAATTAATTGCCATTTTTATTTTAAATTCCCAGCCCCGTGTTCCCAAGTGCGGCTGCACATAACCCCATTAATACCAGTCTTTTTGCCCCTTTCTGCAGCCGCTGCTGCCCTTGAGACTCCTGCTCTTCCAACTTTCCTCCATTGTCACGAGTTGCCAACTGCTCATGACTCACACCTCCTACCTCTGCATTCGCAGCACAAAAACATTTGCATTCCAATCGGGACTCCAACTGACACAGGCCCACAGTGGCCTAACTCTTTCTCAATGTCCTACCATTGAACTTCTTCCTTACCCGCTGCCCCTTGGTAGCCAAAACGCACCCCGCGCACAGTGGGCCGAGAACCACGGGCACCAAGTCGACCCTGACAGGGTGCATCGCAAACACCCTGGGAACTGACAACCTCCACCAACACCAGCTCACATACAACGATGGACGCAGCCTCGCTCTCCAGTGCAAGCCCGGACCTGCACATCAGCGGTCCAGCTTCGCTCCCACCATGAGCAAGCTCACCCGTCGCCCCACACGTCACAGGCTTGGACACCTGGCTCGCCGGCTCAGGTTCAGTTGCCTGCATGTATCTTGGAGCCGACACCACATCACATCCTGTTGGTCCCTGGCATGCCAGAAGAAACCTCTGCCAGGACCAACCGCGCACTCATGAGCACTGCACCGCAAACCACAGAGGTTGCCTCACACATCATGGAGCCTAACCCCTCCAACCTGCTCATCACGTGGACAGTCTCTTTCCACTGGAGCAGAGCAACCTGTCTGCCAGCATTCATTGGGGGATGTTAAAGATCCCACGGTGTCTTTCACCAAGAGGATGATTACTCAAGCCGGCACCATGGCCAAATTCCAAATTCCTGCCCTAACCAGCAGAGGGCAGTGCATCAGCAGCAAAGCCAGACCCTCAGCCAGTGATGCCACTACACAGGCTTGTGCTATAGATGAACGAAGAACTGTGTATGACACAGTGTCATCCTTTGGTGACAGAGAAAAACAAAACACTGCATGCAAGATGTGGAAGGATGTTACACCAGCTTTCCATACCTTGGGGGCATCCCTAATTCCATGGACAAGCTTTTTACAGCTAGATGGAGTACTGCTCTCCCCTTTGGGCTGGCGGCCTGCTTCACACCTTGTCCTTCTTGATGCCGTGGAAAGCAAGGCTCTCAAAATATTGGGATCTCCCACGATGAAGCTGAGTGTCTAAGCCTGCTACTTTTGCATCACAGGCAGGTTTGTAGCATCTCGGTATTCCAACACCTCCTTTTTGGTCTTGCACCCTCTGCCCTCTTGTGGCTATATCCATCCCAGATTTCTGCAGGGTGTACACAGTAACCTTCGTCTTGATAACCTCTCCAAATCCTAGCTTACTGCTCACCTCCACTCATTCGTTCCTCTTTTCTCTTGCCTGTGGAATAAACTTTCCCAGTCTGTTCAGTCCCATTCTTCCCTCCAGTGCCGCAATATAGTTGTTCACCACTACCTCAGGTATACTCATGATCCTCATCCATACTCATGATCTCTTTTACCCCAAATGATCCCATTCCCAAGGACTCCTTTTTCCCAGGTTATTGTGATTTTACTCCTCTCCTCTCACCCCTTTTCATTTGTTAGTTGTCAGTTGGTTTGTTCCTTTTCTATTTAATCCCTGCCTTCCTCTTCTTGCCGTTTCATTCTGCTTGCATGCAACTTGTTCACCCCCATATGTGCTTCTCCCCTCCCCTTGATCTCACTCTCACTTCTCCTCTGCTGTTGGTGTTTCCCCCTTTTTCATTTTGTTCCCTTCCATTCTGCACTAGCTCTTCCATGAACCTCAATCATGTGTGGAACAAACAAAAAGTGATTTGGAACACGAGAACGTTATGCTGTACTCTTTCTTGTATGAGCATTCCAGCAGCCAAGAGCATGTCAATGATGCCCAAAAGAGGGTGTTTACCCAAGAGAGTAGAGCCATGTACAGTCTTTCCCCACCACAAGCTGCACTTCTCCAACACACATAGTGCAGGCTATCAGGCTGGTCACTCTTGAGCGCAGATTGGCAGTCCCTGTTCCCCAGCTTCCATCTCCAAATTAATGGGGCTGGATCCAGGATGACAAAAGCAATTGGAAACTGAACTGAGAAAGTTCATGGAGCTGGAAACTGGACAACTCTTTCAGAAGCTCCAAGTGTGTCAATAATTGCTTTACTGTAGCTGCAAGATTAGTTGTAGAAGTCACTGCAAATGTGTGAAGGTAGCCCTCCAGTGCAACGCTCTGTCATTGCAATCGACAATGTTCTTGTGATAAAATTATATATTCATTTGATGAGGTCAGATTCACTGTTACCAATGCTACTTTACCTTTTCTATTTGAGCAATAATTAGTAGCCAGTATAATCAACATTGATCACAGGTGCTAGTTCATACTGTTGTCCTATTTTTTTTTAACTAAACACCAAAGTTTGCCTGGAAAATGGCCATATGAACCTGTGAGGTACTTTGATATCCTCTTCAAGTGAAATGAGGATGCCTATTTCATATTATAAGATTTTGTGAAAAAAAAGGTTTTTGTTGAACATTTCATTGTGCTGTGGATATAAGAATTGTGTCCAATGGTGGCCATTTTATAAAATGACTGCCAAAGCCCCCATTGGATGAATTTGCGATGCCAATGTTTATCTTGTCATGGTCTAGCGCTGTGCCAAGTTTCATGCCTTTAGAAAGAATCAAAGGCACTTCATTCACATACATATCTGCTGCAACACTCATATCCCCACCCTGGTGACCAAAGATCGTAAAGCAGAGCAAGATAGGGCCCACACGTGTGAAACAGTGAAGTATTCAATGGACGCCCTCAGCGGCCATTTTAGCAGGCAGCAGAGCGAGCTTGCGCTCGCCAACAACCCGGAAGCTGTTCACAACACATATGTTCCAGAAGGTAACAAAGCAATGGCGTTCTCGTTCCTCATGTCAGAATCACTGCTCAGCAATAAACTGCTCAAACATCAATCCAAACGACCTGATTTGTCTTTCTTCAGATTCCCTAAGAACAGGGAAAGGTATATGAACACTGGAATGTTTAAATACATGGACACCTGTGCATCTAATACCGACTTAATGTTGTGCAAATAATTGAAATAATTTATCTTTTCATTAATTGTCAGGAGATATGCCATGTCAGCATGGGTACTGTAAGTTTCATTTCCACCTGTAAAATGTGTGAAAAATCATTGCAGGCTAGCGTTTAAAAGTACATTTGCCAATGACACATAACTTTTCTTTTTTTCTAGTAAAGTAAATCCATATGCATGAATGAAGACACTGGAAAATGGAGACTTGTAAAGGAAAAGAAAGAAATACTGTACTTGGAATACAAAGGCATTTGGAAATATATTGAAAAGTTATGGTTTAAATAGAAATTCTTCCATACTTATGTGAACAGCAATCATTTTGATATTGTAACAGGTTATTGCATATTGAATGTTTGCTGTTTGCATTGTGTGTGTGTGTGTGTGTGTGTGTGTGTGTGTGTGTGTGTGTGTGTGTGTCGTGTGCTGTAATGGTGTATGGTGTATGGCACTGGTCTGCTGAAAAGAAGGTCATACTTTGAAGCAAAGTAGAACAAAACTATTGTTCAATTTGCTAGTCAATGGCAGAAAGCTATTACCCAGTTTCCACCTCGTTGACTGCCAGGTGCAAAACTCTTACACCATTATATTTATTTCATAAATTTGGCATACTGTACATGTAAATGTACCATTTAAAACTACAAATAACACTTAAATTACATCTGAATAGCACTTAGAATCAGGCGCTTTACAATAAATATAATACATATACATTTAACCATTTTTGCCACGGCTGAATGCATTGGCAAAATCGCATAAAAAGGAGCATAAAGATGTGTAAGCAAAAATAAAAATAGATGGGGGGGGGACACTCGAAGGTGAGAAGCAAAAAAAAAGGTCTTCACCAACCATTGATGGGGCATTTGGGAGAACATTCAATACCATTAAATGTGTGTGTGTGTGTGTGTGTGTGTTGTGTGTGTGTGTGTGGTGTGTGTGTGTGTGTGTGTGTGTGTGTGGTGTGTGTGTGTGTGTGTGTGGGGGGGGGGTGGTGACCCTTGCCTCCCCTCCGGATTTCTCCCCATGCCTAAATAGTTACTTCAAAGGATACTTTCTTGGAAGGTGATATTTATCATACAGATTATGTTGCATGACTTCATTTGTGATGTATATATATATTTAATATTATATATATTTCTCAAGGTAAGAATAATAACTTTCTGCGTGTGTCTGGGCTTTGATTTTTATCCTTTCCTCTCTCAATTTGCCTTTTCTTTTTTTTAGCTGTTAGCTCTCTTCTTCTCTATTTCTCCGTCCTAATTTCTCTCTTCTCTCCCTTTCTTCTATCTCATCTCTTCTTATTTTGTGTAATTTCACTTGTGATAAAAAGAAACTGTCTTGTACATGGCTAATGTATCATCGCCTTACTCTCTTTCCCGCCCTCTCCTGCCTCCTACTCCGCGATCGAACTACAACAAAGAAAGCAGCTCGCTTGCTTGCTAAAATGGCCGCCGTTCTGTTCCGTTGCGTTACTCAACGAATTGAACGCGGTTGCGCACGAGTGGGCTATCTTGCTCTGCTTTACGATCTTTGCTGGTGACTCATGTTCTGCCAGAACCCCTTTCCCCGTTACCCACCCCAAGTCCTAAACTCACCACTGACTTCCATTCTTTCATTCCCCCTCTTTTCTCACGTGTGGAAATGTCTTCTGGAGTCTGTCTCAATTTCTTTCCTGCAGGATTTTAATCTGCTGCCCACCTCATTGTCCTCCCATGTTTCACACCTGCTGAGACCCTGTTCCCACCCTTCTCATGAAATTTTCTCTTTGTGCTGTTATGCATCCATTTATTGTTGTCCCACTGTTTTCCCTTTGCTCCAACTTGTCTGTTTATTCATTGTCCCACTGTTCTTCCACGAGCCTCAAAACCTGTTTAATAAAACAAATTGAAGCAGGCTTTATAAATCAACCAAGCACCATTTAATACTCTAGAGGATTTTATTTTTTAAAACTTAAAACATTCCCAGAAATTTAAAATAAGACAAATATAGTTGCAGCTCAATCAATAAAACTGTCAAAACATATCAAATGGAACTATTACGATCAAGAAGTTCACCCGTTTAGGTTCATACGGGACTGCAAAAGCCATGGCTGGTCCAGCACAAACTTCAGCTGGGAGGCCGGGCCTATTGTGAGTGAGTAAAGAACGAAGTGTAGTAAAAATCGAACTGCAATTTTCACATCTTGAGGTCAATAAGTTGTAGTCTATTTCAATCAACTTCCCAGAGCACAGCTTCAAACTTTGCTTCATATATTAATTAAATTACATTAATTCATAAACAGTCCGTTTTAATACTGAATACAAAGTTTTCTCTGGATTATATTAAATTTCGTACACTGTTTAGGGTAGCACTGCTCACCATTCCTTCAGGACAACTCGGAAAGAGAGACAAACTCTTGTTTATGTATCAACCTGGAGTTTTTGTTCTCACTTCCATGGTATGCCACAGTAGGTAAGGTCAACATTTTCATTTATTTGTGTTCAAAACACAAATCGGAGCTCGGCTTTTTTCGGCCAGTGATGGGTACAACCTGGAAGAGCATGTACAGTACATTGTTAATCTAAAACCTCTCAAAACTTAAGAAAATAAATAAATGCATGAAGTGGTATCATGAAGCATAGAAACATTCCACTATCTAACCTTTGAGCTTATAAGGCATGTATCAGACCGTTATTGACGTATGGAAGCAAAACACGGACAATGCGGATCAATTGATCAAAGATATAAAACGAATGGAAAGAATCAAGATTAGAATATGATGGACTGGAATGGCATTCGATAGAGCACATACCTCCGCCAGGGTGAACAGTTTACATTTTGTATCCCACTGATAGGCAGTATCTGGATCTGGACATGAACCAAAATAAAATCAGCTTGTTCTCGTCACCCAGCCAACTCATCCACCAAGTTTTGTTATAACTCATCCACAACGTTGTGAGATATCATGCTTTATAACGTTCTTGTCCCCGTCTCTCAATGGGAAAGAATTCCATAATAAATGTAAAAAATTCTCGTATCTGGATCCGGATCTTCACCAAAATAGAATAAATTCGTCTGTCATACACCCAACTTGTCCATCAAGGTTTGTCCAAATCCGTCTAAAACTTTTTGAAATATTGTGCTCTCTAATCACTTTTGGCCCAATCTCTCAATGGTTGGTGAAGAGTCACTTAAAAAATTATTGGATCCACATCCGGATCTTCAGCAAAATTTAATCACTTTGGACTTGTCACATACTCAACCTGTCCACCAAATTTCATCCAAATCCATCCATGACTTTTTGAGATATCATGCTTACAGACAAACAGATAGACGGACAGGGTGAAAACAACCTCCAATGTTAATCATAACATTGGTTATGTTTTCGGTGTGGGAGGTAATAAGTGGATGGTCTCTGAAATAAATAATTATGAGCTCAGGAATCAGGAAGAGATTTAAAAAAAATCAATGGTGGTGAAGAACTTAGGAAGAGAAGACTTGGTTGGTATGGTCATGTGCAACAAAGGTCAGAAGATGAAGTTGGAAGGAAAGTAATAAAGTTAATGGTAGAAGGAAGAAAGCCGAGAGGATGTTCGAAAAAGACATACTGAAATCGTCCAATAGAATATGGAAGGTTTGGATTTGCATGAAACTTGTACAATGAATAGATCAGTGTGGAGGAGTGCCATCATTTGATCTCCCCCTGAAAAAAGGGGAAAACTATCATTAAAAGGTTGTTGTTGTCGGTTGGCATTTTGGTTGGTTGTGGTTGTTATTGTTGCTGTGTCTGTAAGATTCCAATAACTTTGGTAGTTGGTTTTTTTCCTTTATCAACATTTTGTTCTGATATAAAATGTGAAATGCAATTTTACTCATTTGTTTCAGTTTGTTCCCCTGTAAATGTGAATTACTTGGCTGTTTTCTCCAAGTCAATGTTTAGTACTGACATCTTTCTGTTGATTATACATGAGGAATGAACAGGAAGTTTAAGCAAAAATTTTAGGCTGCAATCCAACTCATTTCAATGAACTGCAGTTACAATGCTCTCACAACAGCAACTGCAACGATCTGCTGATCTGAAGGATAGCGATAGACGATAGAATGGCTTAATAGCTTCCATAAAGATTTGGCATCAAAATTATAATGCCGTTTTTGTAGAGAACAAATATTCTGCAGAATGGATAAATGCTACTGCTGATACCTAGCACAAGAACAAATAGAGATCAAGCTATTGAAACAAGTAAAACTCGAACGGCACTCGGTAGAGCACATAGCCCCACAAGGCTGAACAGTTTACGTTTTGTATCGATCTTCACCAAAATATAAACAATTCATCCTTGTCACACACCGAACCTGTCCACCAAATTTCATCCGAATCCATCCACAACTTTTTGAGATATCGTGCGGTATGTCGTTTTTGGCCCTATCACTTGAGTAATGGTGAATAATCACGTGAAATTCTCAGATCCAAATCTTCACCAAAATCTAATCAGCTTGTTCTCGTCATTTCCAAAACTCATCCACCAGGTTTTGTCATAATCCGTCCATAACTGTTTGAGATATCGTGCTACATATTGTTTTTGGCCCAATCTCTCAATGGTGAAGAATCACTTCAAAAAAAAAATCTCTTATCCGGATCCAGATCTTCACCAAAATATATTCAGTTCGTCCTTAATACACACCCAACCTGTTCTCCAAATTTTGTCCGATTCCGTCAATAACTTTTTGAGATATCCTGCTCACAGACAAGCAAACAGACAGACAAACGTGTGAAAACGTAACCTCCATCCACCTTTTGTGGCAGAGATTATAAATAGGAGGGAGTAAAAAGGAAGTGGAAGAGTCAAATAAAGGACTGTAAAAATAAAAAAGGAAATAGAATTGAGAAAGAAGAACGACGTTAATATCCTTCTCTGGCTGATGAACACCAGCCTGGTGTTGGCTTCACAGTTAAGGTGGCTGCCTTAAAATCTTAGGTTCCTGAGTTCAAGCCCCTGTTATGCCATTAAAATAACACCAGGTGAATTGACTCAGACTGTCATCCTTCTGAGGTCGGCAGAATGAGTACCAGCTTGCTGGGAAGAATGAGCCATTTTAGAGACTATCACGTTGGTTGGTTGTAAAGCCCATGTACCGTGGAGGGTGCTTTGCCAAAATTTGCATGAGCGTAGAGCAAGACCGCAATGTTGCGATGCCTGGCTTCAAGTGCAATGGACAGTGCCGTGCTGCCGTCCTGCATTCAGGCACAAAGGGCAGAAAAACAACAATCACAACTGCAGCAGCAGAATTGTTTACAGCAGAGAGATCAAATAAAAAAGTGGCTTTGCAGGTTAACTTTGAATGCTGAAAGACATGAAGGCTAGTGTTTTGTAACATAATAACATGTATCAGGAGTATGAATGCATCCCACAACAGGGTGCTGGAAGACTTTGCATGGTCAAATATGTTGCAAAATAAAACCAGAAAATAGAATTTGATGTAAACATGGTGAAGGATATGCCTCTGGCTATGCTAGATGTCAACCCACTGTTACATTTTATGTGTGTGTGTGTGTGCGTGTGCGTGTGTGAGACAGAGACAGAGACAGAGACAGAGACAGAGACAGAGAGAGAGAGAGAGAGAGAGAGAGAGAGAGAGAGAGAGAGAGAGAGAGAGAGAGAGAGAGAGAGAGAGAGAGAGAGAGATATATTAGAAGAGACAGCATCAGATGCCTTCAATTGGAGTTATGGTCTGCAAAAGGATTTTCAAAGGGCACATGACCTTTGACCTGTTGAAACCAACATTTAATCAGTTTATCATTGTATTACAGTCCATACTTTTGCCAAGTTTTATTGAAATCCCTTAAGGGGGGAGAAGGGAGGGGGACGGCATCATATAAGAGTAAATTTGCAATCAGACGTGAACATAAACTTACCCTGACTGATTACAATAGGCTCCCTCTTCCAGAGACAAAATATATAGATGGCCCTCAATGTCTTCACCAATACTCACGCTGTTATCCTAATCCTCTCACCACATCTGATATATGAGGGGGATTCAAAAAGCTTCTGTATGTTTCAGAGCTAAAACATAACTCTTATTGCAATGGCCTCTGGAACCTCACCCATGGCTGGGAAGAATGCCTGACAGTGGCTCAAAACTAAATATAAAAGGATGAACAGCTGTGCGGAGTTTTGCTTCATGGTCAGGAGGAAAAAAAAGAGGAAAGATTTTAACCCCTCCACCTCCTCCATCCCAATAGTGCTCCCTTATCAAACACAGCACCTCAACCAATATTCTACAACTCTATCCTTATCAAATTATGAGCAGGGTTACCCAGCGTTGGCTGGGTGGGGGGGTGGTGTGGTGTGGGAGGGATACTGAGAAGTGGGAGAAGCAGGAGAGCCAGCAGGGCTGAGAATGGCGCAGGTGGATTGGGGGCGGGAGAACCGACGAGGTTAGGGTAGGGGGAAGTAACTGTGTAGGGGACAGGAGAGCCAGTACACCAGTGGGTAAAGGGGTCTTCAAGGGTCTTAAGTGTCTTTGAGGTCTTAAGGTTCTTGCAGGTCATTGGTGTGTTAAGCGTCTTTGAGGTCTCAAAGGGTCTTTGGGGTCTTACAGTTCTTAAGGGTCTTTGAAGTCTTCAGGGTCTTTAGGCTCTTAGGAGTCTTTGAGTCTTCGGGATCTTAATCATCTTTGGGGAACAAAGGGTCTTTGGGGTATTCAGGGTTTTAAAGTGTCTTAATTGTGCTCGGGGAATTCAATGGTCTTAAAGGTCTTATGGGTCTTTAGGTTCTTAAGGGGTCTTTCTCTCAAGCATGTAATGCCTTCTCTCAAGCATGTAAAAAAACAAATGTCTTATGGTTCTTCGGGGTCTTTAAAGGCTGAGGTTGTGGATGAAAATACACTTAGGACAACCCCCAGTTCGGACTTGGTCTGTGTGCCAAATTTGGTGGTTATCAGCCCAGCAGTCTTTGCAAAAAAACGCGAACAGACAGACAGACAGACATCCGATGAATCTTATTTATGAGATTAGAATGCCATGCCGTGGTGGAAGGACGTATTAAGCTGCTTTATATACCTTAACATGGCGTGCATTTAAAACATGGGAATTGTAATGGATTTTTTTGTAGTATAGTCGAGTCTGAAAGGGTCTACAGGATCTACAGAGTCTTAGGGGTCTTTTGGGTACTCTGGGACTTTTGGGTCTTGTGTCCTCAGGAACTTTTTGGTCTTCAGGGACTTTTGGGTTCTTGGGAGCTTTTGGGACCTCAGGAACTTTTGGGTCCTCAGGAACTTTTGGGTTTTGGGGAACTTCTTGGCACTTTTGGGTCCTTGGAGTCGTTTGGGTCCTCAGGTACTTTTGGGGAATTTTGGGTCCTTGGGGACGTTTGGGTCCTCGGGAACTTTTTGAGACTTTTAGGTCCTCGGGAACTTTTTGGTACTTGGGGACTTTTGGGTCCTTGGCAACTTTTGGGTCCTCGGGAACTTTTGGGTCCGCGTGGACTTTAGGGGTATTCAAAGTTCTAAGGGGTCTCAGCAGTCTAAAGGGTCAAAAGGTAAATTCCAATAGTGCGGAATTAATGAATAGACGTACGTAATTAATAAACAAAAAGTATGACACACACACACACACACCTCATCCAATGATAGTCGATACATCTTCAAGGGATGGGCATGGCATGGCGATTGCGAATAGGAACGTACTGTACACTACTCACTGTAGCAGATAGCTTTGGCTTACCACAGTACAAAAACGGTGAACGTATTCTTTAATTAGTTGGGTTATAATTGAGCATGGAGTCAGGCCAGCTGTGCAGTGAGCCAATGGGTGGAAGACAGCTCGACTAATTAGGTGTGCTGGCCTTTGGCCTGTTATATGTCACGTGTATCTGTTAACTAATGAGATTGCATATAAGTGAAAAGCCAGAAAAGTGATCTTTAAAGGCTCAGGTGGTGGATGAAAATACCCTGAGGACAATCCCCAGATCGGACTTAGGATGTGTGCCAAATTTTGTGTTTGTCGGTCCAGCGGTCCTTGCAAAAACCACGAACAGACAGAAAGACATCCGATGAGTCTTATTTATTTGATTTGTATAATGAACAGACACAAATACAAGTGCATGTCATTGTGATGAATCATCTGAATAAAATCAAGAAGTTTGGGAGGGACTGGCAGCATATGCAGTGATTACACACATTGTCTGTAGCAGTGGGTTGGCACCCAGGTTGTGCAAGCAGTAGTCCAACAATCTCTGCATGTCCGTGCTCACATGCACACATCAGAGCTGTTGAGCCATCATAGTCATGAGCATTCACGTTGGCACCACAAGCCAGCAACTCCTGTACCATGTTAACCCGCCCGTGACTCGCTGCCAGCATCAGAGGAGTCTGCCCAGCCTGATCAACACACAGAACGATACTGACATAAAATGGCACAATTTACACATCACTTACAAAGAAAGGGTGATTGCCACTTTCAAGTTGGCTCAGCACAGCAATTGAACATTAAAAGATAAGGATGGCTTGAAGTCTACCTGGCTGGCTGGGGTGTTGACATTACCCATGACCAACAGGCGGCGTATCACTCCAATGTGCTTGGGTGAAGTTACAAGTGCAAGGGATGCCAGCATTATGGCATTGTAGCCAGCTTTGTTTGGTTTGTCCACGTCACAGACACCTTCCATACAAAAAGATACATAATGGAAAAAAAAAACTTTGCTATCTCCAGAGACAACCTATGAAATAATCTCTTATAATGTTGACAGCTGTGCTCGATGTCATATCTCATTGCTTTGAAGCAAAGGCTATATTTAACGGAGTGGAACAAATATTTTTGTCACCCATGTTTTCCGTCACATTCTTTCAATGCTGGTCATGCAGAAAATATAATACTGTCATATATATGTGTATATATATATATATATATATATATATATATCTATACAGAATATACATACATACACATATATATAACATACATCATACAGGGTGTCCCTAAAAAAGACAATTTCGTAGTCTAATAACATAGCTAATTCTCGCTCAATGATCTCAAATTTTAACAAAATGTGTAAAAACTAACTAAGTTGAATGTTTAATTCTTCTCTCAATGAGAATCTACCAGGAAGATGGATTGGGTGTGCTAGTGATAATGACAATGTGCTGTTGAAATGGCCACCATGTTCACCTGACTTGACACCTTGTGATTTTTTTCTAGGGGCTATGTGAAAGGACGGTCTATATCCCCCCTCTTCCTACAAGCCTAGAGGAACTTAAGCAGAGAATCACTGAGGCACTGGAGAATGTTACGCAGGACATGCTACAGCGTGTTTGGCAGGAGCTGGACCACCAACTTGACGTGTGTCGTGTCACAGGCGGTGCGCATATTGAACATTTGTGAAGTTTGAGAAAACGGTTATAAATCTACATCCCTCTGAATCCTTGTTAGAATTTTGATAAATAAATCTTTTATTGTTCAACATGAAGCCGATTTACTTTCGTTTGCCTGGGACATGTAGTTACTTAGATATTCAAGTTTCAAATGATGTCATTTTTTTAGGGACACCTGTATATATAATTTGTATATAATATATATATATATATATATAATATATATATAATATATATATATATTAATATATATATATATATACGAGGTGTGTTCAAAAAGTATCAACTTAATTTTTCGCACGTAAACAAATGCAGCTTGGGAGGCGTGGTTTGGTGCACGTATGTAGGCGATCCTAATCCGTATGCGTGAATATTTTCCCACCTGCAGAACTGTCATCCCGCACAGACTGCGATGAGTGAGGAAGTGTAAGTGAGCGCCGTCGGATTTTCGTTTTGACAAAATGACGGAAAAACTTGAACAACGCTACTGCATCAAATTTTGTGTAAAGCTTGGCGATCCCAAGTGGAAACGATCCGCAAGATTCAACAGGCCTTCGGGAACGAAGCAATGGGCACCACACAGATAAAAGAGTGGTACAACCCACTTCAAGATGGTCGCACATCAGTGGAAAGTGAAGCACGTTCTGGTAGGCCCCTCAACATCCCGAAATGAGATCATCATTGACCAAGTGAGGACCCTGCTGATGCAGGATCGTCGAATCACGATCAGAGAACTTGCAGACGAGGCGGGCGTCAGCATTGGATCCGTTCATTTCATTGTGACTGAGGATTTGGGCTTAATAAGAATCTCAGCGAAGTTCGTGCCAAAGCTGCTAACGATCGAGCAGAAGCAACTCCGTTTGAAGATCGCACAGGACATGCTGGAGACTGTGAACAGCGATCCCAACTTCTTCAACACAGTGATCACTGGCGATGAGACCACAGTGATCCGTCATTTTGTCAAAAACGAAAATCTGACGGCGCTCACTTACACTTCCTCACTCATCGGCGGTCTGTCGGACTGACAGCTTCTGCAGCGGGAAAATATTCACACATACGGATTAGGATCGCCTACATATGTGCACCAAACCACGCCTCCCTAGCTTCATTTGTTAACGCACGAAAAATTAAGGTTGGACACTTTTTGAACACACCTCGTATACATACATACTACCGGTCAAAAGTTTTAGAACACCCCCATTTTTCCAGTTTTTACTGAAATTTAAGCAGTTTAATGTTTCAATGTACTCTGAAATTAAAGCATAGAACAAATAACAATGCAGATAAAAAAGAAATCATGGAATCGTTTTGTTGAACAAAATTTAATCTAAATCTTGACTCATCAAAGTAGCCACCTTTTGCAGATATAACAGCCGAACATACTCGTGGCATTCTTTCCACAATGGAAATCAAATATTGTTCGGAAAGTTCTCTCAACATTGTTGCAGAAGTTCCCACAAATGTGTTGCACTTGTAGGTTGCTTTGCTTTCACCCTTCTGTCTAGTACATCCTAAACCAGCTCGATGGGGGTTAAGTCTGGAGACTGTGCTGGCCATTCCAGGAGTTGAAGCCTACAGTCTTCTTCTTTTCTTCGAAGGTAGTTCTGACATATCCTGGAGGTATGTTTTGGGTCGTTATCTTGCTGTAGGATGAACCCCTGAACAACTAGGCGTAGACCAGAGGGTATTGCACGGCGCTGCAAAAGGCTGTGGTCGCCCTTTTGGTTCAGGGTGCCAGTCACTCTGTGCAAGTCGCCGACTCTGGATCCAGCAAAAGCCCCAGATCATCACGCTTCCTCCTCCATGTTTGAGAGTTGGTGTCACACTCTGAGGAACCATCCTTCGCCTACTCGACGGCGTACAAAACCTGCGTGATGAACTGAAGACTTTTTTGATTCATCGGTCCATAAGACCTTCTTCCAGTTTTCAGTAGTCCACTGTTGGCCCAGGCAAGCCTCTATTTCTTATTTTGCCATCTTAGCAATGGCTTTCTTACTGCCACTTGACCTGTCAAACCGGCAGCTCTAAGTCTTCTCTTCACAGTTAAAACTGAGACTTCCTGACTTCGACCAGTGTTAAGCTGTGCTTGAAG
>CM068958.1:58527601-58549415 GCA_035128595.1 Eptatretus atami | reverse complement strand
AAAGACCGACACTTTTAAGGGTTATAATGGTCTGTCTGTCTTCCTTTGTCAATTGTCTTTTTCTCACCATTATGATAGTAATATACTCCTTCCTGCAGTGCAATATTGTCCAAATAATGCTTCAGAGGGTGGAGCAACACAGTCTGTTCCAACAATTGCTTTTATACAGACAGAGGGTTTGTAACTAATCAACAAAAGTTGGGACACCTGTAGGAATTGTTTGCATCAACTTTCAAGGCTTAATTTACTTCAATTGCTGCAGAACAGCTGCAGTTGCTAACCATTACTTGTCCCTGAAAAGGCCTTTTTAACAACTCTGAAATTTACATTATTTTTCAGTTTTTGGTAACTTAAACTTTTTAACCTCTGGCAGTGGATTATACACACTCTTAGCTTGTACCATTTCAGGTTATTCACTGGACTTGAACTGCTTAAATTTCAGTAAAAACTGAAAAATAGGGGGTGTTCTAAAACTTTTGCCCGGTAGTGTATATCAGACACATCTCGTGACTGTTATGGTGAGCATCACCACAGATTATGTCTCACACGGTAAAACCGCATAATCCGCAAAGAACAACCGGCCGTCTGCCAGCCAGACGATTATTCTCACTTATGCTCGCCACACTTCACTTATTCAAACCCAATCCCCCCATCGAAATTCCTGAACTCCTTCCCCCCAAAAGCCTCAACCTCTCCCTTCCAAAGTTGTCCCATCTTTACTTTCATCCTCCTGCTCAGAAAAGCAAACAGGCATTCCCACGTCGAAACATCCGAATATTTAATGCTTTCTGCTCCCCTATCATGCTATCACCGACTTCAAAGATACTCGGCGCAGTCACCTGTTAAACTCACAATTTTATAGAGAAAACAGCAAGCCTGCACAACCTCCGCAGTAAAAGCACTGCTTGACAGAAGGGTGTGTGGCAAAGAGTAATTCTAAATGGTAAATTCCAAAGTTCTAAAGAGTAATTCTCAATGGTTCTAAAGGGTTTGGGTAATTGTCAGCCATAGTATAGAAATCGTGGGTGGAGTCAGGTGACATTTCCAACCAATGGGTAGAACTCACATGCACGACTCCTTTTATACATAGATATTCTGGACCATTGTGCCTATCCCCACAACAACCCTACCCTCTCCCGCATCCCCCCCCCCCCCCCCACAGCTTCCTTCTTCTTATCCTACATTTACCCCTGCAAGTTGAGTCCAATACCAGTGTCTAAAAGAAGGCCCACAATGGGAAAGTTTGAATACGAGATGGCGTAGTGAAGTGCAGTATTTCCGCTAACATCGACCATGTTAACCACAGAGTCCGCCAGGCTGCACGACACCCCCCGTAGTGCTTGAAGCAGGCCTGCAGCTGCAGAGTGCTGGCTCGTGCTGCTGCCAAATGCCACAAACCACTTCTCACGCAGCCTGGCAAGAGCAGCCTCCTGCCATGTGGAAGAAGTAGGTCCACAAAAATAAAAACTTCAAACTTAATTTGCAGTGGTCGTAAATTTCAACATAAAATTGGACCCACAATGAAATCCCATAGCATGAGAAATGAGCATGAATAGGTTTTGGAATACGATTAAACTTTACAATTACCAAAACACAAACAAAATATTACTTACATTTTTGAAGTTGGACAATGGCTCTTCCATCTCCAGGCAACTTTTCAGCTCTTCACAGGCTGATAGCAGGTCATCTCCAAGTTTAACACTACAAAACAGTTAAACAATGAGGGTAAAATTGTAAGTGCCTCAAGTAGGCAAAACTTTGAGGCTTTGTTTCACCAGTATGGGTTCGATTCATATAGCTGTTGGTGCAAGGTTTCAGCACATCCCTTATATGGTTTAATATAAACTTCCCAAGGAAAACTCTTACCCTAACAAATATTCCCAACTAGTTACAGGCACCGCAAGGCACCCCCTTCCATCGCCCAATTAATCCCTGATGCGGTTTGTGATATTATAGCGATGAGCAAATCCTTTTGCCTGGCATTCACTTTGTCACTGCACACTAGTCTTGAATTCATCTATCTGTACTACTGTGTGTGTGTGTGTGTGTGTGTGTGTGTGTGTGTGTGTGTGTGTGTGTGTGCACGCGCGCGTGCTCCATAACTCCAAAGCCATGAAGAAACCTAGCAGCTTGAAACTTTAAATGCATACTAAGAGAACTCCAAGGAAGTGTGTGAGTGAAAATTGGGTGTTTGGTTAATTAAAACACCCCTTTTGAAAATAATTAACCACCATATTTAGTTATATCCTTTATCAGGAGTTATATCTTTTATCGCAAATGAAGGTTGGTAGGAGGATACAAACTGTTGCACGTGGATGGTTGCAAACATGGGGATGAAAGGAGTAATGGTGTGGGAATAATAGTATCGGAAGAGATCAGCAAGCAGGTGGTCAGAGTGGAAAGTTGGGAGGGGCAGATAGTTATGGCATGGTTGGTGATACAGAGCCAAATGTGTGTTATGTTGATATATGGGCCACGAACGGGAAGGACTTGGCTGGACAAGCAGGAATTCAGGGACTCACTGGAGAGGATTATGGGGATGGTTGAGCTGGATGCGATGCTGTGCATTGTGGGGGATTTTAATGTGAATGTGGGAATAGCAGAACTGGGTGAAGAGGATTGTGTTGGTAAATTTGGTTGGGGAACGAGGAATAGAGAGGGTCAAGAGCTGGTGGAGCTGGTGGTGAGGAATGGGATGGCCATAACTGGTTCATTCTTTCAAAAACGGGAAAGCCACAAGATTACCTATAGGAGTGGAGATCATAGAACAGAACTGGATTTGGTGGTGGTAAGGACAGGCACAGGGGGCAATTATATACTGGGGGAACTTGGTCTTAAGGCCCAGTCACACCTTGACGTTTTAGCCAGCAATGGCAACGTATCAAAATGTATATAAAACGCTGGCTTACGTTGAACTTTTGATTTTTTTTTTAAAGATTCGACTATTTCATAACGACTTGGTCTTATGCATAACATATTAGTAAGGACACAGAACGTTTCGTTGTGTTATAGATAACTTATACCAACGAATGCTGAACCTGTTGTCGGCCTTCACAACCTATGCCCAACGATAGTCTAACTTATGCATAGCGCGCTGCACGCATCGCCGACGATGACTGACGTAGCCTATTAAAAGCTGCCGCACAACGATTCAAATCATAACCGCCGCAGAAATTGAAGTGTCAACATCGCAGTCACACCTTGGCGATCTTGCCAGCGTATGCCGACCCTTGAAAAATGCGTCTAAAACGCTGGCACACGTCGAATACGGTATGGGTAAGTTTGGTATACATGAATATAACGCTAAAGTACGCTATCATACGTCGTATTAAATGGAGTACGTCTTGTAATTTTAAACATGTTGAAAATTTTACGACGTACTTGCCGTATGACACACGCTCCGCATGCGATGGGATAAGTTTGTGCGCACGTCAGCGATCGTTGACACACATCGACACACGTTACTTGAAAGTACTCATAAGTCGAAACACGTCAAGGTAATGGTTAGCTCATGTTTCCAGACTCCCGTTTTTTTTTTTCTTCGGTATGACGGTGTTCAGTGTACAGTGCGGTTATGATTTAAATCGTTGAGCGGCAGCCTATTAATTATATTATATTATAACCGCACTAGAAATCGAAGTGTCAAAATCACCATCATACCGAAGGAAGGAAGAAAAAAAAAAAAAAAAAACCAGGAACACTGACGCTAACCATTACCTTGATGTGTTTCACTTATGAGCACCTTACAAGTAACGTGTGTCGATGTTGTCACCGATCGCGTAACGTGAGTACAACACGTTACTCATAGGTTAGAAATAAGTTTCGGTACGCTAAACATTACCTCGACTGTTTCGACTTATGAGTAACTCACAAGTAATGTGTGTCGACGTGTGTCAACGATCGCGTGACGTGCCGACAACTTATGCCAGCGTTATGCGGAACGTGTGAGTCATACGTTGGCATAAGTCTTAAAATTTCAAGCATGGAAAATTTGAGAACAACCGAAAAGTACAACGTTTAAAGCCAGCGTACAACGACGTATGGCAGTGTTTTTCAGCGTGCTCTCATGTTATCAAAACTACCATAACGTATTCGACGTTGTTACCAGCGTTTTAGACAAATTTTCCAAAAATCGGCATAAGCTGGCTAAAACGTCAAGGTGTGACTGGGCCTTTAATCCCTATCTAATTAACACAGCACCACCAGTGTGACCACTCCTTGGCTTTTTTCACAAGATCTTGGCTATTCGTTGTTCACCTTGGCGTCTTGGTTTTCTATAGGTTATCTTGGCGTATAGGTTTTATATTATCATCGCTTTTCCGAAACCTTGTGAATTCTTGGCTTTTTTCATTGGCTCACCTTGGCATTTATGAAAATGAGGAGTAGTCATACTGAGCACCACCCCCCGTGTGGTGACACGTAACACTTAAGCTCACAGTCTCCCTACTTAATTTACATCGAGATGTCTCCTTCACGTCCATGGACCCAGCAACTCTATACAATCCTAACTTTGCGATGAAATTCCTCCATCTACCCCCACAACCATAACAGTATTGTGTGAGAGAGGGTTCAATTCCATAGGATTACAGGATAGGGTTAATTGTGCCAATATGAAAGGGGAAAGGAGATGTTCAAGATCCGGGGAAGTACAGGGGCATTACGCTACTTAGTCATGTCATGAAGGTGCTGGAAAGGATTCTGGACATGAGGATAATGAAGAGTGTGGAGGTGGAGATCGGAGAAGAGCAGCAAGGGTTTAGAAATGTGAGGGGCACAACGGATGGGATGTTCGTGCTGAGACAGCTGGTGGAAAAGAGGTTAGAGGTGCAATGTGGGATGGCATTGGGATTTCTGGACCTGGAGAAGGCCTACGACACTGTACTGAGAGATGGTGATGGTGACACTGAGATGGGTGGGAGTGCCAGAAGTAGAAGTTAGATTGGTGGATGGGATGTAAAAGGGTACGAAGGGAAGAGTTTTGGTTGGTCCTGGGATGTCTGAGGAGTTCTTTGTGAACATTGGTTTGAGGCAGGGAAGTGCTCTTAGCCCACTCATGTTTATCATGGTGATGGAGCTGGTAAGCAGGAAGGCGAGCTTGAAGGGTAGTATGGGGAAGATGCTGAATGCAGAAGACCTGGCTGTTGTGGTGGAGAGTGGGTGGGACATGAAGGAAGTACTGGAAGAGTGGAAGGAAGCATTTGAGAAACATGGGCTGAAGATGAGTATGGAGAAGACCGAGGTGATGTGGGTTGGGTAGCAGAAAAAACAAATATCAGGTTAGAGGGGAAGGAGATCTGACAGGGAAATAGGTTTGAATACCTGGGAGGAACAGTGACCGGGGATGTTAAGTCTGAGGCAGAGGTGCGGAGGAAGATTCATGTGGGTGTGAATGCATGGAGAAGGGTGGAGGGAATAGTGGCAGACAGAAAGATATCAAGAAAATTGAAAGGGAAGGTTCTGATGCCATGTATAATCCAGCCTACCTTTAAGGTCTGGAGCTGGTGGCACTGACAGAGAGACACCAACAGAGGTTGCAGATTTGCAAGAACAACTGTGTCAGGAGGATTGTGGGAGTGAAGAGAGTGGATAGAAGGATGATGGATGAACTGAGGGAGGAGATTGGTGTGCAGATGAGCATGACAAAGAGGTTGGTGAAATGCCAGCTGAGATGGGCTGGCCACTTGATGCAGATGGGGGAACAGAGAAGAAAGGAAGAAAAGAAGGAGACCGCATTTGAGATGGGAGGATTGTGTGAGGAGGGATATCTGTAAGGTAGGGGTGGTTGGAGAGTGGAGAGAATTGGCTGAGGACAGAGAGAGGTGGAGGGGCACTGTGGTCAAGGCAGGGCAGAAGCTTGGTGCCACTGCACCTCACCCATTATAAAAGGGAAGAGGAGGAGATGAAGAAGAAGAAGAAGAAGAAATAATAATAATATAAATTGATAAACTAACTTAAACTTTTCCCATCACTGGGGATGGATATTTTTGCTAGTAATTACTATAACTACACAAATAACAAGGATGAGCATCATCGTTAAGCTTGTCCTGTGTGATCTTCAATGTGTAACCAATTTGTTTTCATGTTAAATAACCTTTGTACTTCATATGTCCGTCTTACGCTTTAACATACAGTATTTCCTCGATGACAAGAGATAAGATGGGTTTTGCACTTAAACTTTTGCTTTGTTGATTCATCACAATTTTTTTAATTCCTCATAACCTCCATTTAATTTACATATTCATATCCACTGCAGTCCAACAGGATGGTGCAGATGTAGCACAGAAACTCTGAGCCGCCTCAACTGGCTTCAATTATTGACCAGATTATAAACGTTCTGAATGGTGCAGGAGGATTGAGAGGGGTCATTC
The DNA here is from genome assembly GCA_035128595.1 of Eptatretus atami. Lineage (NCBI taxonomy): Eukaryota > Metazoa > Chordata > Myxini > Myxiniformes > Myxinidae > Eptatretus > Eptatretus atami. The sequence continues at coordinate 58,543,047 of CM068958.1, read as the reverse complement.
CATGTCAAATCATCAAAGAATCTGCCGTCATCTCTCAGATTTTTGTAAAACTTTTGGGAACCACAATTGGGACCCATGAAAAACGGCAAGAACTCAAATATTTTTGCTAACAGCCTCTTAATTAGTGAGATACAGACTAACGAACTTTGGACTAATTAGCACGACGTTCCGAATTCAAATGGCCATATCTCTAAAAGTATAACACCTAGAGAGCTGGTTTTGGTGTCATTTTAAAGGTATTTTCATGCCCTATGAATTTGTCTGGGCAACATTTTCCTACCTCCAACCACAAAAAAGTTATCACAAATAATAAACTTCAATCGTGAATCCCCAAAAAATGTATCCTTCAAATTTCCTCAAATTCATCCCAGAGGATGTCATGTCAAGATTCATGTCAAGAAGCTTCCACATAAGTTTTGTGATGGGCACTCCAATAGTTTCTGAGATATGAGCAATAATGTACATGGACGTATGGCATATAGGTTCGAAAATCAGCATTTGTAATGTATTATACAATCATTCTAACCTAGCCATGACAGGGAACACAGGAACGACCATCAATTGCTTTGAAGTATCATATACTTTCATTTTCAACTGGGCCTGAGGGGAAGAAAAAGTGCTGCTGTTGCTGCATTGAAGAGGAAATTGAAAGCCTAACTCAGGTTAGTGAACACTGTGTACTTGAACTACTTATTGATTGTATAATACATTACAAATGCTGATTTTCGAACCTATATCCATACGTACATGTACATTATGCTCATATCTCAGAACTATTGGAGTGCCCATCACAAAATTATGTGGAAGCTTCTTGACATCATAAGTACCTCTGGGATGAATTGAGGAAATTTGAAGGATACATTTTTTGGGGATTCACGATTGAAGTTTATATTTTGTGATAACTTTTTGTGGTTGGAGTAGGAAAATGTTGCCCAGACAAATTCATAGGGCATGAAAAATACCTTTAAAATGACACCAAACCAGCTCTCTAGTGTTATACTTTTAGAGATATGGCCATTTGAATTCGCGACGTCTGCTAATTAGTCCAAAGTCGTTAGTCTGTATCTCACTAATTAAGAGGCTGTTAGCAAAAATATTTGAGTTCTTGCCGTTTTTCATGGTCTCAATTGGTTCCCAAAGTTTACAAAATCTGAGAGATGACGCGCAGATCTTTGATGATTGACATGAATGGCCCAGAGGTTTGAACACCAAAGTGCGTCATCCCTCGGACGGACGTAAAGCTGTTTGACCGGTCTGCTAGCATTATAGTTGGTAGACGTTAAAGATCCCATGTTGCCTTTCACAAAGAGTGGACGAGCAATCAGCGGCACCGTTGATAAACCACAAATTCCTTCATGAAACTACGTCATGAAACAATATCAATATTTAATGTATGTCGTAAAATGTTAACAAATGCACCAGTTTAGTCTCAACAAAAATGGAACCTTCACTCCTAATTCATATTCCCTTTGAGTTTATCCCACCACACCTAACCCCTTAAAAGTTGCATTTTCATGTATTCAAATGGAAATGTCAAAATTGCTCTTTTGCTTAATGAATCATTGTACAAGAAGGAATCACTCAGACAAAATGCATCTGATATCTGCAAGTGCAATTCCTGTTACATAATGCATATTATCAGATTCATTTCCACACAAATACAGAGAAGAAAAAAAATGTGGTGCAGAAAAAGATACCTTTCAATATTGTCGTTGTCACCAGCGTCCATTGGTTCTTTTAATTCCTCTTCTTGTTCTTTCTCTGCTTCATTGGCCGACTCCAAAGATGAACTTTCATCAGAGCTTGAATCCTCGCTGGAAGTCGACTCATAACTGTACAAAAGCAATGACACTCTTTTAGCAAACTGAAGTCATCCTCGGGCTCGGGGAAACTAGTCCGCGCGGGCTTGGAGAAACTAGGTCGCCGCCGGAGACATCGCTGGGAGAAAACTAGTCCGCCGGGAAACAGTCGGTCGGGGAAACTAGTCCGCCGGGCTCGGGGGAAACTAGTCGCGGGCTCGGGGGAACTAGTCGCCGGAGCTCGGGACATCGCGGGCTCGGGGAACTAGTCCGCCGCCGGCTCTGGGGAGAAACTAGTCCGCCGGGCCGGGAAACTAGCTCGCGGGCTCGGGGGAAACTAGTCCGCCGGGCTCGGGGAAACTAGTCCGCCGGCTCGGGGAAACTAGTCGCCGGGCTCGGGGGAATAGTCCGCCGGGCTCGGGGGAAACTAAATCCGCTCGGGCTCGGGGAAACTAGTCCGCCGGGCTCGGTGGAACGGAGTCCGCCGGCTCGGTTGCGGAGGAAACTAGCCCGCCAGGGCTTCGGGGAAACTAGTCCGCCGGGCTCAGGGGAAACTAGTCCGCCGGGCTCGGGGAAACTAGTCTGCTGGGCTCAGGGGAAACCGTCCACCGGGCTCAGGGGAAACTAGTCCACCAGGATCACAGGAATCTAGTTTGGTGGGATCACAGGAATATAGCTTAGTGGAATCATACAAATCTTGTTTAATAGGATTAGAGAAATCAAATTTAATGGGATCTGAGATAATTCACTGGGCTAAATGGAAGTTAGTTTAATGGGATGATATGCGACCAGAGGAAGTTAGTCTAATGCGATCAGAGGAAGCTCAGTGTGGAATGTGTTGAATTCAACATATACGTAGTCTAATTGCCCATCCCTCACTTTTACTTTGTTCAATACATTTTAACTTTCTTTCACATATGATGCCTCACGACATCGTCTATGAAGTTTAGTTTTATCAATGAATGTTAAAGTCTTGGTGCTCTGTATTTGTGAACCCATACTCCCTCCCACCCCAATTCTGTTTGCTACCCATAGCCAGTGCCACAGTTTCACAATGTGGGAAAGTAACCGCTGTAATTTGTTCAACATGGAACAATACATTCCGGGAGTAGGTCATACCCGCCATTTACACCAGTAAACTGTAGAATCTTTTTTGGTGTTACTCTAACTTCATGGTCTCCCTTCTTCATTATTGATTTGGGTTCAGCCGCTGGAGAAAGGACAACTATAAAAGAAGAAAACATTTTGAAAGTTAAACAAAAGAGCAAAATCTTTTTAACATAAAATTAACAAAGTATAGCTGAAGATAAGTCAGCGATAACAGCTTGCTTGTCCTTTACATTTGATGTATTGCATTGTCCTTTCAATGAAAGATTCCCTTCATTGAACAAAAATTTTTTTTACACTGTTTGGAAATAATGTAGACGTACACATACATACTTAATTTTTGCTGTCTTATTGTTGGGTTTATACTTTGCATTCCGAGTTACTCAGCAAGAGCTGATATCATTACTATAATTCACGGACTGATGTTTGTTTGTGTGTGCTTGTTTGTCGCGCTACTCCTCCTATTGTTCTGGGCTGATTACATCCAGACTTTCCACATGTAAGAATGGAAATGGCCGTAAAACGGTGATGATGACGACGACGACGACGACGACGATGATCAGCATGACCCCAATTAGTGTATAAGGGTGTTTTTATCTTTGCTGGTAGTTTTGAAGAGGTGGGGGAAAGGGGGGGGAACGCAAATTCTCTATGTAAATGTGTATTGTGTCACACCACCTACAGGTGGAGGAGGGCATTACAAGTCTCCACCATTTGCAGCACAGTATTCCTGTCCCCACGTGTTTCCAGTGTAGTGAAGTGTTTTTAATTATATGCAAGAGGAATGTTTTTACTTCATGCATGTGACCTGGGGTTTTTATTTTTGTTTTTTTTTTGCCTATACATCGCCCAAATAAAGGTATGCATCAGAAGAACGTGTCACATGTTTGGAACAAGATCACCCATAGGGGAGGTACTCTACGAGTTCACAATAAACAGTCACTTGAACAATGGCTCAAATAGCATTGAGGAACACCAAATAAATTAATAATCGATATATAATGGAGCAAGTGCATGTAGGTATGCAAGTATTATGTTTGTATGTATCATCTACTCCTCCAAGAGGATTTGACCTCGGAAGCTGAAACTTTCAGGGATTAATGACGGCATGCTGAAGTTGTGTAAGTTTCGGTTGATTCATTCAAGTTAAAAAAAAAATGTTTTTTCGTCCATCTTGGCATTTTCTTCCTTTGAGGGGAGGGTGGGTGCAATTGGAATTATCCGAGCTATATAACCACAATGTATTATATATGCACATAAGCAGTATGCATGTTTTCGCTTCATATACATAACCCGGGCTAATTTTATTTTTGGGAGCGATCGAGGCGGCGGTCTGTTGCCTACACACCGCCCAAATAAAGGGATGTGTCAGAAGAATGTGTTGCACGTTTGGAACAAGTTTGCCCATTGGGTGGGTACTCTGCTGTGGTATTAATAAACAAGAAGATAATAACATGACTCCCCCACCCCTCCACCCCGGCAGCTCCCATAGGGAGCGGGTGCTTCTAGTAATACTAATAAGACCATTTCCACCAAAGTTTAGTGTTTTTTTGTGGTACTGCTCTGTAACCACAATAGAATAAAACTTGAACAAATACAATTCCTCCTTTGCTCTGTATTCCCCCATTCTTCACCTCTCGTTTTTGTTTATGCAGAGTAATTCGTCATTATTTCAACAACAATTTTCCTGGTTACTTCACCTTTCTCCTTGTTGACTTTGACGATTGTACATTTCATAAAACTATTACGAAACACCTTTACCTTTGGCTGAGGAAGTGAAGAGCACATCTGCTTGACCAAATGCATGTGCATTGCCATGAGGAAGAGAAAATGATTTCTCTTCAACTCGGCAGTCATTAGAGTCACATGTATGAGAAATATTCCCTGCAATTGATGTGGGATTTTCCAACGTCATCACAGTGTCAGTTTCAACCCTTTCAATGGGCCGAGGAGATCGCTCGGCTGAGCGTAGCACTGAAGCATCACTCGCCGCCTGTGACTTGTTGCTGGTTTGAATATCGGTTGAAGTTCTGGGAAGCTCAGTGGGCTGTAAGGGATGCAGAGCTGAAGAGGATTCCTTGAGCAGATCATTTTCAAAGAGATCATTGGGTAAAGGATGTGTGAATGAAGAGGCTTCAATAGCCCTGTAGTCAGCTGAGCTGGGACACATTTCCTGTGAAATGGCTGTCGTAGTCCCAGAAGCAGGGTCCTTCTGAGGCTTTGTGTTGTCACTCACAGCAAAAGTGAAGTCATAACAGCTAGACAGTAGAATCTCTTGTTTTTTGAAGAGGTTGTGAACTTGGTCCACACATACAGTCAGTGGTGGAGCTGTGGTTGTGGAAAAAGACAAAGTTTCATAGGATATTAAAGTACACACATAAAATTTAACAGTTAACAAACACGATCACCCCATTACACAACACTATGTGATATTAGCAGTGTCTGCACTGCCTACAAACCACTCTTACCTGAGGTTCGAGGACTTGTGTTGGCTTAATCATCATAATGACAAAATAAGTGACAGATGGGTTAGAGTGGCAGCGTTCATGCCAAACTTGACAAGGATGAATACTTTCAGTGTGATGAGTTTCAAAAATCAGGCTTTAGGCTTACATGCCCTACAAATCTGGGTTTGATTCCTGACATGACCATTAACTGTTGGATTGCAAGTGCATTGCAAATGGTCTTCATTACAAAATGATCCATCTCTCAGTGAGACGTTAGCTGGGTGTCCATCTGCTAGCATTTTAAAATAACAGAAGAAGAAGAGACGTCGTGCAGAGCATGATACTTGCAAAATCCAAAAAACAAATTTGACCTCAAAAATAATTGGTGGTTGAATTCAATGACTAAACATGCAACTCCGCCGCGACGGCCGTCACGCCCCCACGGGTCCAATCAACGGACTTGGCACCCGTTTTGACCAATGAAAGAGGCGACGAGCGCATTTGCACGCCAAAACCGTCCAGTGAGGGAGAGCGGGTAGCGAGGAGGCGTCCCCTCCCCCCCGGACAAGTGTGAAATAAGGTTGCGGCGCGATCGGACAGGCGCGGCGTGTGGTTGTCGGGACGAGCGCAAGAAGAACAAGGATAATTGCGTTTGGTCCGCTCGAGTTCTGAATGCATCTCTGGACGCTGATCGCATCTCGCTGGCACCTGGTTCTTCTGATCGCATCTCGCTGGCGCCTGGTTCTTATGATCGCATCTCGCTGGCACCTGGTGCTTCTGATCGCATCTCACTGGCGCCTGGTTATTCTGATCGCATCTCGCTGGTGCCTGGTTCTTCCGATCGCATCTCGCTGGCGCCTGGTTCTTCTGACCGCATCTCGACGCTGGTCTGGTTCGCTCATCTCAGCCAAACACAGTCATATCAATCAAACCTGTCACTAGAGATTTCTGAACTACACTCTTGGGTCCTGTAGATTGTTGAGGGGAATTGTAGAATCTCTTTTTGTCATTTTGACTGCAACAGGACTGGATCCATCTTCTTGACTCTTGCATCTCTCTGAGGCTTGCACTGGACTTTCCTGCAACTCCCTTGTCCACGTGCACTCGTGAATCCATCGAAGTATCGGCTTGTGTTGGCGGTGAACTGTTCTTCCCGTTCTAGTATCAACGAGCGTATCAACAACCATTCTATATGTTTACTCCTCCCTTAAGGTGATCTCCAGGTTCTAAAGTGGGTCGGGTTGGCCATTTTCGTCTTGATTTCGTGTCTTCGGCCAATGATGGTCGGGAACCCTGTTCAGTTGTGGTGCACGCGGCCGATGTTGGAAATGAAGCAGTGGAAATGTCTAGAGCACCTTTTCTACCTCCTCTTCATGATAATGACGACTGTGGGCAGTGCGCATCTAATGAGACTGCTCAGTCATTCAGGTGGCTGCCGCATCCACACGCTGCGTTTCAGGCCATGCGAAACATGCGAGCCCGATCCATGGAGGCCACCATGAATGCCGGGTCACTGCAAAACAACGTCGAGTGTATACACACCTGTGCTGTCATCACTCACCCATTGCACGGGATTTGAAGAGTGGCCTGGGCATGTTGACATTGGCTTGTGCGTTGGGTTGGATTTAAGCTGAGGAGAGTTGCGCATCAACCTCACCTCTCATCCGGGATATTAGGAAAACAAGTGGCATACGAAGTCGAGACGACTCGAAATCCAGCGGAATGGCCGTCAGCTTCTCAGGGCACCTAAACTGTTATAGTCCAGTAGCTGTCCACACAGCTCTGCTGAATGCCGTCCAATCTGGAGTGAACAGTACAGTTGATCTGCTCAAAATATTGCTCACTTCTCAATGGCTTTGACGCTGAGAAGAGCCGGATGGTAAGCCCACCTCTCCAAGGAACACAGATGCAGATTGTATCTGATACTGTATTATGGTTGGTAGGGCACAGGCAAACTTTAGCAACACCGGTTACAAACTGACAGTGGGTAAGCTTTTAAAGGCTTTCTCAAAGCCTTGATGTCAAGTCTTTGAAAAATTGCATTACTTTTGAATTGTAATTTTTAAAGTAAAAATCAAAAATGATATTCTCCCTATCTAAGGAATCGAATTGTTTATTTTCTGAAAGACGCTTATGTTCAAGTAAAGTCTGTACTTTCTACAAAATGGCAAGAATTATTTTTTATTGTTGCCTTTTTCCTTTGGTGTTTCACGAATCGAAAGTTTGAAGTGTGAAACGAGGATGGTTCTGCATCTAAGGGCACCTGTAATGGATGTACTGGATCGACCTTCGACCTTCCTGAATATGTGAAAACCCACGAGAAGGAACAGAAGCTAGTGGCGAACCACAAGAGCAAAGCCAATAGTGCGGAGAAACATGTCGAAGATTGTGAGCACTTCTCAGAGCTTCCGAAACCAACAGGATTCCAATCAACTCATCGTTGGTATTTTCAATGATTTCTCTTTTTGCAGTTTACTTCTGTTGTGCCTGAATGGATTGGCAAGATGCAGTCAGTTAGTACACAAAGGTGCAGTCAAAGGCGAATATTCATGAGGAAGAGGTACCGGACGAGCCTGGGCAACCCTTGTGCAAAGATTATTCGGAGCTCTCAAATGGCCGGTATCAGGGAAACAGCCTCTTCACTATTTTCGATACATCCTATCAACCCCGAGCAATCAGTCTGGTGTGCAGGTGCGTTGAGCAAATATAGCAGCACTTGCGGGAGCTTGGCATGAGCTGGAGGGTGAAGCATTGTGAAGCCAGAAAAGTTAGCGTGTGAGCTCTGCAGAATTGAAAAGCGATTGCATTAACTTTTTAGGAAGTAACTCGGAGCAGTTATCAGCATCGCAACAAGCAAAGTTGTTTACAACTGTTGTTCGGGTGTTGTTTTTGGTGTTGTGTTGTGGTGGAGGTGGTTGGATGTTGGCTGAGACAGCGTCCAAGGAGGATTAGTTTGATTGGGCTCCAAATCATGGATGATTGTGCAACGCTGAGGAGACGAGTCTTTTATTCTTGCAAGAAGATGTCTCGAGAATGTTCTTTGTTAAAGTCGCCCAGCTGGAAATGGTAAAATGAACACCACCTGATTGGAACAGCAGGGTTGGGTACTGGTGTCACAAGAAGCACAAATGTTTCGGACTGCATCAAACGGTGCAATAAATCAAGAGAAGTCTTCATTTCATTAGATGTTGCCTTGAGTGCGTCTAAACCCAAAGTTAGACTCAAGAACTGGCTGATGCATGTCTATATACCAGTATTGGAGATCTTGTGGCAGTTGGGTTGCACCAGAAATAGTGACTATTCGCTTGCAACTGGCACATGTTGAGAAACCGTAGCTAGCGATGTGGCCGGATGAAGCCTTTTGCAACTCTTTTGAGTACACAAAACGTAAGCATATTTTGCACATTTTATTTTCTACCCCCATTCACCCTACCCGAACCCAACACTCTACTTCGGTTACTCGTGTTTTTACCCCACCACCTTCTCTTCTCTCTCCTCAGATCATTAATCTCTGCTTGTTGATGATCCATAGTTGCCCCACTGTCCAGTAGGTTACCTTCTTTTCCTCACGTTGCTTTCAATAAGCCGGAGATTGTATTAATGTGTTTTTCCGTTGCTCTCCCCACACTCACGATGTTACTTCACCTCTCGTCCTTCTCTCTATTTTAATTTCTCAAGTTTATCACCCCCCACAACCCACACTTCATGCATGGACCGAATATGTAAATGACCCATTTTGAAGACCATTATGGTTTTTTTGCAGGACCATTTTCTCATATTCTAACTGTTCTGATATTTTTAGCTCTATTGCTTGCATTTTCTTCCTTGGTTGTTTTTGGCTGACATTTTCCCTTGTAGGATGTTGCTTTTATTTCTCGATCAATCTTTTAGCAATTTCCTTCAACATGCCTGTCAATTCTCTTTCCATTTTCGTAGATATCCACCTATTTATTTACCTCCACCACAAAGGTGAAGGGAGGTATGTATTTTTCACCCCTTTCTGTCTGTTGTTGTTGTCTGTGATACCAGGATACTCAAAACGTTTGACGGATACGGAATGAAATTTGTGGACAGGTTCGGTGTTGTGAAAGCGAAACTCATTAATATTTTGTGAAGATCCGGCATCCGGAGCTGACTACTGGATTTTAGTAAGCCCCCCTCCTTCCCATTGACGAAAGGGCAAAAAACGATATATTGTTGTGGAGCCCCCGGCGTCGCGGCGGTGAGCACGACCGCTAGGTGAGGCCAGTAGTACTTCTAACCGAACACGCCGGAATGTAGATCGTACCTTTCGGAAAAACTCCGGGGTACGGTCCCTTACAGGACCGTGATCGTCAATAAATCAACCATGTGGTACAGGGTATTTGGCCAAAACTCAAAATACCTCAGAGGCCACGTGAGCGAACTACCGAGTATCACACCCTCGGATGGAGGCGTATCGACGGGACGAGTCGTTCCCAGACAACCTGAGCTTGTCCTGCTTTCCACGCTGCCGGTAAGGTCAAAACGCAGATCAGCTAGCCGTGCCTCTAATTTGTTGTATGGGCGGTGCTCAGACCCTGTGCGTCAACACGGACGCGGATGGTGTGTGAGGGTAGTTCCCTCGCCAATTACTTCTACAGAGCAAGGCTTTCTTTAAGTTCCCCAAACATGCACCGTTTAAACCAATGAGGAAACACAGAAGAAACCGACGGCTGATACATTTAGACAGGATTTATATTTACAAAGGGAAAGGGAAACACAGAGCAGGAAATTAACACCGTAATAGAGTTCATGCCATGTACAAAGAGCAAGCAGCTTACACGATTTCCTACCTGGCAGACGGGGCCACAAATACCACACAGCACAACACACACAACACATACCAGAAAGGGACGGACCTTCGCTGTGCGGTCGTGCTGCAGGACGACGCGAACCAGAACGCAGGTCGAGATGCGCGTCGAAAACCAGCTGCCAGCGAAGATGCCATTCAGAAAACCATGGCCCGCCAGCAGAAGATAAGCAATCAAGAAAGAACAGTGCCAGCGTGATGAGAGAGGGCATCCAGCGAATGCGTATCAGAAGAACATGCCAGCGAGATTCGATCAGCGTCCGAGATGTTTCAGAACTCAGCTGAGCAAACGCAATACCCTTTTTCTTCTCGCGCTCGTCCCGCCAACCACACTCGCGGCCGTTCGATCGCGCCGCAACCTTATTTTCACACTTGTCCAGGGGGGATGGGACGCTCCCGCTACCCGCCTCCCCCACTGGATGGTGTTTGGCGTGGAATATGCATCTCGCCTCTGTATGGTCAATAACGGTGCCAGTCCGTATGACTGGACCCCTGGGGGCATGACGGCCGTCGCGCAGACTGCCCCCAAGAGGCAGAGATATTATTCTGCGTGGGCTGTGCTCATTGGCGACCGCGGTGAGCCGCTCGCATCTCCCTGATTGGCGAGAGCCGCCAGAGGCTCCTCTTGAACTCGCCCACCCCGGGCGCCTTGCGTGCCAGAGCGAGCGTGAGAGTGTTGTCGTAGCATATTCATGGGATGTAATTCAATCCTAACTATCAAATAACTTCGCACGCATGTACATTTAACTTCCCAATTAGACAGTACAGGACCTAACTAGAAACAGTACTATCGAAATAATAGAAACACGTACTGTGCACAAGGCTTCCAGATTGTAACACTACCCCCTCCCCTTTTCAGACTCGTTCGCCGAGTCGAATTGGCGTGTGACCAGCATGTGTTAAGTTTCCCCTCGTTTATTTTACCTTCGGATCCTTGAGCGCACCACATTTTTTGATACATGGTTCCCAAAAAGTAAATAACCTTATGCGCTGCTAACTACAGACTCACACGGACAACTAAATACATTGCCGGCGCTACGACAAACCACAGGTGGGTTTTTGGTAATTTATTACAACTTACCTAACTATATTTACACTAACCATGGGCCCCAGGACCTTTTCCTCTGTGATGGAAAAAAAGCACAAGTTCCATGCAAAGTCATTGGTGCAGGGGAGATGGATTGGATGGAAAAACAAAGATGGCGTGCACGGGCGCATCAAATATGCAGTCCCATCGTGGTGGTCCTGCAGGACATCTTTGCAAAACACTGGCGCTGGTCCTGGCGCAACATGGTGAGTTTGGTGACACGGGGCAATGCCAAAAGCGGCAGCAGGCCATGGGTTATGCAAAGCAGCAATCAGGCATGGCAAGGCAATGCTGGCCAGCAAGTGTAGCACAAAACAGGCCGGCATGTGAAGCTGGCCGGCTCCGGGTATGGTCCGTGGGTATGTGGAGGAGTCGGTGGTGCCGGCCGGCTCCGGAGCGGGGCTCGGACCTACCTACTGTCTCCCCCAACCTATCGCCTTTGCCTGTCTTTGTCCATACCCACTCCCTAATTTGCAACATCAAACAAATTAGACCCCTTTTATTTTCCTTATAATTCCATCTCCTAATCCCCTAGTGTCTTTGTCCGGCTAACCTATCCTGTCCATCTACTCCACCCCTAAGTTTCTTTGGAGGGAATTCTAAAAAGGAACTAGCGTCCTGTCAGGCCAACATGCCCAGAATGGCTTCCCACAGATTCAGCGAATCTCCACAGTGAGCTCGCAACGCCTACTAAGAGCGAGGGCATTGGATGGTCAAAGGGTACACGTTTCCTATCTACCCGCATTCTATTAACTTTAAACTACCCAGGTTTATACGCCTCTCCCTTAAACTGTAGGTTCTAACAACCATGATTCGCTCGCCTGTGTTTTGTGTCCATATATAAAATTTGGGCCTGCTCAAAATTTTCACTCGCTGCGCTTGCAAAATTTGCTGGCAGCGTGCCACTTTGAGGGATTTCCCCTGCCTGGCCTCGGACTACGGCACCCCCTGGGCCCTGAGGGCTTGTCTCCGGAAGCCTACCTGCTCCCTATGAACGCGGGGGGTTTCCTTCCTGTCATACCCCCCTCCGCTGGCCACTGGCACTTTGCCTTCGGGTCCTTTCGAGGGTCACCGTGGCCACCTACACTATTCCCGTCCCTGGGACCTTGGCCTGACTTGCTGGCGATTCCTGCCCGGGGTTGCCTCTACTTATACTCAGCTACGCCACGCTCAACCGGTCCATGGCTCTGCACCCCTCCAAATGGTTCGTGCCTTCATACGACCACCAACAACCAAACCGCCTCCTTTTGGTAAATTTGATAAACCCACTAGACGAATTATCGCCCAGGGTCACTTTGCGGGGATACACTCCTCCCCACTCATTCATTCGCCCATGATACCAGCATTTCTGCTCCATCTCACTCATCCGGGCGCTGACCATACTCATTCATGTATTTCTTTTCCTTTTTTTGCAATACACTCCAATACTCCACTCTGCTAGTAATTCCGCGCCTAATAATGTGCTCCTCATTTGTCCCTGTAAACTAGTGCACGTCCCGTTCTTAACTCCACTTGCTAAGAGCTACGTCCCCATGAGAAATTCCATGTCTGTCCATGTCTCGCAAAAGTCATTTCCCATTCTAAATCTTAAATCTATTCCCCCACTGAACTTGAGTCCACGGGGCTCCATGGAGGAACAGTGCTCAGCCCCATGAGGCAAGGTCATTCTAAGCTAAACCCATTCCGGCTAACTTATTGCTTCGCTTTGCCCTCCAAACACCAGGGCACCTGTTACTTGGAGCGAGCGGCTTTTTTTTTCCTTTGCACCGCTGCAAGCAGGGCTGGTCGACAGCTTGCCCGTTCGTCCCTATGCTGATAATGAACACTCCCCTCCGCATGCCGATTAATCGAGCACTTGTTTCGTGCCCGCGATGCAACAGCATCGCTTTCGTGGGATCCCGCACGCGGGACAACGTGCGCTGTTTATCGGCCTTTCATGCCGCGAATCCCGGAAGTCACCGCCACACCGACCTGTCGCGGCTTGCCGTTGCAGGCCGGGCCTTAGCGTATGTCCGCGAACCGCTCCACGCGTTGCGAACAGAACAGCGGTTGTGCAGCACGTTGGGATGCCCCGCATCACGCGCCGGCTATGGGGGACCCGTGCTTCCGAAGTTCACATAACCACTCGCCTACATTTTTAACCGTCCGGTGCGGCCGTCTCTTTCGAAACGCGGGACTCTCCCACACGGCAAATCCATCCATCGTCAGTCGCGCGGCGCGGGTCATTCGGAGAAATGCCACCTGGCGCCTCGTACGCGGAACGTCTCCGCGCGGCGGTTAGCCAATTCTGCGGGCCCATTGCGCTCGCTATACCATCTCTCGTCTGAATCTGCTCCATGTACCAATTCTCGCCATGCACTCCACGCACGCCTTTTCTCGCCACCATACTCAGTTTCAACACACCGCACACTCCGATTCTTAACACACACCACGACATTTCATATCTGGGCATTCTTTGGCTCCACAAGCAATCCCGGTTCAGTACCCCAAGCTCTGCGTGTACCGGTTTCAACATCAGACATCCCCTTACTGTCGTTCGGCCCGACCGGCTCACCTCGTCGCGATCTGCTTCAACGGAGCATACTGTCTCTTGTGTTCCTTAGGAGGGCCATTCCTGGATGCTGGCACGGGTACGAAAGACATCGCCACCAGCTCACCCAGGTCCCTCTCAGCTCTACCTGTGTGTGTCGTCTTTTAGTTATAATCCGCATCTCCCTTTGTGTCTCTTTGACTTTTCCGTCGTCCTCTCCGCATATATTAGTTATGCTTATGCATCTGCGTTCCGCTCACCTCTTTCCATAGGCTCGGGCTACGTTTCCCTGTTCGTTCTACTACACGTTTCGTCCCCGATCATTTCTTTGCGCTCTCGTCCCTCGACCTTACCCGCCTCATTAAACGGGGCCCAGCACAATTTGCATCCCTTGGTCGGTCTCTGTCGCTCCGCTCACGTGTTGCCGCATGATCCTTAGATAGTTCTCTTCAACCCCATGCTCTGCATTTCACACCTGTCTGTTCGCATATCACCCTCAGTGTTCTGCGCATTTGCGTTCCAGTTTGTTTTCCATCGCTCCGCCGCATTTGGTCATTTTGTTTTCCACTCGCCGGTTTGCGTTCATTTCTTGCATCTCACTCTCAGTGCCTGCGTGTTTTTTGATTCCCTCCTCTCTCTCTCTCTCCCGATAAACATTCCCAATGTTCATTCCAAATGGATCCGCCATGATGGTGTGCGGAACGGCTGGATCGGGGAGGAACAATTTTGACGGAGGGAGGGGGTTGTCACTACTCCGCCCCTGCGCCCTTTCGGATCGAGCTGGTTGGGGGCAGTCTGCTTCATGGGGTGTTTCCTGGCCATTGGTTCATCTACACTACATCTACCCACTACCCTACTTCTAGCTATTTGGTTAGTATATAGTTGGTGCGGGAAAAAAGTTGCGGCTCCATTTGGGGCAACGTGGGGGGGGGGGAGGGTGGGAGGGGTTGCTCCGTACCGCTGTATCCTACCTATACGTGAATTTCTCTACGGAGGCCGAGGGCAGAAGTCGCACTCGATACTAGATGTTGTTGTGAAAGTGGTGTCTACAAATTTAGGAGGTGAGATGGTTCGCACCATCCTAGACACCATATTTGTTTGTGGAGCCGGGCGTCGTTGCGAGCACGACGCGTGAGGTGGAGCAGTAGGCGACTCTCGAAACCTGGAATCCTTAATCTACCTTTCGAAACTCCGAGGAATGGGTCCCTTACAGGACCTGAATCGTCAATAAATCACCATGTGTACAGGTTATTGCCAACTTCAAATACCTCAGAGGCCACGTGGCGAGACTACCGAGATTCACACCCTCGACGGAACGCTCGACGGGACGAGTCGTTACGTGTTCGACCGTGTTAACCGAGCGGATGGTTGCGGGTTCCGCGGTCAAATGTACTTCTACGAGCAGCAACGGCTTCTTTAATTCTCCAACCGACGGTGCCTAAACCAAGTCCAGGCACAACACACAGAAACGAAGCTACATTTAACAGGGATTTATTTACAATAGGAAAGGGAAACAAGAGCAGAATAAACTGAATATAGTATGTAATGTTACAAAAGCAAGCACTTACGATTTTCTACTTACAGACGGGCCTACAATACATACACACACGGTTCCCAGGAAGAATGACCTTCCGCCTGCGTGCGG
>CM068958.1:58508436-58522818 GCA_035128595.1 Eptatretus atami | reverse complement strand
TCGAGCCAATCCGACACGAGGTAAGTGATATCGACCACAGCGGCGTGTGGAAATCAGAGCATTGGGGACCTCCAGGCGAGGCAAGAGGCAATGAGGTACAGCATAAAAGGATCATGCGGCACACGTGGCGAGGAGGACCGAACGACCAGATGGATGCAAATTATCGGCCGCAATTGGACGTGCGGTAAGGTCGAGGGACAGAGACGCCACGACAACTGATGGAGCACGAAAGTGTGGGGTGAGACACTAGGGGACGAGCGGAATAACTGGAAGAGGGACGGAACAGCAGATAATAAAATATAAACTTAATGAAACGTGAGAGGACGACGGAAAAAGTCCAAAAGACACCAAAGGAGATGCGGATATGAACGACTAAAGAACGGCACAACCAGTAGAGCTGAGAGGACAATAGGGTGAGCTGGCTGGATATGTGTTGGACGCAGGTGCGAGCATCAGTGTGTACCTCTCAGAACAAGGGAAGGTATGCTCCCTCAATCAGCAAGATCGCAGACTAGGTGAAGTCCGGTCGGGCCGTGCGAGGTAGAAGGGGATATTGTCTGATTGTGAACGGTACACGCAGAGCTTGGGGTATGAAACCCGGATTCTTGTGTACATCGAATCCCCTGATATGAATGTCCCGGTGATGTGGTTAGATGTGGTTGGCGGGTTTGTTGAAGCTGTGAGTTCGGTGCGAAGTAAATGGCGGTGCGTGATGCAGTTGCGAGCATTGGTACTGGACAGATTCAGACAGAGACGGGTATATTAGCGAGCCAAAATGGGCCGCAATGTAAGTTTTGTTTAACCGCCCCGGCCCGCGTGACTCGCGTACGAGGCCATTCGCCATTTCTCGAATGCCCTGCAGCACAGCCGACTACTGAGTATCCGTGTCGGGAACTCCCCGTTCGCGAAAGAGACGTCACGGCGGTTAAAATGTAGCGAGTGAGTATGTGAACGGGAAACACGGTCCCCATGCCGGCGCTGTGCGGGGCATCACTGCTGCATAACGCGTGTCTGTCATCGCACAACGCAGTTGGAGACGGTTCCCGGACGATACTCTCACGGCCGGCCTTGCACGGCAGCGCACAGGTTCGGTGTACGCGGTGACGTCACCGAGGGATCTCGCGGCATGAAGGTCCGGAATAAACAGCGCACGTTGCTTCCCGCAGTGGGGAATTCCCGAAAGCGATGCTCGTTCAATCGCAGGCGACGACAGCTCGATTATCGGCCATCGGAGGGATGTTATTATCGCCCATAGACCAACGGGGCAAGCTGTTGACGCTGCCCTTGGCCGGTGCAAAGAAAAAAATCCTCCTCAATACATGCCTGTGTTTGGGCAAAGGAAGCAATAGTTAGCGGGATGGGTTTAGCTTAGATAGACTGGCCTCATGGGGGCATGAGCTGTCCTCCATGGAGCCCGTGGACTAGTTAGTGGGGGAAATAGATTTAGATTTAGAATGGGAAATGGATTTTGGGAGACATGGACAGACATGGAATGTGTAGTGGGGACGTAGCTTAGCAGTGGAGTTAAAAGGAACGTGCACTAGTTTAAGGGACAATGAGGGAGCACGAGTTAGTTAGGGGAATGTAGCTAGCAGAGTGTGAGTATTGGAGTGTATTGAAAAGGAAAAGAAATACAATGAATGAGTATGGGTCAGCGGGCCCGAGTGAGTGAGTGGAGCGAATGTGGTATGCATGGTGCGAATGAATGAGTGGGGGGAGGAGTGTATCCCGCCCAAGTGACCCTGGGGTCAGTGTAATGTTAGTTAGTGGGTTAGTCAAATTTACCAAAAGGAGGTCGTTTTGTTGTTGGTGGTGTATGAAGGCACGAAACCCATTTGGAGGGGTGCAGGAGTCCATGGACCGGCTGGGAGCGTGGCTGTTGAAAGGTGAGTATCAAGTAGAGGGCACCCCGGGCACCGGACAGTCGGCCAGAGTAGGCCAAGGGTCCAAGGGACGGGGATAGTGTAGTGGCCACGGGTGACCCTCGGAAAGGGACCCGAAGCGCCAAATGCCACGTGGGCAGCGGAGGGGGGTAATGACAGGAAGGGCAACCCCCCCACGTTCATAGGGAGCAGGTAGGCTCGGAGACAGCCTCAGGGCCCAGGGGTGCCGTAGTCAGAGGCCGGCAGGAGGGAAATCCCTGCCAAGTGAGCCACGCTGCCCAGCCACAAAATTTTGCAAGGGCACGAGTGAAAATTTGAGGGCTAGGCCCAAATTTATAATGGACACCAACACAGGCGACGCGAATCATGGTTGTGAGAACCTACAGTTTAAAGTAAAGGCGTATGGAAAGCCCCGGGGTAGTTTAAAGTTAATAAAGAATCGGGTAGATAGGAAACGTGTACCCCTTTGCACCATCCATCCCTTTGCTCTTTGTAGGCCGTTGGACTCACTGTGGAAAGATTGCTGAAATCTGTGGGAAGCCATTCTGAGGCATTGTTGGGCCTCGAGACAGGACGCTAGTCTCTCTTTATTCCCCTCCCAAAAAGGAACTTAGGGGTTGGGAGTAGATGGACAGGATAGGTTAGCCGGACAAAGAAAATAAAGGGGGTTAGGGAGATGGAATTATAAGGAAAAAATAAAAAGGGGTCTAAATTTGTTTTGTTGTTGCAAATTAAGGGAGTGGGTATGGACAAAGACAGGCAAAGGCGATAGGTTGGGGGGGAGACAGTAGGGTAGGTCCGAGCCCGCTTCCGGAGCGGCCGGCACCACCGCACTCCCTCCACAACCTCACGGACCATCCCGGAGGCCGGCCAGCTTCACATGCCGGCCTGTTTGTGCTACAACTGCTGGGCCGCATTGCCTTGCCATGCCTGATTTGCCTGCCTTTGCCATAACCCCATGCCTGCTGCCCTTTTTGCATTGCCCCTGTGTCACCAACTCACCATGTGCGCCAGGACCAGCGCCAGTGTTTTGCAATGAGTGTCCTGCAGGCAGCCACACCATGGGGACTGCAATTGTGCAGCCCGTGCACCCATTTTTGTTTTTCCATCCATCCATTCCCCTGCACCAATGACTTTGCAATGACTTGTGCCTTTTTTTTCCTCACAGATGAAAAGGTCCTGGGCCATGGTTAGTGTAAATAATAGTTAAGGTAAAGTTGTAAATAAGTTTAAAAAAAACCCACCTGTGTGTTTGTCGTAGCGCCGCAATGTATTTAAGTTGTCCGTGTGAGTCTGTTAGTTACGCAGCGCATTAGGTTATTTATTTTTGGACATGTATAAAAAAATGTTGCGCTCAGGGATCCGAAGGTAAAATATACGAGGGAAAACTTACACATGCTGGTCACACGCAAATTTACTCGGGACGAGTCTGTAAAAAGGGGAGGGGGGTAGTGTTACGAATCTGGAAGCCTTGTGCACAGTACGTGTTTCTAGTTATTTCGATAAGTACGTGTTTCTAGTTAGGGTCCTGTCCCTGGTCTAATGGGAATTAAATGTACATGCGCTGCGAAGTTATTTTGATAGTTAGGATTTGAATTACATCCATAAATCTTCTTCGACAACGACAGCATCACCCTCACCTTCACCTCGCTCTGGCCGACGCCATGGCGCCCGGGGTGGGCGGAGTTCAAGGAGTAGCCTCGTGGCGGCTCTCGCCCAATCAGGGAAATGCGAGCGAGCTCCCCGGCGGTCGGCCAATGAGCACAGCCCACGCAGAATAATATTCCTCTGCCTGTTTGGGGGGCGGTCTGCCGCGACGGCCGTCATGCCCCCAGGGGTCCAATCAACGGACTTGGCACCCGTTTTGACCAATGACAGAGGCGACGAGTGCATTTGCACGCCAAAACCATCCAGTGAGGGAGAGCGGGTAGCGAGGAGGCGTCCCCTCCCCCCCTGGACAAGTGTGAAATAAGGTTGCGGCGCGATCGGACAGGCGCGGAGTGTGGTTGGCGGGACGAGCGCGAGAAGAAAAAGGGTAATTGCGTTTGCTCCGCTCGAGTTCTGAACACATTTCTGGACGCTGATCGCATCTCGCTGGCACCTGGTTCTTCTGATCGCATCTCGCTGGTGCCTGGTTCTTCTGATCGCATCTCGCTGGCGCCGTGGTTCTTCTGACCGCATCTCGACGCTGGTCTGGTTCGCTCGTCTCAGCCAACCCGCACGAGGCGGGAAGGTCCATGTCCTTCTGGGTTGTGTGTGTGTGTGTGTGTGTGTGTGTGTGTGTGTGTGTGTGTGTGTATTTGTGGGCCGTCTGCAAGTAGAAATCGTTAAGTGCTTGCTCTTTGTACATTGCATGACTCTATTCGGTGTTAATTCTGCTCTGTGTTTTCCCTTTCCCTATTGTAAATAAATCCCCTGTTAAATGTATCAGCTCGTTTCTGTGTTTTCCTCATTGGTTTAACACGGTGCATGTTGGGAATTAAAGAAGGCCGTTGCTGCTGTAGAAGTACATTTGGACCGACGGGACCTCGGTAACCATCCGCTCGGGTTACGCACGGGTTGAGCACGGAAACGACTCGTCCCGTTCGAGCTCCATCGAGGGTGTGAATACTCGGTAGTTCGCCACGTGGGCCTCTAGGTATTTTGAAGTTTGGCAAATAACCCTGTCCACATGGTTGATTTATTGACGATTCACGGTCCTGTAAGGGACCCGTACCCTCGGAGTTTTCCGAAAGGTACGATCTACATTCCGGGTGTTCGGTAGAGCTGACCCTACTGCTCCACCTAGCGGTCGTGCTCGCCTGCCGACGCCCGGCTCCACAACAATATATCGTTTTTGACCCTTTCGCTCAATGGTGAAGAATTGCTTTAAAAATTCCAGTAGTCAGCTCCGGATCCGGATCTTCACCAAAATATAATGAGTTCGTCCTTGTCACACACCGAACCTGTCCACAAAATTTCATCCGAATCCGTCCACAACTTTTTGAGATATCTTGCTCACAGACAAACAAACAAACAACAAGAGGCGTGAAAACATAACCTCCTTCACCTTTGGTGGTGGAGGTAATAAATAGGTGGATATTACAAAATGGAAAGAGAATTGACAGGCATGTTAAGGAATTGCAAGATTGATGAGAATAAAAAGACATCTACAGGGAAATGTCAGCAAAAACCCAAAAGGAAGAAAATGCAAGCAATAGAGCTAAAAATATCAGAAACAGTTAGAATATGATGACAAATGTTCTGCAAACCATAATGGTCTTCAAATGGTCATTTACTTATTCGGCATGCATGAAGTGTGGGTGTGGGGGGTGATAAATGAGAAAATTAAAATAGAGAGAAGGAAGAGAGGTGAAAGTACATCGGTGAGTGTGGGAGGAGTGGGGGAGAGAAGGGAAAAAACATTAAAATACAATCTCGGCTTATTGAAGAGCAACGTGAGGAAAAGAAGGTAACCTACTGACAGTGGGGCAACTGATGGACACAACAAGCAAGAGATTAATGAATCTGAGGAGAGGAGAGAGAAGGGGTGGGGTAAAACACGGTAACCCGAAAGTAAGAGTGTTGGGTTCGGTAGGGTGAATGGGGGTAGAAAATAAAATGTGCAAAATATGCTTACGTTTTGTGTACTCAAGAGTTGCAAAGGGCTCATCAGGCCCACACGCTATGCTGTGTTTCTCAACATGTGCCAGGTTGCAGCCGACCATAGTCACCATTTCTGGAGCCACCCCAACTGCCACAGATCTCAAACATGGTATCATAGAATCATCAGGACCAGTTCTTGAGTCTAACATTGTGGGTTTAGCACTCACGGCAACATCTAAGAAATGAGACTTCTCTTGATTTATTGCACACTTTGATGCATCCGAAACATTGTGCTTCCTTGTGACACCAGTACCCAAAACACCCTGCTGTTCCAATCCAGGGTGTGATTTCATTTTGGCCATTTCCAGCTGGGCACGCACTTCTCGAAGCTCTTCTTCAAGAATAAAGACGCGTCTTCTCAGCGTATGCACATCATCCAATGATTTGGAGCCCAATTCACAATCCTCCTTGGCCGTGTCAACAACAACAGTTGTAACACTTTGCTTGTGCGATGCTGATAACTGCTCCGAGTTACTTCCTGAAAAGTTATGCATGCTTTTCAATTCTGCGAGCTCAGCACGTAACTTTCTGGCTTCACATGCTTCACCCTCCAGCTCATGCAAGCCCCGAAGTGCTGCTATCATTTGCTCACGCACTGCACACAGCTGATTGGTCGGGGTTGATGGTGAATGAGAATGTGAAGAGGCTGTTTCCCTGATACCGGCCATCTTGGGAGCTCCGAATAATCTTTGCACAGGAGTTGCCGGCTGCGGTCTCTCCTCATGACTTTCGCCTTTGCTCATCTTTGTGTCTACTGACTGCTCTGCGCAATCTTTGGCAACAGAGTAACTGCAAGAAAGAGACAAATCATTTGAAAATACCAACGATGAGTTGATTGATCCTGTTGGTTCTGAAGCCTGGAGCAAGTGCTCACAATCTTGACTATGTTTCTCCGCACTATTGCTTTGCTCTTGTGTTCGTCCCACTAGGCTTTGTCCCTTCTCGTGGTTTTCAACATATTTCAGGAAGTCGAGGTCGATCCAGACACCATAAGGTGCCTTAATGCAGTAACCATCCTCTTCACATTCAACTTCATCTGAAACACCAAGGAAAAAAGCAACAATAAAAAAATAATTCTTCCATTTTAGAAGTACAAACTTTACTTGACATAATGCTGTCTTTCAAAATAAAACAATTCAGTCCCTTAGTTAGGAAAATATCATTTTGATTTTACTTTAAAAATTACAATTCAAAGTAATGCAATTTTCAAAGACTTACATCAAGGCTTGAGAAAGCTTTAAAGCCTCTACCCCACTGTCAGTTTGTAACCTTTTTGCTAAAGTTATGCCTGCTGCCAGACCATACCATAATAACAGTTCAGTACAATCTGCATCTGTTTCCTTGAGAGGTGAGCTTACATCCGGCTCTCTCTCAGCTCAAGCCCTTGAGAGTGAGCATATCTTGAGCAGACATACTGTATGTTCACTCCCAGATTAGAAGGCAGTTCAGCAAGAGCTGTGTGGACAGCTACTGGACTACAGTTTAGGTGCCTGAGAAGCTGACGGCCATCCGCTGGATCGAGTCGTCTCGACTTCGTATTGCCACTGTTTTCCTATATGCCCGGATGAGAGAGTGAGGTTGATGCGCAACTCTTCCTCGCTTAAATCCAACCCACGCACAAGCCATGTCAACATGCCCCAGGCCACTCTCAAATCCCGTGGCAATGGGTGAGTGATGAAGCAACAGGTGTGTATACACTCGACGTTGTTGCAGTGAACCGGCATTCAGGTGGCTCATGGCATCGGGTCGCATGTTCGCTGGCCTGAAACAGCAGTGGGACTCGGCAGCCACCTGAATGACTGAGCAGTCCTCATTAGGATCGCACTGCTCACCTCATTATCATGAAGGAGGAGGTAGAAAAGGTGCCCTAGACATTTCCTGCTTCATTCCAACATCGGCCGGTGCACCACAACTGACAGGGTTCCGATCATATTGGCCGAAGAACAAATCAAGACGAAAATGCCACCACCCACTTTCAGAACCTGGAATCAGCCTTACAAGGCATAAACATAAAGAATGGTTTGATGACGCTGTGATACAGAAACTTCTTGGAGAAACATCGCCAACACAAGGCCGACCTTGATGACAATACCTCGACTCACAACAGCATTTGCAGGACAGTCCAGTGCAAGCTCAGAGAGATGCAAGAGTCAAGGAAGATGGGATCCAGTCCTGTGCAGTCATAAATGACAAAAAGAGATTCTACAATTCCCTCAACAATCTACAGGCCAAAGTTATTCAGAACATCTCTAGTACTAGGTGTTGATGATATGACTGCTCAATGACAAAGGCAAGATCCCAAGGAAATGGACAAAACACTTCAGCATGATTCTTAACCAGCCTTCAAATATTAGTAAGGAAACAATCAGTTAGCTCCCTCAGGTCAAAATAAACATGTCACTTGCAGATCCTCTCACTCTGACAGAAACTGAGAAAGCCATCAGTCTTCTTTCAAATGGGAAAGCACAAGCAGTAAATGCAATGCCAGCAGAGAATGACAAAGCCGGTGGTTCACACATGGTTGTGAAATTGACAGAACTCTTCCAAGTCAAGGTAGAGACAGGAAATATTACCTTAAGACTACAAAAATACCTACATTGTTTACTAGTAAAGCAGAAAGGAAATTGCCATGTTTGTGATAATCACAGAGGCACATGCATCTCAGTGTTGTTAATAGCCAGAAACAATCCTCGCTAAAACTACATTGCATCGTTTAGTGCAGCATATCGATCAGGAGTTCTTGCCAGAAAGTTAGGGTGGCTTCAGAAAAGGCCGAAGAATAGGTGACACGGTGTTTGCAGCTCGTCAACTCCAAGAGAAATGTCAAGAGCAAAATTCTAATCCCTATCCAACTTTCATAGACCTGACAAAACCTTGACAACCATAAGCAAAGAAGGCCTCTGGAAGATCAAGACAAAGTTTGGAATGGTTCGGTAGTTACGTGAAAGTATGCTTGTTCATATTACTCATATCATCGTCACTGACCTCTGGTAGCTTGTCCATGTTGCTGTATTTAAGCCTGGGGAGTATCTGCTGAAATCTATCTGTCTGGGTGCTTACTGACATCTTTGTTCCTTTCATACTTCTTTCTCATTTTTTTTTTGACAATTCTCTTTATTCCCTCCAATTCTTGCTTTTTCTTCTTTTTCATCTCTTTTATTCTCTATTCCTCTCATTAATTATCTATCTCTCTAAGGAGAAGTGAATTCTTGCAGAAAAGTTTCTGTGAGGCTCACTTGGCTGTGCATGGATGGGTTTGATGGTTGTGGAGTAGCAGCTGAAACCCAAATCCTATCCAGGTTCCTCCTGATGACTTCATCTTTGCTCTTTACTTCTTTGGGTTCCTTCTGATTACTTCAATGCAGGACTGTACATATTTGGTGTTCCATTTGATTTGAATTGAATTTATTTTAATCCCATTCTGAATTCAATTGAATAACAATAAACGTCATGGATCAGGGTCAAGCGTCCGATCAAAGTGAAGTTGCATCAAAGTGGGAAGTCTTGGTACCCGGTCACCACTGCCAGCAGTTAAAAAGTGGTAGTTCCAGTTATGTTTATTATTAATCATGTAACACAGCAGTGCACAAAATACACGAAACAAAACTACACAAACACCACAAACAACAAGTCCTGGCGAGGGTCTACAAGTCCACATTTACGTTCATTTACGTTCGATTTTGATGAGTCCACATTTACATTCGATTTCTTTTCATAATAAAACGATTAATGTTTTATATGTTTTTTAATTTTGGGTTGCGTGCACTAGTCCAGAGACAAAGTAACTTTCACGCGTCGGAATAACCATCACGACTTCAGCAATTATTGAATTAGGATGGGCTACATGTTGAATTATGCCTGATGTTGGCTTAATGGTTGGGGTGGTGGGCTTGGGATCTGAGGATTCTGAGTTCAAATCCCACCCAGATGTTCAATTAATACCAGGTGGGGTTGACTCTGCCTGTTATCCTTCCAAGGTCGGCAAAATGAGTGCCAGCATGCTGGTATACTGTGTCGGAGTGGCGATTATGTGCCCGTCCAGGATTGTGCCCAATTGCCAAAGAGAGTGCTTAGGCAGCACCAACGCTCTGCACAGAGTATGGTCCCAATGGATGGATGGATGGATGGGCTACAGTTTTACATTTTTTTTAGAGTGGAAGATGAAGTACAAATTGGCATTTTAGCAATCTCTCATTGTGGTACTTTAGCAATGTATTCTGGCATCTTTTTAAGTCTTGGTAATTCAGAAAACGCTCGAGAATAAAAGATATGGCTTTTGAATGCTTGTTACTTCACTCTATAGGAGTTTATGAGCATATCACTATGTACACATTTGAATGGGCGGCCATTTTTTTTGTCCGATTATCCCTCTATATGGAGTACTACCATACTCCATGATGATAAAATGCATGCGATTGTGCAAGATCAATCCCCAAATAATCAAACTTATTGAGAAAGCAATGGAGCTCTGGCATTTCACATTGATATTACAGCACTCGGAAAGACAGATTACAGCACTCGGCTCTGGACCCACTAAGCTAACCCATTAATGAGCAAGGACATGCATACACACTAACATCCAATATCACGATGTCCAAAGAAACAGGGAAGGTGACAGATATATCCACTGCACATATGGATGATTTAAAACTTCACACAGAACGACAAAAAATTGGCAGAAATGAAACTAGTGAAATGGTACTCCGACATTCAAATGTAATTTGGCCTCGTTAAATGTGCCAAGTGCACATTAGTACAAGGTAGACCAACAATAACGGACAACATTAAAATCACCTAGATACAATGATACAGGAGCGAGAAAATGAGGCATCATACAAATACCTCGGAGTATAAGAGGGCCACAAAATATGCCACAAACAATTACCAAAGAATACCTGCATAGAACGAGGCTGATCCTGAAAACATACCTCTCCCCAAGAAACAAAATCATAGCCGTAAACGAACTTGCAGTACCAGTGTTCAAATACAGTTGTGGGATAATAAACTGGTCACAATCAGAAATCAACAAACTGGACAAGGAAACTCCTCACTATCCACAAATTATTTTTTAATTCATCCCGAGAATGGAACAGCCGAGATGAAAAGGAGACATCGGCCTGATGGAACTCAATCAAGTACACCGAATGACAATTGGAGGATTGGCTTAGTATGTGAAAAGTTCATCAGACTGCTGAATAATTTTTTTATGCAAACATGAAGACAGCAAGCCAGAGAAGATATCCCCAATCCACCTTGCAAAGGATTTCCAAAAAAAAGGGTGTGAAGGTATCACAGATGAAACTGAAACAGCAAAGAATACAGCTACAACAATTACAAAAAAGACAAAATTATAATATAAAATGAAATATTAATGATATATTCGCCAACAACAAATTAGGGAGAGACAAACAAATGTTCATTGAAACGACTAATAAGAGGTCAGCTCAACTTGGATGGAAAACAAATCAAAATAAATGCCCAACCAGGGACACCATACCAATGTTTTTGTTTTCTTTAATGGACTGAGCCGTTCAGAGTCAATCGGACAAGGTAGAAACAGAAAGCACGAGTCACATCCTTTCAGGATGTAAAAAAACTCATATCAGAAAAGCTGTACACACAAAGGCACAACAAAGTATGAAGAGTAATCCAGTGGCTCATCTGGAAAAAAATTCACTATCGCAGTTTCAGAAAACTCATGGAAGCATGAACCAAAAGCAATCATTAAAAACAAGGTTGTAATGTTCACATACGACCTGATAATCCCATCGAGTGTGAGCACCGAAAATAACGCATTGCAACCGGATAAAGTATGTAGGTACAAAAAATAAAGTATTGTATTGCTAATATTGAGGCACCAGTATCCAGATGTTTTCACCAAAGCAATGCATAAATCAAGAAAATGACCAATTACCAAGATCTCAAAAATGAAGTCAAAATATCCTGGAAGCTGAAGAGCACCAAAATTGTACCAGTGATAATTGGAGCAACGGGATTGAAATGAAGAACCTTACAGAGATCTTAAAAACCATCCCAGGGAATATTACTTCAAACAAATTACAGTTTGAAGCTATGTCGGGCTCGTTCATGGCAGGTGGTTAAACCTACTATTGGTCTGGTCGCTCTGATGGTTACCATGCCAAAGGAGTTGCTGTAGCTGTGTCCAATAAGCGAAATCCCATGATAATTGAAGTAACACCGGTCAATGAGCATATTATGAGACTGAGGATTCGTCACTCCTTGGGTGTCGTTTCCCTGGTCTCTGTATATTCTCCGACTGAAGTGAGTGATCTCACCGTGAAGGAAGCATTCTATGCCGCGCTCCAGTCTGCGGTTGATCAGTGCCCCAGGCGAGATACACTTCCAGTCTTGGGGGATTTTGGTGCATCGACTGGCACTAATCGGGATGGTTATGAGACATATGTTGGTCCTCATTGATCTAGAACTATGAACCAGACCACTAAGTTCCTTGACTTTGCAGAAAGTCGTGGACTTAGGGTGGCTGGTTCATGGTTTCAGCACCCACAGGCTCATCAATTGACTTGGTAATCAACACTGGTGATGGAGCAAAAGAGATTGCTCATTGGTGGGTGCTGGAGGATGAGTCAGCACTGCAGGGTCTACCAGAGTACTCAGTTCCTCAATACCAACCACAGGCTTGTTGTTGCAACTCTTAAGTTGCAGCTTAAATTGGGAGAATGGTACCATCCCAGCCTAGGCTGGATGTTGGCAAGCTTAAGGATGAGAGGGTAGCTGAGGGTTTTGCGGACAGGTTTGAGTGGAGATTTGTGGGGTCTGGGTGCTTTGGGGAATCCTGAAGAGTTGTGGAGTGCCTCAAGACGACCATCCTTGATGTTGCCGGTGGATTGAACTCACTGTTGGGCGATGTATCTCAAAGGACACTGGATACCATTGACCAGTCGCAGGGCCAGGCTTAATGGCAGAGCTGAACTGTTCAGGGAGTTGAGGCGTAAAACTGGATGTGCGCTGAGGGTGGACAAGGAGGCCTATGTGCGAGGAATCTGTGAGGGGGTAGAGCATCACCTGTTGCCAAGTGATTCTCCTCCTGCTTACAGGGGAATTCATGCATTGCATTCCTCCAAGCCCAACCCTCGGTATACTGCAGTTAGAGCGGAGAGTGGTGGGTTCTTGATAGAGGAGTCCGAAGTGAAGGCCCGCTGGGCCGGTTACTTTGAGCAGCTGTATCAGGCTGACCCACCAGCTGTTGAGTTGGATGTCAGGAGTGGTACTATCCCTATTGCTGACCATCAACTGTGAATCACCTTCGTTTGTGGAAACATGGGCGCGGTGAACCAGTTGAAATGTGGTGAAGCTCCTGGGATCTGTGGCATCCATGGTGAACTTCTCAAGGCTGGTGGAAATGCTGTAGTCGTGTTGTTGAATGCATTTCTGTACTCTGTTTGGAACTGGATTCTGGGAAGGATGTCAGAGAGATAAAGCTGCGGTGAATCGTTTGGGAGTGTCAAGATCTCTGACCTTGGTTTCGCAGATAATGCAGTCATCTTTGGGAAGACTCTGGATATCCTTTTGGGGGGCCCTCGAGGTGCTGAATGAGGAATTGGAGCCACTGGGATTATGGGTTTCCTGGGTCAAAACTAAGATCCAGGATTTTAATGACATCTTGGATGCTGCAATCTTGTCTATATCTGTTTGTGTTGAGGATGTTGAGGTCACGGAGAGATAAATTTACCTTGGCAGTGATACTCATGTCTCCGCTGGCTTTGAGCCAGAGGTCAATAGACATCTGGGTCGGGCCCGGGGAGTCAAGAACTCACTGGACCATGGGGTATGGTGCTATCGGTACTTATGCAGGAGGATGAAAGTCCGAGTCTTCCGGTCCATGGTGCTTCCAGTCTTGCTCTACATTTGTGAGACTTGGACTCTGACCAGTGATCTGAGATGGAGACTTAACTCCTTCGGTACCAGGTCTCTTTGGAGAATCCTTCGCTATCGCTGGTCGGACTTTGCGTCAAACGAGTGGTTGCTGAGAGAGATTCAGAAAAGATTTGTTACCTGTTTAGCCGTGAGCATCAGCTGCGGCAGTGTGGCCATGTGGCTCATTTTCCTGATGCTGATCCTGCTCACCAGATTTTCTCCGCGAGGGAGCCTCATGAGTGGAGGAGGCCAACAAGCTGACCACATGCCTCGTTTAGTTCAAGCAGTTATTGGATCTCAGGAGATGGGGATGGGCCAGGCATCTGCCTGGGGAATGGCTTGACGGAGGCCCCTGGAGTGCCGGCAGAAAGTGGACACAGTGACGTGCTGCTCCGGTGCATGCTCCTATAGCTGACCTGATCTGGGGCTCAGTGATGATCCTCAAAAGCCCTCAGAAAAAACTCTCAGAAAAGAAAATTACAACTTGTCATGATTCATGCATGATCCCTTCCCAAAATGGAGATGGATACTTTGAGTCCTGGGAAGACTCCATTCCCCCTTCTAAAACCCACATATGGAGATAACAACCAATGACACACACACACACACATTTATATAAACACAACAACACACACACACGGATATATTGTTACGAATTTGGAAGTTTACTGCACTCAACATACAAGTCCTATAGCTCAGTTATATTGATAAGTCAATGTGGATAGATAGCTCCCTTTTCCCTTGTCTAATAGGAATTAAATGTACGTGTGCTGTGCGTTATTTTAATAGTTAGGATTTTTACACCCCGATAACAACAACAACACGCCTTCACCTCGCTTCCTCACACCAACGCCATTGTCTACGTGCATTCGACCACGTATGTGGGCAGAGTTTCCTCGGCCACCAGAACTCCGACTCCGCCCCGGAGAGATGGAATGTTCCCCCCGACCAATGGGAG
>CM068958.1:58491152-58508411 GCA_035128595.1 Eptatretus atami | reverse complement strand
AGAGAGAGCACAAGCAGTAAATGCAATGCCAGCAGAGAATGACAAAGCCGGTGGTTCACACATGGTTGTGAAATTGACAGAACTTCTCAAGTCAAGGTAGAGACAGGAAATATTACCTTAAGACTACAAAAATACCTACATTGTTTACTAGTAACAGAAAGGAAATTGCCATGTTTGTGATATCACAGGGCACATGCATCTCAGTGTTGTTAATAGCCAGAAACAATCCTCGCTAAAACTACATTGCATCGTAGTGCAGCATATCGTCAGAGTTCTTGCCAGAAAGTTAGGGTGGCTTCAGAAAAGGCCGAAGAATAGGTGACACGGTGTTTGCAGCTCGTCAACTCCAAGAGAAATGTCAAGAGCAAATTCTAATCCCTATCCAACTTTCATAGACCTGACAAAACCTTGACAACCATAAGCAAAGAAGGCCTCTGGAAGATCAAGACAAAGTTTGAATGGTTCGGTAGTTACGTGAAAGTATGCTTGTTCATATTACTCATATCATCGTCACTGACCTCTGGTAGCTTGTCCATGTTGCTGTATTTAAGCCTGGGGAGTATCTGCTGAAATCTATCTGTCTGGGTGCTTACTGACATCTTTGTTCTCTTTCATACTTCTTTCTCATTTTTTTTTGACAATTCTCTTATTCCCTCCAATTCTTGCTTTTTCTTCTTTTTCATCTCTTTTATTCTCTATTCCTCTCATTAATTATCTATCCTCTAAGGAGAAGTGAATTCTTGCAGAAAAGTTTCTGTAGGCTCACTTGGCTGTGCATGGATGGGTTTGATGGTTGTGGAGTAGCAGCTGAAACCCAAATCCTATCCAGGTTCCTCCTGATGACTTCATCTTTGCTCTTTACTTCTTTGGGTTCCTTCTGATTACTTCAATGCAGGACTGTACATATTTGGTGTTCCATTTGATTTGAATTGAATTTATTTTAATCCCATTCTGAATTCAATTGAATAACAATAAACGTCATGGATCAGGGTCAAGCGTCCGATCAAAGTGAAGTTGCATCAAAGTGGGAAGTCTTGGTACCCGGTCACCACTGCCAGCAGTTAAAAAGTGGTAGTTCCAGTTATGTTTATTATTAATCATGTAACACAAGCAGTGCACAAAATACACGAAACAAAACTACACAAACACCACAAACAACAAGTCCTGGCGAGGGTCTACAAGTCACATTTACGTTCATTTACGTTCGATTTTGATGAGTCCACATTTACATTCGATTTCTTTTCATAATAAAACGATTAATGTTTTATATGTTTTTTAATTTTGGGTTGCGTGCACTAGTCCAGAGACAAAGTAACTTCACGCGTCGGAATAAACCATCACGACTTCAGCAATTATTGAATTAGGATGGGCTACATGTTGAATATGCCTGATTTGGCTTAATGGTTGGGTGGTGGGCTTGGGATCTGAGGATTCTGAGTTCAAATCCCACCAGATGTTCAATTAATACCAGGTGGGGTTGACTCTGCCTGTTATCCTTCCAAGGTCGCAAAATGAGTGCCAGCATGCTGGTATACTGTGTCGGAGTGGCGATTATGTGCCCGTCCAGGATGTGCCCAATGCCAAAGAGAGTGCTTAGCAGCACAACGCTCTGCACAGAGTATGGTCCCAATGGATGATGGATGGATGGGCTACAGTTTTACATTTTTTTAGAGTGGAAGATGAAGTACAAATTGCATTTTAGCAATCTCTCATTGTGGTACTTTAGCAATGTATTCTGGCATCTTTTTAAGTCTTGGTAATTCAGAAAACGCTCGAGAATAAAAGATATGGCTTTTGAATGCTTGTTACTTCATCTCTATAGGAGTTTATGAGCATATCACTATGTACACATTTGAATGGCGGCCATTTTTTTTGTCCGATTATCCCTCTATATGGAGTACTACCATACTCCATGATGATAAAATGCATGCGATTGTGCAAGATCAATCCCCAATATCAAACTTATTGAGAAAGCAATGAGCTCTGGCATTTCACATTGATATTACAGCACTCGGAAAGACAGATTACAGCACTCGGCTCTGGACCCACTACCTAACCCATTAATGAGCAAGGACATGCATACACACTAACATCCAATATCACGATGTCCAAAGAAACAGGAAGGTGACAGATATATCCACTGCACATATGGATGATTTAAAACTTCACACAGAACGACAAAAAATTGGCAGAAATGAAACTAGTGAAATGGTACTCCGACATTCAAATGTAATTTGGCCTCGTTAAATGTGCCAAGTGCACATTAGTACAGAGTAGACCAACAATAACGGACAACATTAAAATCACCTAGATACAATGATACAGGAGCGAGAAATGAGGCATCATACAAATACCTCGGAGTATAAGAGGGCCACAAAATATGCCACAAACAATTACCAAAAGAATACCTGCATAGAACGAGGCTGATCCTGAAAACATACCTCTCCCCAAGAAACAAAATCATAGCCGTAAACGAACTTGCAGTACCAGTGTTCAAATACAGTTGTGGATAATAAACTGGTCACAATCAGAAATCAACAAACTGGACAAGGAAACTCCTCACTATCCACAAATTATTTTTTAATTCATCCCGAGAATGGAACAGCCGAGATGAAAGGAGACATCGGCCTGATGGAACTCAATCAAGTACACCGAATGACAATTGGAGGATTGGCTTAGTATGTGAAAAGTTCATCAGACTGCTGAATAATTTTTTTATGCAAACATGAAGACAGCAAGCCAGAGAAGATATCCCAATCCCCTTGC
Organism: Eptatretus atami; assembly: GCA_035128595.1. Classification (NCBI taxonomy): domain Eukaryota; kingdom Metazoa; phylum Chordata; class Myxini; order Myxiniformes; family Myxinidae; genus Eptatretus; species Eptatretus atami. The sequence goes on along the minus strand of CM068958.1, from coordinate 58,505,645 downwards.
AAAGGATTTCCAAAAAAAAGGGTGTGAAGGTATCACAGATGAAACTGAAACAGCAAAGAATACAGCTACAACAATTACAAAAAAAGACAAAATTATAATATAAAATGAAATATTAATGATATATTCGCCAACAACAAATTAGGGAGAGACAAACAAATGTTCATTGAAACGACTAATAAGAGGTCAGCTCAACTTGGATGGAAAACAAATCAAAATAAATGCCCACCAGGGACACCATACCAATGTTTTTGTTTTCTTTAATGGACTGAGCCGTTCAGAGTCAATCGGACAAGGTAGAAACAGAAAGCACGAGTCACATCCTTTCAGGATGTAAAAAAACTCATATCAGAAAAGCTGTACACACAAAGGCACAACAAAGTATGAAGAGTAATCCAGTGGCTCATCTGGAAAAAAATTCACTATCGCAGTTTCAGAAAACTCATGGAAGCATGAACAAAAGCAATCATTAAAAACAAGGTTGTAATGTTCACATACGACCTGATAATCCCATCGAGTGTGAGCACGAAAATAACGCATTGCAACCGGATAAAGTATGTAGGTACAAAAAATAAAGTATTGTATTGCTAATATTGAGGCACCAGTATCCAGATGTTTTCACCAAAGCAATGCATAAATCAAGAAAATGACCAATTACCAAGATCTCAAAAATGAAGTCAAAATATCCTGGAAGCTGAAGAGCACCAAAATTGTACCAGTGATAATTGGAGCAACGGGATTGAAATGAAGAACCTTACAGAGATCTTAAAAACCATCCCAGGAATATTACTTCAAAACAAATTACAGTTTGAAGCTATGTCGGGCTCGTTCATGGCAGGTGGTTAAACCTACTATGGTCTGGTCGCTCTGATGGTTACCATGCCAAAGGAGTTGCTGTAGCTGTGTCCAATAAGCGAAATCCCATGATAATTGAAGTAACACCGGTCAATGAGCAATATTATGAGACTGAGGATTCGTCACTCCTTGGGTGTCGTTTCCCTGGTCTCTGTATATTCTCCGACTGAAGTGAGTGATCTCACCGTGAAGGAAGCATTCTATGCCGCGCTCCAGTCTGCGGTTGATCAGTGCCCCAGGCGAGATACACTTCCAGTCTTGGGGGATTTTGGTGCATCGACTGGCACTAATCGGGATGGTTATGAGACATATGTTGGTCCTCATTGATCTAGAACTATGAACCAGAACCGCACTAAGTTCCTGACTTTGCAAGAAGTCGTGGACTTAGGGTGGCTGGTTCATGGTTTCAGCACCCACAGGCTCATCAATTGACTTGGTAATCCAACACTGGTGATAGAGCAAAAGGATTGCTCATTGGTGGGTGCTGGAGGATGAGTCAGCACTGCAGGGTCTACCAGAGTACTCAGTTCCTCAATACCAACCACAGGCTTGTTGTTGCAACTCTTAAGTTGCAGCTTAAATTGGGAGAATGGTACCATCCCAGCCTAGGCTGGATGTTGCAAGCTTAAGGATGAGAGGGTAGCTGAGGAGTTTGCGGACAGTTGAGTGGAGATTTGTGGGGTCTGGGTGCTTTGGGAATCCTGAAGAGTTGTGGAGTGCCATCAAGACGACCATCCTTGATGTTGCCGGTGGATGTCTACGGAACTCACTGTTGGGCGATGTATCTCAAAGGACACTGGATACCATTGACCAGTCGCAGGGCCAGGCTTAAATGCAGAGCTGAACTGTTCAGGGAGTTGAGGCGTAAAACTGGATGTGCGCTGAGGGTGGACAAGGAGGCCTATGTGCGAGGAATCTGTGAGGGGTAGAGCATCACCTGTTGCCAAGTGATTCTCCTCCTGCTTACAGGGAATTCATGCATTGCATTCCTCCAAGCCCAACCCTCGGTATACTGCAGTTAGAGCGGAGTGGTGGTTCTTGATAGAGGAGTCCGAAGTGAAGGCCCGCTGGGGCCGGTTACTTTGAGCAGCTGTATCAGGCTGACCCACCAGCTGTTGAGTTGGATGTCAGGAGTGGTACTATCCCTATTGCTGACCATCAACTGTGAATCACCTTCGTTTGTGGAAACATGGGCGGCGGTGAACCAGTTGAAATGTGGTGAAGCTCCTGGATCTGTGGCATCCATGGTGAACTTCTCAAGGCTGGTGGAAATGCTGTAGTCGTGTTTGTGAATGCATTTCTGTACTCTGTTTGGAACTGGATTCTGGGAAGGATGTCAGAGAGATAAAGCTGCGGTGAATCGTTTGGAGTGCAAGATCTCTGACCTTGGTTTCGCAGATAATGCAGTCATCTTTGGGAAGACTCTGGATATCCTTTTGGGGGCCCTCGAGGTGCTGAATGAGGAATTGGAGCCACTGGGATATGGGTTTCCTGGGTCAAAACTAAGATCCAGGATTTTAATGACATCTTGGATGCTGCAATCTTGTCTATATCTGTTTGTGTTGAGGATGTTGAGGTCACGGAGAGATAAATTTACCTTGGCAGTGATACTCATGTCTCCGCTGGCTTTGAGCCAGAGGTCAATAGACATCTGGGTCGGGCCCGGGGAGTCAAGAACTCACTGGACCATGGGGTATGGTGCATCGGTACTTAATGCAGGAGGATGAAAGTCCGAGTCTTCCGGTCCATGGTGCTTCCAGTCTTGCTCTACATTTGTGAGATTGGACTCTGACCAGTGATCTGAGATGGAGACTTAATCCTTCGGTACCAGGTCTCTTTGAGAACTTCGCTATCGCTGGTCGACTTTGCGTCAAACGAGTGGTTGCTGAGAGAGATTCAGAAAAGATTTGTTACCTGTTAAGCCGTGAGCATCAGCTGCGGCAGTGTGGCCATGTGGCTCATTTCCTGATGCTGATCCTGCTCACCAGATTTTCTCCGCGAGGGAGCCTCATGAGTGGAGGAGGCCAACAAGCTGACCACATGCCTCGTAGTTGCAGCAGGTTGATTGGCATCTCAAGGAGATGGGGATGGGCCAGGACTGCCTGGGGAATGGCTTGACGGAGGCCCCTGGAGTGCCGGCAGAAAGTGACACAGTGACGTGCTGCTCCGGTGCATGCTCCTATAGCTGACCTGATCTGGGGCTCAGTGATGATCCTCAAAAGCCCTCAGAACAAAATCTCAAAAAAGAAACTTTACAACTTGGTCCATGATTCATGCATGATCCCTTCCCAAAATGGAGATGGATACTTTGAGTCCTGGGAAGACTCCATTCCCCCTTCTAAAACCCACATATGGAGTAAACAACCAATGACAACACACACACACACATTTATATAAACACACACACACACAACACACGGATATATTGTTACGAATTTGGAAGTTTACTGCACTCAACATACAAGTCCTATAGCTCAGTTATATTGATAAGTCAATGTGGATAGATAGCTCCCTTTCCCTTGTCTAATAGGAATTAATGTACGTGTGCTGTGCGTTATTTTAATAGTTAGGATTTTTACACCCCGATAACAACAACACACGCCTTCACCTCGCTTCCTCACACAACGCCATTGTCTACGTGCATTCGACCACGTATGTGGGCAGAGTTTCCTCGGCCACCAGAACTCCGACTCCGCCCCGGAGAGATGGAATGTCCCCCGACAATGGGAGGCGTGAGACGTCTCAGACACTGACGCTCCCACGAACCCCGGACCAATGGGAGCGTGAGACGTCTCAGCCACTGACGTTCCTACGAACCCCGGAACAATGGAGGCGAGACGTCTCAGAGGTGAACTTTCCCACAGCCTCTCGACAATGAGAGGCGAGACGTCTCAGACGGTGATCCCATCCCGCAGGAGAAATGCCGTATAAGAAACGCCAGGGCCTTGGAAAGAGCGTGAGTGTCAGGGTTGGGCAATCGGGTTTGAGGTGCCGGAGATCGACTCGTCTGGTCTGGTCGGCTTGGCAGCGATCGCGTTTGAGGTGCTGGAGATCGACTCGTCTGGTCTGGTCGGCTTGGCGGCGATCGGGTTCGAGGTGCCGGAGATTGACTCGTCTGGTCTGGTCGGCTTGGCAGCGATCGGGTTCGAGGTGCCGGATAGACTCGTCTGGTCTGGTCGGCTTGGCAGCGATCGGGTTTGAGGTGCCGGAGATTGACTCGTCTGGTCTGGTCGGCTTAGCAGTGCTCGGTCATCTCTCGTCTCGTCCACCTGGCGTCCGACGCTTTTCCTCCGTCCCTGGTGCTTGGAGTGGAATCGTTGCTGCGGGTTCGAGTCCCAAAGAGCCAGATAATCGAAGACCACACGAGCTGGACAGGTCCAAGCACAGGCTCTGGTCTCTAGCTCACCTGTCCTCGAGCTGGAGGCCTTCAATAACGACCATTGGGGTCTGTTTCTGTGTGTGTGTGTGTGTGTGTGTCTGTGTGTGGGCCCGTATTTAAGTAACAACGGTTAAGTGCCTTGTACATTATTTGCATTTCATTTCTGTTAGTCGTGATAACTCTGCTTCTTACGTGCTCCCCTCCTTCCCCACCTATTATAAATAAACCCATGTGTTAAATGTATCAGTTCGTTTTTGTGTTTCTTTTATTGGTTTAACACGGTGCGTGTTGGAAAATTAGCCAGGCTGTTGCCGCTGTAAAGGGACATTTGGACCGACGAAAGCTCGGTGATCATCCGCTCGGGTCGCACGGTTTGAGTACGCTAGCGTCTCGTTCCGTACGAGCATCGTCGAGGGTGAATTTCCCTGGTAGTTGGACGACGTCGGTATTTAGGTAAATTTAAATTGGCAATCGACCCTACCCCACGTGGTAGACCTATTGGCGAACTTCGGTCCGATACGGGACCCGTCGGCTCCGGAGTTATCTGGGGTGACGACCTATACATTCCGGGTGATCAGTGGAGCCGACTCTACTGCTGCATCTGGCGGTCATGCTCGTCGCCGATACCCGGCCCCGTAACAATATTACATCCTGGTAAGTACTTACAAAAGCTATTTTATTTGAAGTTATAACTTTAACCGATAAGCAATTGACTGATTTCCTGACAGCTCGGATCATCAGCTGGGCACCGTTCTTCCTTGAGGTTTCAATCCTTTCAGCCCAGAATCTCTCCAAACAGCGGATCCACAACCTCAGTCACAGATCCACATCAGCAGATTACCAACATCAAGTGATCCACGACATTAATTGCATCCAGGCAGTCAGTCAACCCATCAATGCAACATCACAAATCAAACTTTACTTTCTCAAGGGTTTAATATATTGCTTTTTTATGGGGTAGATGGAGGAATTTCGTTGCAAAGGTAGGATTGTATAGAGTAGTATGGTCCGTGGATGAGCAGGAGACATTTCGATGTAATTTAAGTAAGGAAAACTCGGCAGCGTTAAGTTGTATGTGTCACTGCACGGTGGAGGGGGGGAGGGGGGAGACGGGCGATGCTATGTTAATTAGACAGCGATGAAGGCTAATTTCTGCAGTTAGTGGGGGTGGGGGGGGCAATGCTGTGTTAATTAGGCAGGGATGAAGGCCAATTACTCCCAGTGTGTGATTGCCCCCTGTGACCTTTTCCTACATTTTTGCATTTACAATGACGGCTAATAAAAGGAACGACGCTTTACCAACAACAACCAGCAGGCCATGCCCGAGGCTTATGATTGGTCAGTGGAAGTGAGAAGAAGGGGACATGATCAGTGAGTAGATGGCGGTTGAAGGGAAGGCATTAGGTTCTTCTCCTCAACACGCCGAAGAAGCTGCATGATTCTCTGTTTCATGCTGTGTGAATTTGCCCCAGTGTTCGAGTAAGACGCAAGCCGTTGCTGTTCGGCTGAGTCGCGAAGTTGTATGTTTATGAGAGGAGAGGGGAGAGAAAGAATTGCACGTCTCTCAGCAAAACTGGGTGATCCCGTTGTGTGTTCGAGGAGGAAGGTGGGCCGTCATTGTGAGCTGACCTGGTGTAAGAAAGCAGCAAGGTTGCAATCTCAAATGTGAGGAGAGACTCTACAGCGGTTTCTGAGCCCTTAACGAAGGGACCATCCACACGAATTACCTCTCGTGTGCTTCCCGCCCAGAGAGAGGCTCAGTGTCATTTCGGGTGTGGTGTCCCACGCAGGACGACGCGGTTCAATCGTCAAGCTCTAAAAGACCATCTCTGGACAAAGCTAAGTGCCAGAATAAAGAGAGGGATTTTTCTTTTGTTTTATCTTTCCCCTTGTCCATTTTTGTAACTGTGTGTGGCGGCGCTTCGACTTTAGGCTGTAAATTACCTCTCGTTTCATTACCTCATGCTTTGATTTATTTTCATTATTACCCTTTGATTTATTCCTCCTATGAATACTTGATTTATGTTCATTAAACCCAGTATTTCATGATAATGAGTTGAATGGCTTGTGTCTGTCTATTCAATGTGAGTTCAAGTATAAACCCTTGTCCTCCGTCCTGGTGAACGCGTCTGGTACAAGCTTTACTGCCTCCCGTCCCACTCGCGCATTAACCTACAGGAAACTCGGCTATTCACCTCCAAGGGAAATCGTTTGGCTAACCATCCAAGTCGGTGTTAACCGGTTTGGACACGACAGTATTATCCCATGGTTACATCTCTCATCACACATTCCATAAATTGGTAATACATTCAACCATGCACATCTTACCTTAAATAAAACTTGTTCACCAACCAGAGCATATACCTCAGTTACCGCTGAATCAAACTGTTATTGAAATATTCAAACGGTTATTTAAACACCTTTTTTACATGCTGCCCTGTCTCCAAGCAACCACTGAAATTGGTTTAAAATATGTAATTTATGTATGTTTGTATGTTGTGTGTGTAATATATATATATATCTTCTTCTTCTTCTTCTTTTGGCTGCTCCCGTGAGGGTCGCACAAGCGGATCATCCTTATATATATATATACACACTACTTTTTTTTTTTTCATATCCAAGGTTGAAGTGTCTAGTTCCTATACAACCCCCCCCCCCCCACCCACCCCACCCCCGTCCCAACCAATGTCAAAGTGTCACATGATGAATACTCATCAGAAAACTAAATGTAGTCAATGTAGTTTGCCATGGCAGCACTCCCCCCCCTCCCCCCTCCAGCTCACCCACCCTCATTTACTTGGGTAACGAATAGGTTAGAAGAATGAATCATAATACAGAAACACGTTGACATTTAATAAATTATGCCACCTGGTTGGAGGTTTAAAATATGGTGACATTTGGCATTTCGTAAATAAACGTGAACATTAAATAACAAAGGTGAATTTAATGTGGTCGAATTAAAGGCAATAAAGAAAACCAAGTATTATTTGGACTCATTGGCCTTTCTTTTGCTGATATTCACAATTTGGCACTACGATACAAAAACGATATTCGAATGCAGAAATATATAAACTTTCCCGACCTGAAAAACGATTCACAGTAAGGTTGTGTGAGGACTTTGGAAGGAACTTGCTGTAATGATCAGTAAGAAGCAATCAAATGAATGTAATTACAACACCAAAAAAGTGTCCAATGGGACCATTACTACAACTCACAGCACCGGTTAAACAAATAAAAATGCACTATGAAGGTTAAACATGAAGATGAGCACATTGACCCAATAAGTCTTACCAGTCCCCAGATAGACAGTGCAAGGCAAATGCTGTGGTTGTACAGAAAGGCAGGATGGGAGATGGGTTTAGCCCAAGGCCAAAGTCCAGCATCTGTTTTTGGCACGGCTAAAAAAAGAAGCGGATTTGGTGCCCGTTCATGTCACCATGCTGTCATGTGTATCAAAGAGCTTATAGTGACATCTAAGGCACTCCTGAGCTATAGCATGCTGGTAGTGGTGTAAGTCAGCCAGTTTTTCAACATCGTTTAGCACAAGTAGAATATAGCACCAGGTTGGCAAAAAGGGAGAAAGACACAAGTCTAATTTTTTGTTGAAACTCAAAATGACGAATGATGGGGTCAAATAATATGAAACAGCTTGAGTGTCTGAGTGTGCTATGGTTTTGTTAAAAGTAAACCAAGGTACTAAACAACCCAATCAATGCAAAAAGACAAGGTGTGACACATAATGACAAGCAAGTTCAAATAAACAAGACAGCAGGATCAAGATCCATAACGGAATGAAGAATGGATGATCCAGGATCACATTTGAATGCAAAAGCCTCAAAAACTAGAACGGCACTCGGTCGAGCACATACCTCCGCCAGGCTGAACAGTTTACATTTTGTATCCCACTGATAGGCCAGATCTTTTTTAAATAAATAAATTTAAAAATTTTAAATCGTTTTTGGCCGCATCTCTCAATGGTGAAGAATCACTGTAAACATTATCATATCCGGATCCAGATGCTGATCTTCACCAAAATCGAATAAATTTATCCTTGTTATACACCCAACCTGTCCACCATGTTTCGTCCGAATCCAGCAATAACCTTGTGAGATATCCTGCTCATAGACAGACATACAGACGTGTGGACAGACAGGGTTGAAAACATAACCTCCATCCACCTTCGGTGGCAGAGGTAAAAACATAGAAAATAAAATTTTAAAAAGCTTTAAAAGTACTTTAAGTAGGCCTGCTTACTGCATGGTGCATTTACCACTTTTATTATTGTAAGCAAAACAAACCTTATAAGTGGAAGTTAAAACACAAATCTAAATTCTTTAAAGGGACACTTCAGAGCATTTTTGATTATCCCTTTGCTTTTCCATAATAGGATTTCAAGTACAGTACTGTCTGATATGTTGGATTTAAAAAATAATTGAAATTATAGACGTGGTGTGAAACATTAATACAATATGCCTTTCTCCACTCACCACTTCCCCTTTACTATGGGATCAGTTACCATAGTTGTCACAATGAAGTATGTGCTGAAGAAAAGCCCAAAGAGTTCAAACTGACTCAAGAGAAAATTAAAAATAAAAATAAAATAAATACATCAAAAAGCACACAGGACACCTTCTACAACTTGCAAAGGCCAAATACAGCAAGCAGGGTTAGTAAATCATCACAGTCCTGAAATGTCCTCCACTAACCCACATTCACTCACCCCACTCTACCACCCACCCCCCCCCCCTCACACCATCCCAACCACCATGCTATGCCAACAGGGTTGTTATTTCAAATCAAATAGCATCAGGGTAATTCAGCCAAAAATAGTTTACTTTCGAGAAGCTAAAAATTGGAATTTCCAAATACCGCTGCCTTAAGTTGGTGGGGTGTGGGGGTAGTAGCATGGAGGAAACCCCATCCCCCACCCCCCCTAACTGAAATGTAAAATGATGCACACAAAAAAAAATCTATGTGAGCACCAGCCATCTGCCATTGAACAGCAGTGAATGAAATATTCATCATGGGTGAAAAAACTCTCCATGAGAAATCAACAACTTAAGATCTTCTGGCCTTACCCAGGACCTTGTTGCTTGACATTGTGCAAGTCTTGGTGTTGACGTCACGTGCTGGGACCTCCTTGGCATGAAGCTAAACTGCGTTAGGCCTGGTGTCAAAGGCTTTCTAAAAACACATGAGCCGATGCGGTTATTTGGCACTTGCATTCGAATAAGCACCTGGAGAAGAGGGGGTGGGAGAAGGTTTTTGTTTTTAACTGCATCACAGTATATCATAAACTCATTCAATACACATCTTGTTTGCATTGCAATTATCCCCCGATATGAACAAGAGAGTTATGGAAGGGCATCATGAGATCCTTATAATTTCTCCTCTTTCAAAACAACATAGGATATCAGTGTATTGTCGGTTACCCTTCTGTCCGAATAAGGCCATTTACATGAAACATGCAAACAGCTTGGTCAATTTGTTTTTCAGTGTAGAAGCTGCTGAACCACAGAGCTACAACACTAAGATAGCAAGCAGTGTAACTTCTTGTCAAGGACTCTCCAAAGAGACCAGACTACTTGCTACTTGCATTCTAGGCAGGTATTTGGAATTTGTTCAAGGTGCTAGCAATAACTTACCTTCTCTTCACGAAGAACAATCATGGAATCTTTAACGTCCACCAAATAACTAATGCTGGCAGATGGGATATCCAGCTTAACATCCATATAAGGGATGGCAGAAACACATTGATCCATCATCCTGCTTGTGATACACCAGGGAGACAGTTTGTAGCGAAGTTGAAAATTCAAACCCAACCTCTAGCTACACAGGCAACATACTGTGTACATATATATAATATTAAATATATTATATATATATATTATATAATATTATATATTATATATTGTTACGGCTGTGGAAATTCGCAACCACCATTCGGGTCCCGTAGGTGAGATAACTCTAAGTACATGTATAGTTAGCCCCAAACCCGTTGTTTAGAGGAATTTCCGTTTCACAGGGCTGTGATCCTTTGAGTAGCCTTTTTCTTCTTCGTTATTTTGGACCAATAATCCCCAACAACTCAAACACCGCCACCTTCGCCTCTTACCTCCACAACTCCACCCCACAAACATCGCTTCACCGCAATTCTCAAACGACGCCCGCCAACAACTCAAACACCACCACCTTCGCCTCTTTACCTCCACAACTCCACCCACAAACATGCTTCACCGCCATTCTCAACGACGCCCGCCAACAACCAAACTCCCACACCTCCGCCGTTCTACCACACGTCGTGCCATGGGCTGTGAATGCGTTCCTTTCGCCTCAAGAATCGGATCAGGAATGCTTCACGCCCCCTTTTCATCCATCCAATGACCGAGCATCGGGTAGTGAGCCCCGCCTCCGAACCCGCTGTGAATGCGTTCCTTTCGCCCCGAAAGGCGGATCAGGAATGCTTCACACCCCCTTTCATCCATCCAATGACCGAGCATCAGGTAGTTATGCCCCGCCTCCGAACCCGCTGTGATCCAGAAATTTACATATACGCCCTCCCCCGGGCTATATAGGCGCGAGCTCGGGGCGGGAAAAAAAGAGGAAGTCAAGTGGAAGCGGTGCAGTACGTCGGCAAGAAGTCAAGTTGCGCAGTACGTCGGCAGAGAAACCAAGTGGGAGCAGTGGAGTGGCAGCGGCGGGGTGTCGGGAGACGAAGTCAAGTCTGCAGTGTCGGCAGGGCAGTCGAGTCGGGAGACGGAGCTCGAAGCCGACGGGAAAGGCAGACGGGGAGCGCCGGAGAGAGCTCGCCGACCACGCCAGGGGCACGAAGCCAGGCGCAGCTACACTGACATTGCGGCTGCCCGCCATCGCGCCACGAGGCGCGGGTAGGACCCTTCGGTCTCGTGGACCTGGCCGCTCATCCAGGTTCCACGCGCATTAGGCCCACGGCCCAGTCTGACTCCCTTGCCTTTGAGGGGGTCTTTCCTTTGCTTTTGTGTGAATGCGTGTTGTGGCGCCGTGTCTTGTAAAGTAGAAACTGTTTAAGTGCATGTAATAAACCTTTGCTTGTATTCGGTAGTAATTCTTTCTTTGCATTCTTACTGTATGGCTGTATACGTGTGCTTGTGCCTGTGTCTGTGTCTGTGTAAATAAAGTGCTTGCATGTTGAATTGTTCCCCGTTTCGCTGCGTCCTTTCCTTTGTTGGGTCTCCATCTTGCTTCACGTAAAGGGTTCGAGTGGCGTGATCGCCCGATAATTAATTGGAACCGTCGAGGCCGCGATAACACCGCTCGGTTATCCCGATAGCACGGAACGGACCGCTTAAGCGGTTCGTGTCGAAGTCGACCTGCGGCGAGGTGCGATCGCCCGGTTTACCATCCACGTGGGTACTTAGGTAGGTCGAGTTTGGCGAACAACCCTATCCCACGCGGGTGGCCGATTGGCACGATCGTGGTGAGCGAAAGGCCCACCCGTGATGGCTCCCGGCGTTAGTCGGAGAGGGTCACGACAGAATTGTCCGTCCGGTGGGCGAGACGTGCGCGATTCGAGTCACGTGCCGTTCGCACGCCGGCGGGCGCGAATTCGCAACAATATATATATATCAATATATATATTATATATATATATATATATATATATATATTATATATATATATATGTCAGTGTGTGTGGTGTGTGGTGGTGTGTGTGTCTCCTCCATAACTGAAAAACCATAAAACCTAGCACTGAATGCATACTAAGAAAACTCCAAGGTAATGCAAGAGTGAAAATTGTGTGTTTGGGTTAAATAAAACACCCTTTTTGAAGATAATTAACGGCCATATTTAATTATATCCTTCATCAGTCGATCCTCGGCCACATCGCTCTCTGGGGTCTGAAGGCGTTTCCTGGGTAACCGCACTGGGGTCTGAAGCTGCTATGTTTTTTTGGCCTGCTCAAACTTAACTTGACTTGGAACAGGCCGCACGATTTCTTAATGATAGTTTTTTTTTTTCACTTTCCTCCTCATATTATCGAATGCCTGTTCATCATAGCTACAAATCGCTGGGTACATTGCAATGCTTATAAATGCCAGAGATGCCAGTGTTGGTGGCTTTATTTCATTTCTGCACATGCGATAACCTCGACAATCTCTTAAACTAAATGCCTTCTTACAAACCTTCTTATATTATCGAATGCCTGTTCATCATAGCTAGAATCGTTGTATATATCGCTTTTGTAAGTGTGAAAGTTTTCAAATTAGGAGCTTGGAGTGATTTCATGCATAATACGACACGATTTTCTATGATCTACTCTCACAGACTAATTAAAGTATATCATCGAAATATTATTTCGGTTTTGAGGATCGGATGTCGTCTGGACCAAATAAGTGTCAAAATCTGTTGTGAAATCTGATAATTTAAAGAAATAACGAGTCTTATAACTAAGCCGATATACCTATTTACTTTAATCAAGCAAGGCTATGTTCCTCCTTCTCCATATATACACAAGAAAATGTGAAATTTCCGAAGCATTAAACTTATCTTTTTTGACTGTTTGGAGAATTATATTGAGTGAACAAAAAATTTAGGAACATAACAAAATTAAAAAGCTTCATTGAGCTATATGATTTAATGCGTTCACTGCAAGACCTCACGCCCTGTCCCCCAGAGGGACTGCGTATGCAGAGCATCTGCCGGATCTGTGTCTGTATTTTCAGAGATTTCACGAGGTGCTCTACAGGGAATCAAAGCAAATCTGGTAAAAAAAAAACGGACGTTTTTTAAAAAAGGTTATAACATTTGCACGGACCCCGGACCGATGTACCACATCACACGTGCACAGACGAGCAGGCAAATGGCGGATTTTCTGCAATATCTATTTCAGGGAACCAGCTTCATTGAGCTACATGATTTAATACATTCACTGCTGGACCTTGCACCCCATCTCCCAGAGGGAGTGCCTATCCATAGCGCCTGCCATATCTGTGTCTATATTTTTGGAGGTTTTGCGAGGTCCTCTGCAGGGAATCAAAGCAAATCTGGTTAAAAAAAACACGAACGTTATTAAAAAAAGTTATAAGATTTGTGCGGACCGCGAACCGATGTACCATGGGACACGTGCACAAACGAGCAGGCAAAATGGCAGATTTTCTGCAATGTTTATTTCACAGGCAGTTGAACTTTGCGATGTCTGCAAGATTGTTCTGCATTAAGCAGCAACTCTTTTGCGGATAAAGTCATTTTATTTCATTAATTCATGATATTTCATGAACTGCTATGTGCGCGGTGAATTTGGGCTTTAAAGTTAAAGGTGCTCGTCATGGGCTTTAAAGTTAAAGGTGCAAAAGGTTCGTGCTTTGTCACCCTGAGCGAGTGGTTCGTGCTCCGTCACCCTGAGAGAGTGGTTCATGCTCCATCACCCTGAGCGAGTGGTTCGTTCCCCGTCGCCCTGAGCGAGTGGTTTGTGCTCCGTCATCCTGAGCGAGTGGTTCGTGCTCAGTCATCCTGAGCGAGTTGTTGTGAAATAATACCCGATTTCTGAGCTGTTTGCCGCTTTAACGTGTTTTCTAAATTACTGAGCCAAATATTTTTTCCACCCATCACACGCAGCTGTTTACAAAGAATAGTGTTTGTGAACATATCCCTGAAATGTCTATATAAATGTAACGTTGTTCTTTGGTGGAAGCGACTCAAGGTTTCTGGGTTGTATGCAGTAAGTACTGCAGTTCGTCATCACACCGACTCCAACCTGCCGATTCCCGAAAAATTGCCGATAATCAGCCAAGCACGTGTGTGTGTGTGTGTGTGTTGTTCATAAAGCATAACATATTCTCTCTGCTAACTCCCCAACCCCCACCTCTCTCTCTGTCCCATCCTTGCTCTACCCCTTCCCAATACAGTGCAGCACCCTCCTCCCACATCTCCTCTCTCACTCTCCCCTCCCCTCAATCTGTCTATCTGTCTCTGGACATATCTGGACGGTGGTTATGTCTGGACGGTGTTTGTCTCTGGACGTGTCTGAGCGGTGTTTGTCTCCGGCCAGCTTGACTCCGGACACGTCCGGGCGGCGTCTGTCTCCGGGCGGCGTCTGTCTCCGGACGCCTCTGGGTGGTGTTTGTCTCCGGACGCGTTCAGGCGTCTTTGTCTCCGGACATGTCCTGGCGGTGTTTATGTTGGGATGGGAGTTTGTCTCCAGACTTGTTTGGACAGGAATTTATCTCTGGACAGGAGTTTGTCTCCAGACCGTGTTTTTGCATGACCGGTAGAAAATGGATTTC
>CM068958.1:58451713-58463691 GCA_035128595.1 Eptatretus atami | reverse complement strand
GCCGGTTGACCGCTGTGGAAGCAACGGCAATCCACCAATTGTGTTTGTCATCGTTGCCGTGAGACTGTTTCCGTAGCACAGACGCTCTGCCAGCAGAGTGCACACCCAATGAATGAAGAATGAATTGGTGATGAGGCCGAAGCACAAGGCCTGCACACTGGATACTGACTGTTCTCACGGTGCAAGGGGAGGGGGGGGTGGTTCCCTCACTGTTGTTCACCACCTCCTCCCGTCCAGCTATCTCTGCTCTGAAGAACCCTGAGAAACAGTGATGGTCGGGGCACCCAAAAGTAGTATATCGTGTGTGCGAGATAAGGATTGTTACTTAAAATGGCTCACAAAGCTTTAAAAGAAGCCAAAAACATACACTATAAAAGAAGCCATGTGTGTGTGTGTGTTTCTGTGCGTGCGTGTTCCACACATTGGTTAGACAGTTCACCTGACTCCAAACACAATTTCTCCACTATGGCCGCCAATCGAGGAACCCTTTACAACCATTTACAACTCGAACCAGGAGTTCACATAACTGGTACTCAGGTACTCATGCATGGTAAAAAAAAAGTTTAAAAAAACACTAAATGCGTACTTCAAAGATGCTCCGCCAGCTCAAAAGCGTACTCGCACAACTGAGACTTTTGGTGGAAGCTTTTCTCAGCTCGTGGAGGTAAGGTTGTTCCGAGATAATTCTGATAATTGATATACTGTGATTAAGAAATTAAGTTAATAAATGATAACATTATAATTTACAAGTTATCTTGTAGGTTTATAACTTATAAGATTACAACAACAAAAAAAATAGATGTAAGGAGAACACGTGAGCAAAGAGGAAGAAGAGGAGGTTCAGGAGCACCTGGAATGAAAAAAACGAGCTGTTTGCAGGTGTCTCGTCTGGAGCGGATGTTCTGAGAAAGTTCTTACAGAGGAGTAAGACGCATACTAAGCTGAGAGGCGTTTGGGAAAGCAGACGAGCATGCTCAAAGCTGATTTTTTTTTTCATGAGTCCCAGATCATTTCTGCTGGTACTTAATGGAGAACCAAATGAAAAAAAATTGTGTGAACCGCTGACTATAACTGCTGAAAGCTGTGAAATTGTGTGAAAGGTGTGAGATTGTGTGAACTGCTGACTATAACTGCTGAAAGCTGTGAAATTGTGTGAAAGGTGTGAGATTGTGTGAAAGGTAGAGCTCGCATACCTCTGCCAAGCTGACTGTTTATGTATTGTATCTCACTGACAGGTAGGATCTGGATTCGGACCTGAACCAAAATCTAATCGGCTTGTTCTTGTTCATCCACCTAGTTTTGTCGTAACCAGTCCACAACTTTTTGAGATATCGTGCTATCTATCATTTTTGACCCTATCTCTCAATGGTGAAGAATCACTTTAAAAATTATAGTAGTCGGATGTGGATCTTCACCAAAACCTAATCAGTTCGTCCTTGTCACACACCGAACCTGTCCACCAAGTTTCGTCCGAATCTGTCCCAAACTTTTTAAGACATCCTGCTTACAAACAAACAGACAGACAGGGGTGAAAACATAACCTCTGTCCACGTTCAGTGGCAGCAGTAATTAACCTTTAGAACCCTTTGTAATGTACCCTTAAGAACCATTTATAAATACCCTTTAGAACCATTTACAAATAACCTTCAGAACCATTTATAAATACCCTTTAGAACCATTTTAGAAAATAACCTTCAAGAAAACCATTTATAAATACCCCTTTAGAACCATTTAGAAATAACCTTCAGAACCATTTATAAATACCCTTTAGAACCATTTAGAAATATCCTTCAGAACAATTTAGAAATAACCTTCAGAACCATTTAGAAATAACCTTCAGAACCATTTAGAAATAACCTTCAGAACCATTTAGAAATACCCTTTAGAACCATTTATAATTACCCTTTAGAACCATTTAGAAATAACCTTCAGAACCATTTATAAATACCCTTTAGAACCATTTAGAAATAACCTTTAGAACCATTTAGAAATACCCTTCACAACCATTTAGAAATACCCTTCAGAACCATTTAGACATACCCTTTAGAAGCATTTAGAAATACCCTTCAGAACCATTTAGACACCCTTTAGAAGCATTTAGAAATATCCTTCAGAACCATTTAGACATACCCTTTAGAACCATTTAGAAATACCCTTCAGAACCATTTAGAATTTGCCCTTAGAATTACCCTTTCGCTCAAGCAGCGATTTTAGTGCAGAGCTTACACAGGTGAGCTATTATTTCCGACTATTTTCTCCTAAAATTGTGACGGGTTTCCGTGTAGTCGGTGATATCGTGATAGGGGAGCAGGAAGTATTACATGTTCTGCTGTTGCGACGTGGGAATGCCCATTTGCTTTTATGAGCAGGAGGCGGCTGAGAGTAAAGATGGGACGACATTGAGAGGGGAAGGGCACGGGAAGGGATTGACGGCATTTGGTGGGGTGGGGGTCATGGGGGGTTTGAAGGCTTGAGTATGGGGAGGGGATCGATACCTTACGGTTGGGAGGGCAAAGCGGGGAGAACATGGGTTGGGTGGAGTAAAGATGGACAGAGCTGGGAGGGGAGGCGCAGCTTTTTTGTTGAGTGTCAGAAATTGTGTGTGTGTGTGTGTGGGTGTGTGTGTGTGTGTGTGTGTGTGTGTTTATCCGGTAGTGTGGTGGTATCCCACTGCCGTTGCTCACTTGTATAACAGGAATTTTTTTATGAGTCCAATTTGTATCCGCAACACAAGAAATTACGGTAACCATTTCGAAATTGCCACTCTTCTGTTGTATGGTGAAAATTATGTTTAAAAGACTTTCACTTACAGATTTTGCCCGAGCAACGGCAGATTAACCCAGTTAAGGCCTTGTCACACCTTGACGATTTAGCCAACGTATCCTGACGTATGCAAAATTGGCTAAAACACCGGCACACGTCGAATACGTTATGTAAGTTTGATACGTTAAGAGCACGCTGAAAAACACTGCCATACGTCGTAGTACGCTGGCTTTAATCGTTGTACTTTGCGGTTGTCCTCAAAATTTATGCATGCTTGAAATTTACGACGTATGCCAGCGTATGACTCACATGTTCCGCTACGCTGGCCATAAGTTGTAGGCACGTTATGCGATCGTTACACATGTCGACACCACGTTACTTGTAAGTTACTCATAAGTCGAAACACGTCGAGGTAATGATTAGCATACCGGAACTTATTTATAACCTATGAGTAACGTGTTGTAGGCACGTTAACACGATCGTTGCACACACGTCGAGGCACGTTATGCGATCGTTGACACCACGTCGAGCACGTTACTTGTAAGTTACTCATAAGTCGAAACACGTCGAGTATATGCTTAGCGTACCCAAACTTATTTCTAAACCTATGAGTAAACGTGTTGAGGCACGTTGCGCGATCGTTGACACACGTCGACACACGTTACTTGTAAGTTACTCATAAGTCGAAACACGTCGAGGTAATGTTTAGCGTACCCGAAACTTATTTCTAACCTATGAGTAACGTGCTTCTGAACTATGTGTAACGTACCTCCAACGCATATTGACGTATGTAGACGTATTTGATGACGTCTTCCGGACGACCACAGAACTTACTGAACTGTTTCTATTTACAGCTACCGTATAATGGCGTATTGGCAGCGTTTAAAAAAAAAATAAAAAAAAACACAATAACTTCCGATATTTCGCAGTGCCGTACGTCACGTCCGATTGCCTCTTCAGTTTGCTCATGTCTTATTCTTAGTTCCTCCTCTGTGAATATTTTCTGTTTGAGGATATGTCACGTCGACGTCGAAACTTAAAAGCAAATGTCCGAATATATTTTAAAATTCGTGATAGACTAAAAAAAAAAATAAAAAACAACAACAACAACTTCAGATATTTCGTCACGTGCCTTCACGGAGCCAAGGAGAAAAAAAGAAAAGTGCCTTGAGGAGAAATAAGTTCGGGTATGCAAAACATTACCTCACGTGTTTCGACTTATGAGTAACTTACAAGGAACTTGTGTCGACATGTGTCAACGATCGCATATCGTGCCTACAACTTATTCCAGCGTAGCGGAACGTTGGAGCCATACGGCGAGTACGTTCTAAATTTTCAGCATGCTTGAAATTCACGACGTACAAAACGTACCACAAAATATGACAGCGTACTTCATCGTTTCAGCGTGCTCTTAACGTATACACAACTTACCCATACCGTATTCGACGTGTGCCAGCGTTTAGACACATTTTCATAGGTCGGCATACGCTGGCTAAATCGTCAAGGTGTGACTGCGATGTTGACACTTCCAATTCTCAGGCGGTTATGATTTAAATCGGCGTGCGGCAGGTTTTTAACAGGCTACGCCACGAGTTCGTCGGCGATACGTGCAGCGCGCTATGCCTAAGTTAAACTATCGTTGGGCATAGGTTGTGAACGCCGACAACAGGCTAAGCATTGTTGGTATAAGTTATCTATAAGACAACGAAACGTTCTGTGCCCGTTACTAATATGTTATGCATACGACCAACACGTTATGAATACGACCAAAACTTTAAAAAAAACATCAAAATTTCAGCGTACGCCAACGTTTTACATACATTTTTATACGTTGCCATTGTCTGGCTAAATCGTCAAGGTGTGACAGCCCTTTAGTGTGAGGGAGTCGCCAGCAGAACGTACACACAGAGCATGCGCAAAAGGCTCCTTGAGCATTATAAGTCATTTCTAAAGTCACACACAACAAAATTAGACACAAGTGAAGGCCATTCAGACCCTCATGACTGCGCCACATCACCACCACACCAATTTATCAACACAAGATCAAAATAAGAAAATGCAAAATGTTTTTTTTTTAAAGTGTTTTTTTGTGGGGTTTTTTGTAGTTTTTTGGAATTTATTTTTATTTTTATTTATTTATTTCCAGGGGAGGTGGCATCGGCAAAGATGATCTTGGGCAAAAAACACATCAACCACACAACACCCCTTGATGAGACCCCCACCACCAACAACACTCCACACACATGCACACAATCACCCATCAACGCTCAAACTACCTACAAGTCCTGCCACCATCCCTTTTTCCCCCTATCTCCATAACTTCTGGGTACCTATCTGATTCTAATTTAAACTTATCTACTTTTTCGACTGCCACTACCTTTCCAGGGAGGCCATTCCATGCATTAACTACTCCGAGTAAAAGACCCCTGCCTTGCTACCGTATTAACTCTCCTCTTCTTTACTCTCAGGCTACGGCCCCTGGTTCTGTCACTGTCTACTCTGTTGAATAATTCATCTGCACTTATTTTATCTCCACCTTTCATTATCTTAAACATCTCTATCATATCTCCTCAAAACTGCCTTCTTCATAGTGTACTAGACGACCCGTGAACCCGTTGGGTTCCCTTTGTGATAGCAGTTGATAAAAAAAAATCATTTCAAAAAAAAAGGGATAGCTCCAGCGAACTTTACTGCTGAGGTTGTTTGCATTGACCAAATTCTCGCGAAGAGTACTTGACTGAATCAGGAATTGATTTTTAAATAATTATTTCATTGCCCGATTTGAACAAAGCTTGATACAGCACACCGCAGGCGAATGGTGAGTAAGGTAGCCCTAAAAATTTTGAGCTATCGTGTACCGTTTTGGCTGTATTTCAGGAACATACATACATATACATATATATGTATATATATTCAAGATGAGAGTTTTAGTAATATATAGATAAAGCCCTGTCCCCTTCAGCTGCTCCTCAGAGCTAAGTCGAGCTCGGCCCAGAATCAATCGAGTAGCCCTGTGCTGAACCCTCTCCATGGCATCGATGTCCTTCCTCTCGCTCTATCGAGTGCAGTCTGTGGCTGCTGGTTGCATCATTGGTTGGGACGCGGCTATGCCGCTGATGCAGTGTCCCCCTTACCAGTACACTGGTACTCATTTTGCCGACCTCGGAAGGATGACAGGCTGAGTCAACCTCCTGGTGTATTTTAATTCAGCGGCCAACGGGGCTTGAACTCAGGACGCTAGGATCCCAAGCCACCACCCGAACCACTAAGCCAACACCAGGCTTGATGTCCTTCCTGAACTGTGGTGACCAAAACTGCACACAATATTCTAGATGTGGCCTCACTAAATTATTGTACAATGTTAACCCCACCTCTTTTGATTTATATATGATTCCCTTCCGAATACAACCTAAAACCCTGTTTGCTTTACCGATAACTGCCTGGCACTGTGTTGCCTGCTTACCTCCCATATCTATTACCACCCCCAGATCCTTCTCCTGAGTGACATGCTCTAAAATTACCCCTTGCATCCTGTAATCTCTATTTTCATTGTTCTTTCTCATCTCCAACACCTTACACTTGCTCAGGTTAAATTATATCCTCCAATATATTGCCCAATCCATACAAGTATCAATACTTTCCTGAATCTGATCACCACCCCCTCTGATATTCAGATTACCTCCAAGCTTTGTATCATCTGCAAATTTGGAAAGCTTACTCTTTTCCCCACTATCCAAATCATTGATGTAAATAATGAATAGTAATGGTCCGAGTACTGATCCCTGAGGTACCCCACTACTTACATCCTCCCAGCAAGACATCCTCCCACTCACAGGCACTCTTTGCTTCCTATCACTAAGCCAGTTTGCAATCCAATTAACTACCTGACCAGCCACTCCACAAGCCCTCACTTTGGCTAACAACCTCCTATGTGGTACCTTATCAAATGCCTTCTTAAAGTCTAGATATACTATGTCCACTGCCTTTCCATCATCCACCCAATCAGACACTGCCTTATAGAACTCTAAACGATTTGTTACAGAGGAACTACCTTTGGTAAACCCATGCTGACTACCTTTAATTAGTTTGTATCTGTTTAAATGGTTCCTCATCTGGTCCCTAATTAATATCTCCAACACTTTCCCCACAACTTAAGTCAAACTAACAGATCTATAGTTTCCCAATTCTTTTCTGGATTCTTTCTTAAACTAGAAGGGCACTCAGTAGAGCGCATACCTCCGCCATGCAATGCGTGATCCACGAGAACATATCGGGCCCCATACATTTTTGAAATATCATGCTATACAGTACTACATCGTTTTTGGCCCTATCTCTCAATGGTGAAGAATCACTTTATAAATTAAATAATTCTCGTATCCAGATTCGGATTCGGATTTTCATCGAAATTGAGTCAATTCTTCCTTGTCACACACCCAACATGTCCACCAAGTTTCATCCGAATCCGTCTGCAACCTTTTGAGATATCGTGCTATGTATCATTTTTGGCCCGATCTCTCAATGGTGAAGAATCACTTTAAAAATTCCATCGTCAGATCCGGATCCTCACTAAAATCGAATCAGTTCGTCCTTGTCACACACCGAACCTGTCCACAACATTTCATCCGGATCTGTCAACAGCTTTTTGAGATATCCTGCACACAAACAAACACAGAAAGGGGTGAAAACATAACCTCCTTCACCTTCGGTGGTGGAGGTAATAACTATTCCTTTCACACCGTGAGACGTATAGAAGCTTCCAAGGCAGTTTCATTGGCTAAGGAATATAATCCTGGACGGATCGCCACTCCAATGCAAGATACTGAAAGGGCTTTTTACTCCAGAAAGCTGGTACTCATTCTGCCAACCTCAAAAGGATGACAGGCTGAATCAACCCACCTGGTGTTATTTCAACAGCACAACAGGGACACAAACTCAAGACCCCAGGATCTTAATCTAGCCATCTTCACCATTAAGCGAACACCAGGCTTTCAGAAACACAAAGCAAGAGTTTAAAAGACCCTTCCTACGTCCTTTTTCTCAAGACTGTGTGAGGTCAGGTCTTCTATGAACTCTCTAGTCGTCAAGTGGTTTATATTCTATGCAAGATGGCGGTCCATTTGACAAGCGAGGTGACAGAGGGCTAATGATAACAAAAAAAAGGCAACATACTGATTTTAAGACAGTAGGGCCACAGGTGGCTAAAAAAGAAAGAAAATAAATTAACAAATGAGCCCTTTATTTATTCCCTTCATGGATCCACCTGTGGCCCCACTGCCTGACTGTCGCTATGTTACCTTTTCCCCATCACTCCCTTCCAAGAGCCTAGATGATTTTCATTCACAAAAAAACATAAATCGGTGTCAGGTGTAACGACCCCTCCCAGGTCCTAAATTTTCGGTCTTCATCTTTTCAGTTCATGTTTCAAACTGATATTTTTAAGCTTCAGCACTCAGAACAATTTCTGGTGTTCCATATCCTCAACATCTTATTTTTACTCTTTTAAAGATTGTCCCTAAATATCAGGGGTGTGTTAAGCCTGGTGTTGGCTTAACGGTTAAAGTGCTTGGCCTAAGATCTTAGGGCTTCACCATAGGGGACTATAGGTTTGCTCTCCACCTGTTTCCTCTCTCCCAGTTAGCTGCCCTCTTCTTAGCCACCCCAATCTGTCCAGTTATCTTTTTGGAATTCTCCTCTTTTGTCATTCTCCCTTGTTGGTATTTTTTGCCAGAAAGGTTTTTGGTTTCTCTTACAGGTGTTTTATAAACTCGTTCTTGGTAATTTCTAGCCAGGTGAGTTAGAGATGCAGGTATAGTCTTGTTTTCTTCGTGCTCATTTACAAGTCCAAATCGATGATCTCTTGAGCTTTTTTGTTTTTACCATTCACGCTGAAACCCACAACTGATATTCAGTGCACCTGGTTCAACTCCGTCAGGCCACTGCGTCCTTCATGTCTCGGCAGGTATATCATTTGGGATGCACTGGTTTTTGTAGAATATATTGTGAATCGCAAGCAGTCTCCTTGTGTGTTGTTCTCCAGTTTCTTCTTTATCCTTTCGGCCATTTTACTATGTCGCAGCTCTGGATTTTGGTACACTGGCACTGAGAGCTGCTTTACAGCGTTCATAGCGTTTCTTGGGGAGACGTATGCTTTGCAGGATTAACCATGTTGAAGCTGTAAAAGAGAAGTACTGTACTTTTGAAGAACAGCTTGGGCTTTCCCTAATTTATTTTTAAAAGTGTGTGAACTTTTGTATTTTTTTCAAGATAGCTCTCCTCCCACCACACACTGCCCTCCCACACTCCCCCATGCATCTTTCAATAAAATCATTGTATTCAAAGGTGGGTTGACCTGTTTATCATCTCCTACTAAACCCGTGACTCATTGTACTGGCAATCCAGGTTCAAATGTCACACAGTACTGTATATCTATCTGTCCATTGTCTGCAAAAGTCCTTGCAATTCACATGAAAGTACATTATTCACTTGTTATGTGTACCTACAGCTCTAGATGTGTTTTATCAATTTTTGTCTTGAAAAAGCTGTCACATTATTTTTTTTTATTAACTTAAAATTCTTGCAATCATAATTTAACACCTTTCTTCTCGATGGTGTTTTAAGACATTTGACTCATCATGTCTATGCCTTATCCACACCTCGTTAAGAGTAATCGACCAATTTATAAATCTACAAGTCTCTATCCTTCCCCGGAAGTGCTGCTGTTACCAAAACAGACTTATGGAAAGTATACTGGGTGGTTTGTCATTGCTTTCCCAGCAGTGGAGCAGGAATTGGGATTCGGCAATGGCCTACTCTTTACCGTTCTCCCTATGTAAAGGCGCTGTCACACCTTGACGATTTAGCCAACAATGGCAACGTATAAAAATGTATGTAAAACGATGCCCGCTGAAATTTGATGTTTTTTTAAGTTTTGGTCAAATTCATAACGTGTTGTCGTATGCATAACATATTAGTAATGGCACAGAACGTTTCGTTGTCTATAGATAACTTATACCAACGAATGCTTAGCCTGTTGTCGGCTGCAAACCTATGCCAACAGAAGTTTAACTTAGGCAAGACGCGCTGCACGTATCCCGACGAACTCGTGGCGTAGCCTGTTTAAAACCGCCGCGCCGATTTAATATCAAACCGCCTGAAATTGGAAGTGTCAACCACGCAGTCACACCTTGACGATTTAGCCAGCGTTATGCGACTATGAAAATGTTCTAAAACGCTGGCACACGTCGATACGGTATGGGTAAAGTGGTATACGTTAAGAGCACGCTGAAAAACGATGAAGTACGCTGTCATATTTCGTGTATCTGTACGTCGTGAAATTTCAAGCATGCTAAAATTTTACGACTACTCCCGTATGGCTCACACGTTCCGCTACGCTGGGAATAAGTTGTAGGCACGAATAGCTATCGCTACACACGTCGACACGTTCCTTGTAAGTTACTCATAAGTCAAACACGTCGAGGTAATGTTTTGCATACCCAAACTTATTTCTCCATCAAGGACACATTTCTTTTTTCTCCTGGCTCCTGAAGGCACGTGACAAAAATCTGAATGTTGTTGTTTTTTTTTTTGTTTTTTTTAGTCTATCACGAATTTAAAATATATCGGACATTTGCTTTTAAGTTTCGACGTCGACGTGACAATATCCTCAAACAGAAAATATTCCAGAGGAGAACTAAGAATAAGACATGAGCAAACTGAAGACAATCGACGTGACGTAACGCAGTGACGAAATATCGAAATTGTTTTTTAAACGCGCCAAACCCATATAAGCTTGAAATTAGACATGTTCAGTAAGTTCTGTGGTCGTCAATCAATCAAATACGTCCCATACGTCAATATGCGTTGGAGTACGTTACACATAGGTCAAAGCACGTTACTCATAGGTTAGAAATAAGTTTTGGTACGCTAAGCATACTCGACGTGTTTCGACTTATGATAACATTACAATTAACGTCCCTCGACGTGTGTCAAACGATCGCATAACGTGCCTCGACTGTGTCAACGATCGTGTAACGTGCCTACAACACGTTACTCATGGTTTAAAATAAGTTTGGGTACGCTAATCATTACCTCGACTGTTTCGACTTCATGAGTAACTTACAAGTAATGGACGTGTGTCAACGATCGCATAACGTGCCTACAACTTATGACCACGTAGCGGAACGTGAGTCATACGCTGGCATACGTTAAAATTTCAAGCATGCTAAAATTGAGGGACAACCGCAAATACAACGATGAAACCAGCGTACTACGACGTATGCAGTGTTTTCAGCGTGCTCTTAATGTTATCAAAACTTACCCATAACGTATCACTGTGCGCGTTTAGACACATTTTCATAAGTCTGCATACGCTGGCTAAATCTCAAGTGTGACAGCGCCTTAAACGCTGACACATAGGATACTTATCCCGTCCCCACACAGTGAGAATCAAAGTTTTGCAATCACTTGTGTGTGTCTGTCTGGGTTGTAGCTTCTTTTCTTTTTTTTAACCATTTGAGCTGTTATCTAATGTTCAACAAAGCTTTATTATGAGAATAGGGAGAAAACAAATTAAGCTAATTTGGTCAAAAGGACAAAGGTACCGTTTAGCATATGGATAAGAAGTCAGAATATAAAGCGGACGGGCTTTGCATTTTCAGATGCTTTCGAGTTTAAAAATTTTCGTGCACAAAATCGAGGCTCATGGAAGATACAGAACACGGAACACATCAGGATGCAACAGAACAAAATGAACGGCAGAAAAAGGGGTAAAAAAACCCAACAGAAAGGTTGAGGGACAAAATAGAGGGAGACTCGGCCAAATAATGGATGTGGGGAAGAATGAGGGGTCGAAGAGAATGCATGGGTGGAAAAGATGGATGCAGCTGCAAGGTCTCAGGAAGGAAAAATTGGAAAGAGGTGGGCTTGGGAGCAGGGGATTAACGTGAGTAAAAAAACAAAAAAACATCATGGCTTTGGATGGGGGATAATTCTGAGATGGTGGTGAACAGCTGACTTAAAGACCTGGAGAAAAGGATGAGATTGAAGAGAATGTGGAAGTTGGTTACACAGGTGGGAAAAACAGAGGAACGAAGGAGTGGAGGTGAGCAGTGATCCTAGATTTATGTAGTTTCACCATAGGGGGGGGGGGGGACGACGAACAAAGCATGGAAAGAGCAGAGGGTGCAATCCAGAAAGGAAGTGGCAGAAACCACAAG
>CM068958.1:58386003-58427951 GCA_035128595.1 Eptatretus atami | reverse complement strand
TCTGTTTGTGTGCAAATGGCTGCCAGATTCGTAACACGATATCCTGTGTCGGAGTGGCGACCCATCCAGGATTGTGCCTAATAGCCAAGGAGACTGTTTAGGCAGCACCAACGCTCTGCACAGAGTATGGTCCCAATGGACGGATGGATGGATTTTCTTCACACACTAACAATTCTGAATGCGGCTAAATTTGAAAAAGCATTTCTGTTTTTTTTGGAGAATTTAAAAATGGCAACCGTAATGGCCACGAGAAGGCACACTCAACAGACATTAAACCTAACATTTCGTGCATAAATTACCAAATATTGGTGCTTGCAACAGTTGGGCAGCTGGTGTTTGGCCACCCTCTCCAACGGTTACACAAGAAGTGGCATCTAGGCTTAGCGATGGCTACTCCCCACATCCTCTTCCATTGAAGCATCGTTCAATATCAACTCTCCACTCGATCAAATATCTTAAGCTCAGGGAACAGATGTTCCTGCAGAAAAGATCTTCCGTGCTGGCCTCACTTGTCTCGCCCTTCCCTGAGCCTCGATTTTGTAAACAAATAAATAACAAAAACAAACGCAAAGCCACTATTTTTGGGGACCTCGGGTTGGACAAAAGTTCTGGAAATGGTCAATCGCCGTGGGAACAGAGTATCTGGAAGGTGTGGCACTTTTTAAAGGCCATTACACCCATCGGCTTCATAAAGTGCAGAAAGCTATCAGGCTGCAATCCTCTGTGCTTACACAGGTGGTGTCTTGCTGACATGGTTAAAAAAAAACTAAGCTCGGTTATGACCAACACAGTTCTACAAATTCATTACACCATTGCAGTGGGGGGGGGGGGGGGGAAGAATCCGATGCAAAAAAAAGAAGAAAAACTGCAGATGCACCAACGAATGCTGTGAGTTATGGCGTGATGAATGCAATCTTATAACCTAAGAAGAATGTGCTCATTTTAATTCCTCTGTGCCTCTCCCCCCACCTTTCATCCAGAAACAAAATGTAGCCCGTGTCTCCTTTTGTTTCATTCACAAAGCTGCAAATCAGTATCTTTAGTAACCAAAGTGTACACGATCGTTGAGGCCTTTCCCAAGCTAATG
This sequence comes from Eptatretus atami, assembly GCA_035128595.1. Taxonomy (NCBI): domain Eukaryota; kingdom Metazoa; phylum Chordata; class Myxini; order Myxiniformes; family Myxinidae; genus Eptatretus; species Eptatretus atami. Next base: position 58,426,864 of record CM068958.1, on the reverse strand, counting down.
CCTAATGGCACGGCCTGAAGGACTGCGGTTAATATGCCACCGACTTGTCAAGATGAAGCCCAAAAAAAAAAAACCCCAAAACAAACAGCAACAATTAGCAGTGTAAAGCAACACGAGGGGAGGAATGTAAGATTCAAAAACATGTTAAATGAGTCAATATTTCAGATACTAATGCAATGCAAAGGAATAAGGTGACAGAAGATGCAAATGAAGAAAGGGGTAAGCTCATGACCTCACCGCGGCAGGTATGAAGGACGAGAGGCAGTAGCCGTATATGCAGACGAGTTCTAGGAAAGAATACGGTGCAGGAGCTCCTGCATGGCCGTGCCACCACACCAAGCAGCCCCACAGTGCCAGAGGAACCAGCCACGCGTACGCATACACTGCCGTAGCAGCAATGGATACTGCATAGGGAAGACGCGTAAAGGGACCTCTTCAATTTACTGAAGTGAAAACCAAAAAACTGGGCATTACCATTTTCTGCAAGTCAAGTGACCATGGAATGGTGTACTAATCCATACATTAGTGTGTTGTAGAGTCTTTTGTTGGGATGAATAGCTTTCAAAATGAAGTTTGAGGTAATAAAATGGGAGAAAATCAATCAATTTTATTGGATTTGTACATTCAATAAATGAAGTGAAATTAATGCCAAATATGAAAACGTCGTCGTCAACTGAAGTGTTTCTCATCACAAGTGGGGAACTCGCATAATTCAACCACGAGGTGGTTTTACCCGAGACCATACGGTTTGTGCCGGGTGGTTACACATCCACCAAGGGAAAGTAACGAGACATGCCCTTAGGTTCTACGGTGAGAAACTCTGCAGGAACATTCCTTCGTTGTACACCTGCCGATGTGCTCTGTGTATTTCATGAAGCAGCACCGGCTGTGAGGCGAGGTGGACTCGGCGATGCAGGTGCACACACAATCCCTACAAAGTCTGCTGCTGCCTCCGAACAGTGGTTACCATCGGTACGAAAGCCTTAATGAATGAATTCTTATTTGCATCATTTTAAAATATCAGTGAAGTAGTTTTGCACCGCGTATGTTAGAAAGTTGTTCAATCATTGCACTTGAACATGACATGATGAATGTTAGTACCAAAGTAATTTCAGGCACACCTGGTCTGATCCGCCTCACAAGTCTACGCCAATACGACGAACGAAGTAGACCGCCACAGATGAACTGGTAACAATATATCCCCGTCATCAAGCGTAGGCAAAGCCTTACTCCGAACTTCAAAAGCTTGTGGAAATATGGTCACCCAGAAGTCAAATTGATCAATATGTTTATGTCTACGCGTTTGTATTTTGTATTGTGTTCAATCCTTTGTTACACTGTTAATGTCTGTGTTGTAATGCAGCGATACCCCGATTTACGTCTCCCCGTTTTTTTTTTTTACGTCGTTTCGCAAATGCGTCGTCACATTATTAATACCATGACCTGATTCACGTCCCCTCAACTCACACTTACGTCCACTTTAAAAGCCATCAATTTTTATTCTCCAGTGCTTTCAGAACTTACAAGACTGATAAAAATGGCAGAATACATCGCTAAAGGACCAAATCTGGAGATCGCAAAAATCACCAAAAGAACTACTGTCCTTTGCTTCGTGCATAATAAATGTACTGCACGGTAGATTGGCTACGAAGCAAGAGGCATCGTAAAAACGTTTCCTGTGAAGTGAGATTGGATGTTATTCATCGAATGGATACTGGTGAACACGCCACTGATGTTCATTGAACACAGAGAGAGAAGAAGAGGTCCTGCCAACCTTGACTGGTTTATTTTTATTTAAATATGTGTAATTGTTTTTTGAAAAATTAATTTATACGTATGTGTACTTGAATATAACTGTGATTGTTCATAAAAGGGTAATATCAGAGGAGCCATTCAAAAATTACGTAGCACATAGAGGTGAGTGGGGTGTATGTCCAAGCGTCACGGAGTGCTTCGGGGGGTGGAGGTGGTTTCCAGTGTCGATACGTAACGCTAAATCAATCAATGACAAATTTGGTCAAGGCACCCTTTATTACCTCCACCACCGAAGGTGGATGAAGGTTATGTTTTCACCCCCGTCTGTCTGCCCGCTTGTGAACAGGATATCTCAAAAAGTTGTGAATGGATTCAGACAAAATTGGGTGGAGAGCTTGGGTATGTGACACTGACAGATTAGATTTTGGTGAAGATCCAAATCTGGATCTGGATCGAATAATTTTTCAAGTGATTTTTCACCAATGAGAGATGGGGCCAAAAACGACATATGGCAGGATATCTCAAAAAAGTTGTAGACAGATTCAGACAAAACTTGGTAAGCAGGTTGGGTATGTAACAAGGAAGAATCGATTCGATTTTGGTGAAGATCCGAATCTGGATCCGGATCCGAGATTTTTAAAAGTGATTCTTCACCATTGAATGATAGGGATAAAACGACATCTCGCATGATACGTGAAAAAGTTAGAGACGGATTCAGACGAAACTTGGTGGATGAGTTGGTTCGGTGACAAGAACAAGCTGATTAAATTTTAGTTCAGGTCCGAATCCAGATCCAGCCCGTCAGTGGGATACAAAACGTACACTAATCAGCCTGGAGGAGGTATGCACTCCACCGAGTGGCTGTTCTAGTTTAAAGATACAAGTATTTAATGATACACTTATTCAATACATTAATGATAAAAGCGAATCGCTTTATTGAAATTCCATCATTGCTTTTTCCACAGACACTTAATCTCATTTGCAAATAAAAGCAATTGAACATATTTAGAAATGATTACATCACTCTGAGCGATTAGTCTGATGACGTCATTACAGGGATTCCGACTGTTGCCGAGACTTATTGACGGTACACTGTCCCATATTTACCTTTTCAAATAAGTATAGTTCGTAGAAACTGAAATTTTTTTTAAAAAACAGGATAAAGGTATTAAATAGGGGGATAAGGGGGAGTCTTCATTGAGCATTACGTAATATTTTATGGTGTGTCTGTTGAAGCATTTTGAAACGTTATAGGGTGGTGGAGGGGTGGGGGGTGTCAGATTTGGGCAAAAAAATGGTGTCATTTTTGAATGGCCCTATAAGTAAAAAGCGAAATATAATACGTGAAGTGGCGATGTTAGGAACGCATGCCCCATCCATTGGGACCATACTCTGTGCAGAGCGTTGGTGCTGCCTAAGCAGTCTCCTTGGTTATTGGGCACAATCCTGGATGGGTCGCCACTCCGACACAGGATACCAGCATGCTGGCACTCATTTTCCAACCTCGGAAGGATGACAGGCAGAGTCAACCCCACCTGGTATTAATTCAACAGCTGAGCGGGATTTGAACTCAGGACCCTAGGATCCCAAGCCCACCACCCTAACCATTTAGCCAACACCAGGCATATGCATGCCCCCCTTATCCCATTAATTCTTATGAAAAACATTGCTCTGATTTACATCGTTTCAATAATTGGTGCATTTTGCAGGAACACATCCCCGAGGTAAACCGCGGTCTTACAGTAATGTACTTCCTTTTAAAATATTATCTAATTTGGGCTTGTAATTGTGGTAAAGGGGGCTTGTGGCCCGAGGATAGGAGTTGTTTGGGGGCTGGACCTACGATCTTCTGATTAGCTTTGGCTGTCCACCATTGGCCTAGGTGATAAGCAAAATGACCAAGGTATCACATCCTCATAGTCTTATGTACATGGCAATGAAAGTACATGAATGTTAGACAACATTGGATAAACCTAAAACAAGATGAAACACAAGAAAGCAGGTCTAAGCTTTCCCAATAACCTTCAATGACCTTTCCCCCTCTTCTCTACCATCTGCAAATTTGCTTCTTTGCCCATACACTCCCAACCAGTCTTTCAATGTGCTGCTCACCACCATATCACGACATCCTCTGTGGCGGGTGTTCACCTGCTCACCACACCAATGTTCGTATGTGACCTTCTACCCTTTATCACTTAGCTTTACAAATGAAAATAAAGATTGAAGCTCGATTCTTACTTTTCAAAAATAAAAAATAATGAATGCAAAATGTGCAGATGAAGCCTGATCTCCATCGAGTTACTTCCTCCTCAGACAATATCCTCACGAGTCTCAACCATTCCCAAAAGGATGGACGACGCTATCGTAATCGCTGTGTGTCAGTGCATGAGTGGGCAGACAGATCTACTTCAATGTAGATCGTTTGTTCTTCGATCTAACGTAATCAACATATGCCTGCACGTTCCCCGAAGGAACAGGAGATGCTATTGTAACGGTGCCACATCAGTTTACGAGCGAGTCCACACCAGTCGTGAGGTCTACCGTCACCTTTATTCCCCAGCAAGGCTCTGCGTTGTTAAATTGTCAATCTTGTTGTTTCTATAAGTTACTGACAAAGCATTGTTTTTTTTATTTCCCTGGGATCTTGGGAAGGCAAGATATCTCTAAAGTAACATGACTTGATCGCTTCCGAGTTGTCTTCTGGATGTAACGCCCAGCAATATGTGACATTTCGTGGCCAACCATTGACCCCAAATAAATGACTGTCCAAGGAGATTCACGAAGTTAAATTTGCGGCCTAATGATGCATTATTATTCCAAGAATGCAATATGGAATTTTTTATTATTATTATCAGATCAGATCTGATAATTATCAGATCCAGAAAACCTCACCTTTTGAAATAGTTTCCCTTTAATGACTGAGGGGCATGAAACATGGTAATGTGATCATGTTAATGTGCATTGAAAACAACATGACAAGCACTTTAATTAGGCTACACAATCTAGGTGACCATTTCACAGCACAGGTTGTATTGTATGAAGTGTTCGCACAAGTGAGCCGAATCAGACAAGGAAGAAAGCAAAAACTGACACTCTGCTCACCTTTCTGAAACTCCGGTGTATAGCGAAATCCACTTTCTCCTCTGTGCACCAAAAAATTGGAAAGGTTTCCACTGATGCTGATGGCAAAAACCAATGTAGCACAGATCCAAAAGGGCCCTGTTTCAAAAACACGCGTGCATATGTACGTGCACACACACACACACACACACACACACACACACACACACACACACACACACACACACACCTTAGCCATACTGTCACGTCGATGGGTGAGTGCTTTTTAAACAATTGTTAATAGCTGCTCGTACAAGTTTCACAAGTGAAAGGGAAGACAATTGGGGAGGAATGTTTTATTAAGCTATTTATATGTAGAATTGTCTGCAGGAAGATTACGAGACACAGCAGCAGTCAAGGAGTTTAAAAGGAAAACAGATGTGTACATCGAGGTAAAGGGAATGATAGAACACAGGAAGTTGTATAATGTTGGAACATTGTGCCAAACAGCTGTGCCCATATCTGAAATTTGTCCTTTAAAAGCTGAGACTAATTCGGTGTTTTGTTTGATCAAATGGTATTTGATGAAACAACTACGTGAACCAACACTTGTGCTCGGGGCACAAATGTACCATGACTGACAAAAAACCCCGAGTGAAGACTGCCCAGGATTTTAGGACTGACCGTAGAGATCTGGTTTATTGCGGATGTAATGCCGCACAAAGTTGCGCTTCGGCAGAGGAATCATTGACCCCTTGATGCGATTTAGGACCTGATGAAGACAAAGTGGAACAATGAATATTGTGGAAATCGTTTAACAATAAATAACACGTTTTGATAGGTATACTTTCGGGAAGGTACAAACACGCTATTTGAGCACCGTCTGTCTGTCGACACTTAACCCTCTGCGGTTCTGTTCTTACATGAGCCATGACATCTTTATACACCAAAAAAAAATTCATTTAACCGGAGATAATCAGGAAAAGCACTTTTCTGGATCAGTGATCTTCCTGCCAAAATGATATTTAAAAACGAACTCTGACAAAACCAGCTGTGTGTGCTGCTTCGCCTGAAAACAGGTTCAGTGTTGCGAAAGCAGGCTCATGACAAGGGTTACACTGGGGTGGTTTGCCTTTGCATCGTCAGTGGTAAACAAGGGCAAAGTTTTAGAATCGATCTGTTAAGGGTGACTCATATATTCTTCATGAAATACATCGTGGGATCTTTCGCATCCACCAGCTAATGCTAGCGGACAGGAGGCCCAGTTAAATGTCCATCCAAGGGATGGATGACGGTGCACCGTGTTACACAATACACCTCCTGCAAAATGCCAATCGGGCAGTTTACAGTGGATCAGGAATCTAACCAAGATTATACAGCTCAAAAGTAAGTGCGCTACCTCCGCACTATCCCGTCAGACCTGACGAATCCAGCGTGCAACTTCAGAAAAATACATACCAGGCGTGCTAATGCAATCGTAATACGAAGAATCACAACACATAGTTCACAAGTCCTCACACGGAGAGTCATTGTGGGGCGGACAGTGTACAAGTTACACGCCAGAAAAAGAAAGAATCATGTATGAAGTGCATTCCAATTAATTATATGTAGACTATTTTCACAATATCAATTGTTTAAGCAGAGCTATCAAGATTTTAAAAAGAGGAGCTCTGCCCTCTTTAACCAAGACTTGTTGCTCCCTGCTTGTGTCATGTTACGTGTGTTCTTCATCTTCTCTATCCCCTCTTATCTCCCTTCACCTTCCTTAAAGAAAACCATTGCATACTCCATTTTCCACACCATACTCTTCTTTTAATACTTTTTTTCCCCCACCAAACTTCATTGTAGTGCGGCAATTTCAAGCAAACGGGCATTTTGATTATGAGCAGTTATAGAAGAAAACATTGCTCAAAATCGAATATTCGTAATTTAAATGATATTCCCAGTGGGTGATGCTTACTTTGATACCTATACAGCTGGCAAGTTAAATCTGAGAGCAAAGCTATTCGATGAGTTTTCAGGTTCTGCAATCAGGGACATACCTGCCGCGTGTCCACATCGAAGAAGGTTTGGTAGTAGCTGAAAGTCCAGAAAGAGCTGCTCTTTTTCTGGCCAGCAAGCAGCTGTAAGGTTTATAAGAGAAACAAAGTTAATTTGGCTGGAAGGGAAGAAAATGTTGGAGTATATTTGGCACAATCAAAACGAGGTTACATGCGAATGACATAATACAGAATAGATCTGCACCCACAAATCACTCAAAAATGTCACAGAATTATATAATTACATACTACAGTGAAGAACCAGTCTTACTCGTGAAGACTCGTGATGATCTGCATTAAGGAAAGGTCAAATGATGGATGAAATGAGAACGGCACTCGGTAGAGTACATAGTCTTGCCTCGTGCGCTCATTCTGAAACACAATACTGTTGCGGGGCGGGGGTCGGGTGAGAAGACCCATGGTGGGAAGCTATGTCGATTCCCACCAGACTCCCGGAATTGTAGGCCTCCTTACGACCGTGAAGCCAATAACTCAAACGCGTGACCTAGGTCCTCCCGTCTCTGGGTTAATCGGGTTACCTAATTAATCACGTGGTTTAATTACCGGGGACATGCCCCCGGTACGCCTTGTCCGAACCGGATCACTCTACTGGATCGGATCACTTTTCCAGATGATGCAGCCGAGCGACACTGCCAGGACGTACTGGCGAAAAGGAACGGATCGTTGGAATAAAGTCCCGGCTAAACGAGATTCGGACCATGTTGGATCAATGAAAGAAACCACAAAGACAGTTGGGAACATTCCTAATAATAATTTATTAACAATTGGGAGGAAAGGTTGTGGCACATCAAGATTTATTGGGGTGTGTTGTGCAGAGATAGGGAGAGAGAGTGTGGTGAGCAAACAAACAGGCAACTACAAAAGGGGACACAGAGCAGACTTAACACGAATAACCAATAATGATAACGATCTTCTGCAGTCAAACTTAAGCAGACAGGCGCCAGGACACACACACAACACACACACACACACACACACACCAACACACAACACACACACAGACAGACACAGACAGACACAGACAGACACAGAAACCCGATGAAGAGAAGTTTTGAACCAGGAAGGGAAAAGAGTTGAGGCTACGTTTCTGGTACCTTTGTGCTTTATAGCACGACGCGCCACCAATACGTTTCGAGGGGGGTGCTCCATAGTGCGGCACCTGACCACTGTGACGTCATCTCTGGCTTCAGCAGAGTGTGTGGAGACCGTGTTCGGAAGGAGGGCTTGAGTGGAGAAGGGGCGGAGTCCAGGGTGCGTGGACGGAGTGGTAGGCGGACCAGGTAGGCGGGTGGGGTTGACATCGTGTGGGTGGAGACAGGAGGCGGAGTCCAGACAGCAGGAGGCGGGTCATGCCGAGGAACGAGGGCGAGGCCAGATCGAGCGAGCAAAGAGAAAAGAGAGAGAAAGCGAGGGACCCTCCGACCTTTATAGGACTGTCGCGCGGGGGAGGGGCCACCACCAATCGAAACGTCATCACCTGAATCGGGCGCTCCGATTCGCCCCGACCCTTCACGTGGCCCACAAACTTTGCCCGGAAACTGCCTCACATCGTTTCCGGCAAGGCCATCCCAGACAGCGGCAATACTCCTGTCCGACCCCACGACATGACACGAATCGCCCACACCGAAATTGGCACGCGAATCATCCTGCAAAAAACCCCAGGCCACGCGACCGGCCGAGGGTCCCGCATGCCAGCTCGGGCGTTCGACCAGCGCTGATCAACGCCCTCGCTCCGCGCGCGCCAACGTGGCCCGAACTGTACATTCCTTGGCTCGATTGCAGCTTCGCTGGCCGTAGAGACGAGAAGACGTTTACCATCCGTGGAGAATCCGCTGCTGCCAGCGCGGGCCGAAGGTACATCGTTATGGATAAATCCATGCACGTTTCACGAGTGGTACGTGTCTGCCTTCGAGCACATTCTATACAGTGCGCGGGGTTCGGCCATGGCCCACGTGGTCAGTGCTCGCGTTCGCCCGATTCTGCTAGCGTGTGCGCGGGGCGAACACCAATATGTGTCGGATATTGAGGTTGAAAAGGAACGCGCCACCTTCTACCTCGCACACTCATATCCCGCCCAACATGGCTGTGGAGTCGCCATTATCGGCTTCCGTAGGCGTTTCGGGCAGCGTGGGTGTCGTGCTGGCTGTGTTTCCTGTGTTATGGAAAACACCATCGGGTGGAAATTACCGCTGCGATGCGTTTGGCAGGCTGTGTTTTGTACGGAGGGTTGTGGGTGTAGTGCCTGCTTGGCCTTTGCTGAGGACCCATCTCACAGCGCCGGCGCACGTGGCTCAATTTATCTCAGGAATAATCAGAAAAGAAGAGTAGGGACGAAATGAAGAAGAAAACGATGTAAGCAAACCTAGCTACGAGATCATCGCAACGCACTCCCTTGTTGTCCCGCTAGACAAAAGAAAGGGACTATCTACACGTATAATAATGGAATAACTGTCTTGGGACCACTATCTGTTGGATGCATGCGGTTCCGAGAACCGCAACAATACCATTGTTAACTGAACACGCTATTATGAGGCCCTATATACACCCGATTATGTCACATACATTTCCATTATCAGTAGCTTTGTTGATTGACCATTAGGCTATTTAACGACCACTTTTGTTTACCTTCAGGCTAAATTGCGTCAACGAAGACAAATATGAACAAGAAAAAGAGTAATCAGAGATTGCAGACCCTTGCCAGGACTTGTTTTGTGTGGTGTATTGTGTGTGGCGTTTGTGTGTTGGTGTGTTATGTAATTAATGAGACAATTAGAACTGCCACTATATAACTGCTGGCTGTGACGACCGGATACCAAGACGTTCCGCTTTGATCGGATACGTGACCCTGACCCATGACGTTTTTAAAAAAAACATTATTCAATTGAATTTAGAATGGGATTAAAATAAATTCAATTCAAATCAAATGGAAGACCAAATAGGTACAGTCCTGCATTGGAGTAATCAGGAGCACAAACAAGCAAAAGGCAAAGATCAGGAGGTCACCAGGAGGAACCTGGATAGGATTCACATTTCAGCTGATACTCCTCCACCCTCAAGCCCATCCAGGCACAGCCAAGTGAGCCTCATTCAAGAAATATATTTTTTTTAATCGAAAAGAACACAGATCAACAAAATTAAATATTTCTGGCTGCCATTCCATGTGTCCGATGAAGTTGAACTTTAAAACATGTATTCCCCAATCACTTCCAGATCATAATCGTGAAGTTTCATGTCGATTGATTAAGTGGTTTCAGAGAAAACGTTAGTTAATATTTTACTTCAATCCAACGTGACTGCCAAACCATGTGACCTATCAATTATTCCTGAAGAAACTTGTACACCCAAGGCTTGGGGAACATATGTGTGAAGTTTCCCCTCGATCTGTCCAGCCGTTCTGGAGAAGAAGATCTTTATATGTTTAAGGGTAAATCCAACATGGCTGCCAAAACATGCGACCAATGACATCGTATGTGTGAACTTTTTGTTCCTCGTGGACAGGCATTCTAAACAGGCATTTAATTATCAGGCATTTAATTATCATTAAAACATTCTACATGAGTAGTCACACCAGTGGTGAAAATTTCGTCTCAATCTGACAAGCGGTTGCGGAGAAAAACTCGAAAGTTTTGTGCGGACAAACAAACAAACAGACAGACAGACAAAAGGACCCAAATGCAATACCCTCTCCTTCGGCGAGGGTAAAAAATCTTTCAAAAGATATTCGCCATGGCTCGTCGATCATTATGTATCGAGTTTCGCATCGATCTGTGAAGTGGTTCTGGAGAAGTTTTATTTTTTTTTTAAACGTTTATTTATTTAATCCAATATGGCCACCAGAACACATGACCAATGACATCATACATTTACTGTAATTCTTCACTCATATCGGATCGTAGGTTAGTACAGGCATTTGATGCAAGATAAAGAGCAAACCAAGCCAAAATTGTAACAGAAAATTTCTCAACTGTGTTATCCAGATAAATGCGTCTTGTACAACACGTAAAAACTCATATGCAATCCAAGTTATGGAAAATATTTAAAATGTGTGTTACTTAAATAATAGGCATCACTTTTCAATACATTTTATGCAATGCTAAAAGCAAGTCTTCCATAGCTCTCCATCCATCCCCACTCTTCCGGCTGAATCTCATTTCCATTTCCCTTCCACTGTTGGATCTGGCAGTAGATGCGAAGTCTGTGTTATTTCGCTGCTGCTGATGTGGGTGGCAGACTTTGTGGCTGAACATGAGAAGTTCTGAAAGCAACCTTCTCAAAAATGCTTGTAATCACAATGAGTTCAGGTGTTCTGTGGGCTTCGAGTCATATAGACATAACAGAGCATTCTCTCCCACGGTTACAACATCATTAGTTGAAGCTGATTGGGTGTCAAATTCCTTGGCTTGCTCACAGATGTCGGTGCCGCAGTTGAATTTATTGAGGGAAGCTCCCTTTCCTGTGCCATATACGTGGGAGGTGGTGTCGCATCCGAGAAGAGAAAGTCGGAAGAGAATGTTCATGCATATATCAGGGCCGAGTTTCTGTTTGACAGCCTTCACACGTTCCATACACGTGTTTTCTTCATGTCATTCTTTAGCTCGGGTTGGTAAAACAGGTAACATGTCTCTGGGCTGGTGTGGTAAATCAGTAGGATATCTCCATCTTGCCCCCTTGCCCATCTACCCCTTCAATGGCAGATGCATGTTTCGTGCCAAAGTTAATGTCGAGTGATAAGTGACAGTGAAAGTCACCCGATGGCACGAATGTCCGCTTCGGGGATAAGGGGCAATGTATGCTTGTGAATTACCTTCTCTGTAAATAAGTGCATCGTTTACGTAAAGCCTTGTTTAGTAAGAATTTGTGTCCTCACTTATCATGTCCGTTTTGATGGTGGTTTAAGGCAACTGAGGGGTTCAATGCCCAGATTTTAGATTGGCACTTAGATAGCAGGAAGCGGCGTGTAACATTGGTTTGTTTGGCCAATTAACAGCCGTTAAATAGCTGCCGGCACGATACTCCATCCGTGACTATCATCTCCCCGGTAATGGTAACACGACGCTGGGCCATGGAGTTATCCGGAGGTGAAGTCCTTCACAATATGGTTCAAAATTAATGTTTCACCTTGAGCGGTATGCATCAATGGGTTTGGAGTCAACGTTTTGAATTTAAGCCCAGTATAGATTTTGCTCGTTTCGGTGATTTTGTTCTCAGACTAGTGCAGATGACAGAAGCCCTCTTCCAGTGGGCACACGAGATGTAGGAGAATGCTTTCCGAAGGAATTCTGCCAGAATGTTTCCAGATAGCAGTTATAAAGGTGTAGGTGTTGCGTGATGATCTAAGAGACAATTTGTAAGTACACCGTCAATAATAAACATGGCATTCATGGAGGTTACCATATGGTGTCGTTCATGAGAATCCACATCGTCTTGATTTTGTTTGACTGAGAGCAGGTCTCAGAGATTATGCCACCATTCACATGTGCCAAATGGCCATCCTCAAAGTGGAAAAAGAGCTTTCGCTTCTACCGCTGATACCTCATAGCCCAGACAGTAACCCCATCAATAGATGGGGGAAAATAAGTACAGCCTTGTGCTCACTGCAGGTGAATGACCCAAGACAATGGCGACAATGGGAGGTCATGCTGCAACTGCTGCTATTCATTGTGTACCAACGTACGAAGCACGGTTCACTATTGCTCACAATGCATAAGCATACCCCACGAGTATATAATGCAATTCAAAGGATTGTTGTAAATGATGTTATTTTCACAACATCCTTCATTTAACTTTATTTAAATTGTAAACCTCGAAACATAACTCCGATACACATGACTGTTAGGCGAGACAAACACAGCCAGTGCTCTTGGTGGAAGTGCCGTCACTTCCCGAGGTACTCTGGATACCAGTGACGTCAAAACAATGGCGCCACTTTTCTCAACCTATGGGGATTGTCCGTACTCTATCCTTTTAAATGCTGAACGTCAAGCAAGGAAGCAGCACGTACCATTTTAAAAGTCTTTGTGTAACTCAACTGGGGTTTGAACCACCGACCTCCCTGACTGGGAGCAGACGCTCTAACCATTACACCACCATGTTACACAAATGTAACTGCACTGAAGGAAAGGAATCCCACAGGTATGGGGAGACCAGGTTATAACCAAATGATTTTGTGTTCATTCCATAACTAATCAGGTGAAGGCGGCACATGCTTTTCAGTTGAATGAGGCAAAATCAATTACATAATATCATGTCTCACCTCTGTTCTGACACCTTCATCGTAAATCAATTCTTCTTCTGTGTCTTCCTCTTCAACTTGCATGCGACCATTTATGCTCTCCTTGCCCTCATCTACGAATAAGGTTTGGGAATCAGTTGAGCCGGTCAGCATGCTTGTGGCAGGGTTGAACTCTGCAGAATACAGAACAAGGTATGTTTGACAGTACTACGCGTGCCTACCCGTTGCTTCACCGACGGATTTAATCAAAAGACAGCTCATGTTCCACTTCACAAACATATTGCATGAGTATGTGTCTCAATAAGGATGTAAAATTAAGTGAAACACGCAAAAAAGGATCTTTTATAGCAGGTAGTTGTTGCTGCTGTCCTTGCGACTGTGGTTGTTGTTGTTTGTGTGTTTCTTCCGTAGGCAGAGTACATGTGTGCCAAAAATATTTGAAATAACAGGCACACAATACCACGACATTATATAATGCCCACAGTGGTCCACCAAGGTCATGGAGAGCTCAGAGGTGTAGAACTGTGACTAATGTCCATTGCGATAAGATGGGTACTGACCAAGATAAGCGTGGGTTGTGGAGGAGGGTGAAGGAGTATTTGGGTGGCAAAAATATTTGAAATTTAGGCATACAATACAAAGACATCTAATGATGGCTAGAGCAGCTTGCAACCCTGGGTATCATATGAAGCCAATAGCTGTGAAAGGGTTAATAAAACACAAAATTTTGATAAATACAGCTTCCCAGAACAGCAGGTTTGGGAAACGCAATCAGTGCAAATGGCCTGTTATGCTAAATGGTGATTTGGTACCCATATAAAGAGAGGCATATATATATATATATAATATATACCTACTAATGTAAGTCAATGAAAGTAAATATTAAATCAAATTGATGAAATACCATCTTCTTCTTCTTCTTTCAGCTGCTCCTGTTAGGGGTCGCCACAGCGGATCAACCGTCTCCATTTCGCTCTATCCTCCACATCTTCCATTGACACTCCAACCACCCGCATGTCCGCTCCGCCCTCACCGCATCCATGAACCTCTTCTTTGGCCTTCTCTTCTCCTCCTGCCTGGCGGCTCCATCTTCAGCATCCTTCTCCGATATACTCCGCTTCCCTCCTGTGCACATGTCCAAACCATCTCAATCTCACCCTCTCACTTTGTCTCCAAACCGTCCTACCTGCGCTGTCCCTCTAATATACTCCATTCCTTCTCCTGTCCATCCTCGTCACTCTCCGATGAGAATCGCAGCATCTTTAACTCTGCCACCTCCAGCTCCGCTTCCTGTCTTTTTTAGCGCCACCGCCTCCAAACCATACAACATAGCTGGTCTCACTACCGTCTTATATACTTGATGTATATACACTACCGCCTTATATACAAATTGATGAAATACAATATAAATTAAATTAGTCCAATTCAAAAACCAATAAAAACACGATCAGATACAATGAACATAAAATAAATCAATCCACCAAAGCTACTGCTCACAATGAAATGGAAACAAGATATTACCGAAAATATTTCTCATATATATATATATATATTATTGTTACAGTTCTAGGAACCGTATGCATTGAAACATACAGCTGACCCAAAGTTAGTATTGCCGTTAAGCATATGTGTAGATGGATTCCCTCCTCGTGTTTAGGGGGAAATCGAAGGGGTGCGTTGCGATGTTTTTTTAGTTAGGGTAATAAATCTTTACATCCCATCCCCCATCACGATCCACTGTCCACCTGCTGTACATGAAGGCCCGTTGGCCGGGCCAAAATTTTTGTGTTGTGGCTTATTCTTGAGGAGTCCAGACACAGATGAGTACTCCAATGTAGTACTGTACTTATTTGGTCTTCCATTTGCTTTGAATTGAATTTATTTTAATCTCATTCTAAATTCAATTGAATAATGAATAATAATTTTTTTTAAACGTCATGAGTCAGGTTCAGGTGTCCGATCAAAGAGGGGTTGCATCAAAGAGGGGCATCTTGGTACCCTGTCATCACTGCCAGCAGTTATAGAGTGGCAGTTCCAATTATGTCTCATATTAATTAGGAAACACACCAGCACACAAACACCACACAAAAGAAGTCCTGGTGAGGGTCTACAATCTCTCATTCCTCTTTTTCTTGTTTTAAGGTTATTTTTCTTTGATCCAATATGGTGCCAGACCAGTGACTGATGATGTCACTTTTTTTTTTAAATCAAACTATACTTCCCATGGGTAGTTGATCAATTAGCGAGACGAACGGACACTTCTCCTTTTAGTAAATGATTTTGCTAACCTTTTCAATAATGCAAGTTTGTCTGTGGTTTTCAACGACATGTTTTCCTGTGGTTTTGACAATGTAGGTTTTGCTGTAGTATTCAAGTGTGTCGGTGTTGATGTAGCTTTGAGGTGTGTATTGGTTGTTGTTGCCATGCATAGGTTTTGCTGTAGCATTCACGTGTGTAGGTTTCGCTGTAGCGTTCAGGGGTGGAGGTTTCGCAGTAGCATTCACGTTAGGGTGGTCCTTATTCCTCAACTTCGGATTTTCTAAGCTCCAACCCGCGGGATTCATTGGAATAGTCGAGAAAACTCTCTCTCCTGGTGCAAATATTTATTTTTTTCCTAATCGGACAAGCATTTACCTCCTCCTCATCGACCTTGAAGTAGCCTACACTCCTCCATGGACCACACAAAATTGTTAGGGGGTGGTAGAAGAAGAAGAAGTAATCGAGCGCATTACAACACCTGTGCATCGACGCCAACACCACGGAATTCGAGTCCAGATGACATATTACTCATAATGTATATCCGCATTGGACAGCATCTAGAAGATAGGAGCGTTTTAAAGTTCAGCACAGGTCGGGATAAGCTGTCCTGTATTACGTTCTATATTCAGTCACACGCGGGGCCCGATGAGCAACCTGGGGCTAAAGATATTATAAGAGGTGATGAGGGAGAGCGCTACAAGGTCGTTTGAGCAGGTCTCATGCATCCGTAATTGAAAGTAACGTAACATTAGAGCAAGACCGTTATTTCACATCGAACAAGAGACGACACGAGGGATATTATATCCTCCGCGTAGAGGTTCTGCGAGCTTTGAAATTCAGATATGAACTCTCTGAAGATGATATATTCACGCTCTCTATCTCCGGGAACTCTGATAAAGTGACCACACGCCTCAGGTCGTATAATTTCCGATAATAGCATAAATGAGCAGTGTACGCAATGTTATCGCGGAAAGTGTATATACACCGATGTCCAAGGCAATTCTCTGTGTTTCCAACTGATTGTTGTCTGTGTGCTCGCTGTAGTATGTAGTGCGATAAAGCGTATTTAGTTCTCACATTACAGTCCAGCACGATGACCAGCATAGATGGGGCTCAGGGTGTACACAGAAAGCATGCAGCAAAAGAATTGAGCCATATCATCACTGCCTAGCTGGATAAGTTCTATTTTTTCCTATGCGGACAATGAACTGCAGCTTCAAGCACTCAGGGTATCTGCTTATAGTGTTAATCGGAGAGAGTGTCGTCCTACGTAAGATATCGATCGGAGCGAATTGTCTGGCATTCAAAACACAATTATAAGAATAAGAGGAGCACGAAAACTTTTACTGGCTATGTTCTCTATGTTTGGAAGAGAAGGCGCGGCCTGTTAATTATTAAATGTGCTACAGTAGAGCAGGCTGTGGGCGAGTTACACCTCTCTCACCTGTATATCAGAGGCTCCATACTCGTAGATGACTCTTCCGCGCAATAGGGTGTACAACACTATGACGCCACCCGTCGGTACGGGATGCTTGTGATCACGGGCGTGCCTTCGCTGATCGGGGGAATCTGCAACACTTGCGGAAGGTCATTACTTAGCCCGAGGACGGCCCGCCCTAAGAGCTTGTGTGCACTCTTTGCTACACGTGTGTTGACATTAATCATGACAAGCGCGGTGTCCCAAGTACGGCCATTCCACTTACCGAATACTCTGTCGACCAAGCCTAGTGACGAAGCACAGAACGGGTCGGTCTGACTCCGGCCTCCCTGGTTGCGCCGGCGAACTCCGCGAACTCTAACTGCCCGCACATGTCACACTACACAACGAATCGCACCGGAATCTCACACCACACACTTTACACTAGATCGGAGTCGTCTCTTCTCTCTCTCTATTGTCTTAACATGCCTATTTGTGTCTTTTTTTTATATTTGGGATATTGAAGGTGGACGGTGGCCGATCTCGCAGTGGCACAATCTTGTCCATGTGTACACACCTATGAATGGGAGTCCGCCTCGATGTGCCTTTTCCAATTCGGAGCACCTATTAATTCGCGAACCCATTTACCCAGAGCGGCTTGATTCACGCACCATGTTATGCGCCACATTCTCATCTACCTCGGAGACCGCAGTGGACGCGAGAGGAAGGAAGCGCGTGGCATGAGACAGTACGAATGACGTGCGGACAAGATAGGGTGTTTCTCTTAATGTGAGTACCTTTGTGCCACGAGTTCGTACCGGTTCACGATGCTGGAGCATTTTGAATATCTTTGGTACCCCAGGAAGAGGTGCCGCTTAATTGGAGTTCTCATTCACTTCCACGGGGGTGACCCTTTCTGGGAGTCGCTGATGTGCCGTTGCTTTCATGTGCTGGTTTATGTATGATCAGGATGGTCAGTCAGAGATTCAGTAGTGCGCTCGGAAGTTTTAGCGCGCGACTGTATGCGTGTGCGCGGAGACGCGCATGTGATGTCTTTGTTCGAAAGAGAGAAGGGGACGATGGGACTGGTATGTGGTGAGATGTAGGAGAGTGGGGGTGGCGAGAGAATGGATGGGGGGAGTAGGCGTGAGTTGTAGAGGGCGGGTACGCTCGCTCTGAGGAGGGATAGAGAAGGGGGCAGTGTAGAGTTGAAATAGAGGAAGAGATAGAGAGAAAAGAGGAAGACGAAGAGAGCTAAGCGGGCGAGAGATAAAGGGGTGGTGCTCGCAGAGTCAGCGGCGGAGAGTGCAGAGAGGGGGATGAAGTGGGGGATGAGAGTGGGGGCCGAGAGACGGGAGAAATTCCGCGCAGATGAGGGGTTGTAGATGAAGTAGAGTTGGTGGGGGGGGTAAGAATCGAAACGGGTGGGGACAATGAGAGTGTGGGGCGACAGACGATGGATACGGAATATGATTGATCTTCGGTGGGAAGCCCAGAAGAGATGTGAGATAATAGAGTGAAGTGTTGCGAGCACCGTAACAAACAATATCATACGGAGGGAGACAGAGAGATGGTAGGTCGAGGTCGAGAGAGTATTGATGTAGGATATGGAGGGGAAGAGAAGTTATCGCGTGTCTGCATCATGACATATATATCTCTGAACTCGATGCATACTTCTGATCTGATGGCCTGGTGTTTATGATGAAAAACTACACATTTATGACGTCTCGCGGTAACCCCCATGCCCCTCTAAGAGAAGGTACTCCGGTGGCTTGGTATAAATTCCACCTCAACACTCCGATGGAGAGCGAAAAAAACATTAGGTACCAAAATAACAGTGCATACATATAGATATATACATTTTATTATTGTGAGCGCCCCTAATAACAATGGGGAAAAATATAAAATTTTTATTGGTATAAGAATAACGGCTTATTAATATGAAAGGATACCAGCTAAATATGAAGTGGGCCATATATAGAAAGCATGTTCAGTTATACGTTATGGTTTCTATTTCGTTAAGAATGAATGCATCGAAGGTCGAGACCCTATGCACTCAGATCGAGTGGCCGGGAGTGTGCTGATTAAAAAAGAGCAACTTGTTCGGAGATAAAAAAAATCTAGATTTTCCCCATTTTAAAGGGATCTCTTTCGTTAATAAAATACATGCAATGCACTAATTTTAAATGCACACAGGCCAGTATGAATCCAGTTAGGGTCTCAGGTGGTGGAAGTATATGAGTATCATTCCAATGGCATTAGGTATGTATAAGGATAAATAATTATCAATCAAAATGATGTATGTAAAGTATACTACTGTCTGACTACACTATAGGCAAAATATATAGTGAAACCCTATTATCAGACGTACTCCGAGCAAAGATTTGAATTCATAATGAAGGGTTTATACAGCACTCATGCAGTGCACCGTAGATGCATCATCGCAGGAGCGTATATCCAAAGTGTATTGGTACTGCAATCCCTAAGGTAGGCAGGACTAAAACTTCATATATTAAACAGACAGACTTGGGAATCGACCAATGCCGATACAATTTCATCAAAAACGTCCCTTTCATTTCCCTGTATACGCTTTCAAATTACTCTCCCTGATCAGTGTTTGGAGAAGAATCCATCGTGCAATTTCTCTTTGGCATTATTAGATGAACTATAGATTGAGATGAAAATGTAGCCGAGTTTCGACAAGACCATGCCCTGTATTGCACGCGTTGTCGATCGTCGACACTCTGGTTGTTTTGTTGTTTAATAGAGTCGAAAATCAGTGGTTAGATTGTTACCTGACGTGCAAGATCATCTGGGCGGAATCTTTTGTCTCTAAACTCTACTCTCATCACTTCAATACTTGCTATTTGCCAAGCCATGGCCAATATAATAAGAATGGAGCATTGAGATCATCCCGGATGAGAGAGAGAGAGCACGCCCTGTGAATTGCTGCTTGACATTAGCTCTCGTAATAGATATGTCATTGGGTGGACTTACTATTCTGTATGAAACATTTACTCTTTTTTCACTTACACGGTGAGGAGTTGGCACAAGTGAAACAGCTATATATTACGGTGACAATGGACTCATCATACGTCATCAAGCGGCTGAGGCTTGCCTGTTAAACAGGACAGACAGAAATTTCTCGGAAATATTGTCTTGGTTTCATCTCATGAGAACGAACTTGTCGAAGTCGCTTTACAAGCTGGGTAGCGCACCAATTGCAGTAGAAATTCGTCGGTTATTTATACAGAACATGTGTCAAAAATTGATACAAGTCTTTCGCGCTGCGATATCTTCAAGAGTAAAGCATTAGTATCGTGGACTGGAAGAATGAATGTTTTATGTAGGTGAGGTAGGAAACATAGAAGATGGTTTCACTTATAGAATATCTGGATGAAGATGCGACAGTTGTCGGGATTTCTGCATGAGGAGTCTGTTTACTATCTTTCACGGTAGGCCTCATTGACAGAATTCTGTCACGAGATAATTATGGAAGAATCTAATCTTATAGAACACAGTGATGGACACTTCCAAAATGAGTCTATAAATTAACAACGAAGAATAATGTATGTCTGCGAATGTCGCGTGGTAGAGCCAAGTGGTGAAACATAATTACAGCAGGACTTAATATGTTGGTAATTCATCACTAGGCAAACGACATTTTTTTTTCCCCACTGGACTTTAAACCTTTTATTTGGGAATTATAGTAGTATGTGGTGAACTAACCATTCGATTCAGGCACCAATGGAAGCACCACGCGAGAATGTTGCAGCATTCTTAATCAAATAATAGCTACTAATACCTGTCAGTGAGTAGACGTGTAGATCCTATTTAACAAGAATGAAGATGGAATTTGCTCACATTGACGTTCCCAGCAGTAGAGCCCCATCGGTGCCAGCCAAATAGCTGCCTCACTCTTCCCCCAACGGACACAATCAGAATCTTGATGTCACCAACATAACTCGCCCTCGGCAGATGGGTGACTGTCCCAGTTTTAAACGTATACACATCGAGGGACGACACACATTTTGAATGAATCGCCTATCATGAGAAACACCAGGGTGATCAGGTTCATTCACTGAGGGTCGGAGCTTCCAAACCGCAGCTAGACTATCTCTAAAGGCAGCTGTCCCTGACACACCTTTCTAAAAGCTCTCCAGTCAGAGCTCAGAAATACTGACATGACAAATAAAATGGCTAATCATATTTCCTGACAACAAGAAGATTCAATATTGCTGGGGTAAAAAGCAGCAATATCTATGTGTGTAGGATTCATATACATGGTCGAAAATTGTGACCTGCTAAGAGAGGCAGCCCATACAAATGAGGGGTCGTTCCCACCATTTCTCTCTCGCCCCTGTTTGTTGTCTCTGACAATTTAATACTAATCTTTCATCTTGAGAGATGAACAGGGGTAAATAGGTCAAGCGAGCAAAGCTTAAAGCAACAGAAAATTGTTTTCAAAAAATTAACCTGATGAAAGAAACTACCAATCGATAGTGTCACTATACTTTTATCACAATCTATTTATTTAAAGCATAGGGGCGTTTCTACTCCTTTTTCCTGCGGTATATCTCATTTTATTTGGTCGTTTTCTTCACGTCAGCGAAGGGTTAATCTTGAAGAGGTGGCTGCAAACTGCACCATGGAATTTGTGTGTTTTGTCTAGGAATGTTTATCCTTTGGCTTTACCTATCCTATCATGTCATGTCTTCACTTGTCAATGCAACATATGACTGTAGTAGTAGTTAGTAGTAGTAGTAAAGTAAGAATGTGTGCAGATGTACCACTGGGATATCATGTAAGGAATAGTTATGCTTATGTAGTTGTAGAGAAATCATAACAGAAGAGAATAGTTCATTGTCAAACAAAATTCTGACATTTTTTGAGGACAATAATAAAATGTACAGCCCTCTACTGTAATATCGGTTCATTACGGCAATAATATCCCATGATCTTGTTGACCATTTCATAGAATTTCACAAGTTCCACCCAAAAAAAATATTTTTTCAACAAAGATGCATGGGAATGTTGTCAAAATGTTCAATCGAGGAGATCAATTGCAAACATTAACAGACGTAAACCAAAAAAGATATAACAGGCGTTTCGTGACTATTGTGAGCGTCATATTTGTATAAATGTTCGGAATGCCCTTGCTAACGAAAATATATTTTTTTGATATCATGGTACCAACACATGCATGTAGCAGCCATCCGAAGGGATGGTGTGAAAAAAAGTGATCACACTTATCTACTTTGAGCTGTCTCGTGAGGGTTAAAATCCCGACCCGACTACATAACTTAAATATTTGGTGCTTTTCAGGCAGGGTAATCATCACAAATGAAGTTAAGCCTGGGTGTCCAATTTCCGGCGTTAGTTGTGGACGTTAAAATTCGCGACGGTGTCCTTAAAGGAAAGAGGAGGACGAGTATTGCTGGAACTGTGAGACAATTCTAGGTTGCTGCCGTATACTCGGGGTAGAAGTGGACTGTGGTCTTCTCGGGTATTCCTTCTATACCCAGGTTAACATTGCTTGCTAGTTTCAGATGTGTGGTTATTGCGTGGAAAGTATATGTACAATTACACAAGTGACGCTTGTGATGTATACCAAGTTTGATTGTAAAATGTAAATATTTCTGTTTCTGCCCATGTCCTTGCTCATGCGTATTTCTCTTTTGCCATCATGCATATTTACACTCCACACATTGTTGCTGTCATTTCCGCTGGGTGGGCACGGGGGTTTGGCTCTTCCCTGTCTGGGCGGTAACGTGGTTTTTGTTATGTGGAAAAAGCATCGTTTTACCTCGCACTTGGAGTGTTTTTAAAAATAGTGAAAAGTGATTAAAACCTCTTACTGGTTGGGAAGCTTACTGGAGTCTTTCTTCAAAGAATCTGGCCAATGGAGGCCCAGTTCCAGAAATAATGCTTCCCAGGTGTTAAATGTCACAACATGAAGACCGTTGCATCTTTAACGTCCACCAACATAATGCTAACAGACGAGACACTCAGCACTGTCGTGCTTTAACACCTGTTTTTGGTCTTCTCTGGGGGCAAACCAAAACAACATACCTGGCCACATATGCTCAAGTTCGCTGTTATTTGCTTTGGGAAGAATATTTCTGCCTTTTTGGACCAAGATCCATTTGTCAAACCAAGATATTTGTAGCCAATTATCTGATCAAGATGAAAGGCAATGGAGAACTGAAAGGAAATACTGAGTAATTGAAAAGGATTCACAGAATAATTAATCTTCCATAATAAGGCCCTAAAGGGTCTCGACTCCAATCCATGCTCTCTCATAATGCTTCTGATAAATGGCCTAAATCTTTGGGAAATTTTGCCAAGTACTAACATCGAAAAGGCAAAACACAAGTTTCTAATCACAATTTTGCAGGAGCATGCACTTTGTGATAGTAAATAAGTTTGCAGGCAGGTTAAAACATGGGATTTGTAAAAGAGGCAAATTTGAGAATGCGCTCTTCCTTTTGAAGCCTCCGAAATGCCGATTATGAAGGGGATGTGTGAAATAAATCTTCAGACAGATACTTAGCAGTTTAATGTTATACAGATGGTATTAAGGTCATTGTAAAAAACAATCTGGTCTGTGCATGCTGAAGGTGTTTGTAAGATAGCTTCCATGTGATAATGAAGGTTTTTGTTTTAAAGGAGTGCGGGTTATATAGTATGAAGAAAAACATATTATAAGAATTATTCAAGAAACAATTTGGTTCAGTGGCAAGAATGTGGTATGATATTTCGCTTTGTTTTCCGATGTCTGCAGAGCATGTGGTGTAAGACATCATGAATGGAGTGTAGACCCACCTGCAGTAATGGCATACGTTACCAGTTACGTGGCAAAAAGTCTTTGCATACAAGTTTTGGGGTAAAGTTTAATAGCAGAAATAATGCTATGCCTTTTACTTGTCATCACTTGTGTTATTGTCAGAATATGTATTAATTACAACCAGAATGCTACACATCATGACAAATATTATGAAGGGTGGTCATTAGTCTATTCAGACTTGGTGTAAACAGTCAATTGCCTGACATTTTTGTACTGTAAGCGGATTAGCTGGTCTTGCGTTTGAATGAGATGCTGCAGCTGGAAATAAGGCAGAATCTAACTAATTTCCTATGTGTACACACTTTTCAATTCTCTCGTCTCTCTAATCGAGTGACAGCCTGTGGCTGCTGGTTTGCATCATTGGTTGGGGACGGCGGCTATGCCAACTGATGCAGGTGTCCCTTACCAGTACACTGGTACTCATTTTGCCGACGCTCGGAGGATGACAGGTGATCAACCTCTTGGTGTATTTTTATTTAATTCCGCGCCCAATGGGACATATGAACTCAAGACCACTAGGATTCCAAGCCGCCACCCTTAACACGAAGCCAACACCAAGGCGCTACTTTTCAAATATAAACATATAAACTGTAATTATTTGCTACACATTAGCAGAAGAAACCCATCCTTAAGGTCAGCTTATTCCCCCACAATAGGATGAGTTAATTTCCATCAGAATTTATGGACCGGTATTAATATATCCCTCAGCTGCTTGAGCACAGCACCCAGAGGCAGTCAGGCTTGAACACCAAGAGGTCAACGATTGACGTAATCCTTGCCTTCGGGTCCTCCCGAACGCAGACGAGAAGTTTTGGCAGGGGCTGCTTGCAGCCCTATGTTGAATCTTTGTAAAGCATTTCATCTCAGTGATTCCCGGGAATAACCCTCTGGAGGATTTTCGGTCCTCGCCTACCTCTCTATGGGTGCCACCATAACTGATCGGGATCTGACGTCTGAACGAAACTCTGGTCTGAGAGTGCTGTGAGATGTGGTGGTTCAATCTACTAAACAATTCCAGTTGTACTGGGAAGTTCGTTAGGGGTGTGCATGGCCCCGCACACATTTCAGCACTTATAATGCACTGGATCTGGGAGCATTTGGAGAGATCAGCTGCGGTGGCCCATCATTTGGGAATGTCACGATCTCTGACCTTGATTTCGCATATGATGCAATCATCTTTGCGGAGATTCCCTGGATATCCTTTTGGGGGCCCTCGAGGTTGTGAATGAGGAGTCGGAGCACTGGGATTACGGGTTTCCTCGGTCCAAAACTAAGACCAGGCTTTCAATGACATCTTGATGCCTGCTGTCTTGTTTGTAACCTGTTTGTGGTGAGAATGTTGAACGCCACGGAGAGATAGTTCACTTACCTTGGCAGTGATATTCATGTCTCCGCTGGCTGTTTATCCAGAGGTCAATGGACATCTGGTTCGGGCCTGGGAAGTCATTGAATTCATTGGATCATGGGTTGGCATTGTTTGGTGGGTGTGCGGAGGAGGACGAAAGTACAGTCTTCAGGTCGCTTGTAAATTCCACTCGTTGCTCTAATGGATGTTGAGACTTGGACTCTGACTAGAGTTTTGAGACGGACCAAGTTTCTTCGGAGATCCTATGAGGCTATCACGGTTGGACCGTTGTGTTCGCAACGGCAGTTCCTGAAGAGAGCTCAAGATGAGATATTGTTAACCTGTTCGACGCGTGAGCGTCAGCTGCGGCTGTATGGACATGCGACTCGTTTTCAAATGACGCTGATCCTGCTCACGAGAATATATCTCAGCTGAGGGAGCCTCGGTGATGATTTAGGCCCAACAAGGGGCCGACCACGTGCCTCATGGTTCACAGGTTGATTGCCTCTCAGGAGACGGGGATAGGAGACCCAGGCATCTGCCTGGAGGATGGCCAGACGGAGCGCCCCTGGAATACCAAGCGAAAGTGACCGCAGTGATAGGCAGCGGTCGGCGGCATGGGGGCTCATACCTGACCTGACCTTGTAGCATTATATTTAACGTGATAAAAGGGACATGTATTATTAAAATCAGGAGAATATATATTTGATAACATTCTTAATGTTGGTTCAGTTCTTTAGCTATGCAATGCGTTGAGTGATTTTTGAGCTTAGGGGACATGAAAACTGAGGAAGTTGGCAATATGTTTAAAAATGAAGGATTTATTGTAAGCAATGTAAACTGGGCACAGCCAAATGCGCTGTCCTCAAGTAGAAATGGAGAACATTTGCGAAACAAGAATTCTTTTTCTGAAGCAATTGTTGTAGTGTCTTTCGGCATGTCCTTGTAGAAGAATCACACCCACCGCCTTTTACGAAGGCAAAGAGGTATTTTAAATTATCCAGCATGGCGAATGTTTTATAACCAAGTGTTCAGTCTTTTTTTAGAATAAAAAAAGATAACAGCAGCTGTAACAGCTTGGTACTAACGGGTCTCTTGCATTTCGATTCAGTCCCTCTCAAACATAAAGTATGCAGACTCCGCTGCCTGTTTTTACTCTCTGATCAGCACATCAACTGGTATTCATTTTAAAAAAAAATAAAATCTACTGAGTTTATGGAAATGAAATGTTTTTTGTTTTTTTTGGTGTAATTTGTGATGCTACTCAAGTGTCATTTTTTTGTATTAATTCACATATATAAATTTGTTAATCATTTCTACATGCACAAACATCTACAAGAATTATTTTTAAAATCATCAAATCCTGCATAAAAAAGGGACATTTAAATTGGGTCATTTGTTCAGCTAGTTGAGATGGGCATAAGGCAAAGAGGCCAGTACACTAAAAGGATTTGTTGAATTATTTTTTTTTTTAATGACATAATGCTTATAGAGGAGTGTGCACACGATCATTGGTGGTGGAGGGGAATTGTGAAAATTTCCACATATGAAAAGACACAAGTGAATAGGAGGGGAATGATGAAGAGAAACAAGAGGGTATGCGATTATGAGAGAAGTGTGGAGAGGAAAAGAAGGAGGTGAGAGGAGAGAGAAGAGAAGTACAATACAAGGAAGGAGTAGGCGCGATTGAGGTATTATTTGCAGAGGGATGGATGGAGTCAAAAATGAAGCACTGGTTATTGTTGTCCAACATAAATAGTAGTGTTCTTTTATGCTCAAGGGCAGTGTCTGCTTCGAGTCACATACCTCCCGTGGTGACAGACAGAGAACAAGGGCCTACAATAAGTCAGATAACAAACCAACCTCCGAACTGCGATTTATGTTGACACTAAAAAACAGGTTGCTGAACTTTACAAATGTTTGCTAATTCATTTAAAGTGTGAAGAACTGATCTTCTTGTGCTTGGTATATCAGAGTTTCTGTAGACACTATCACATCAAAATGTACTTTGGCAGTTTGGATGTAGCAGTTTCTTGGCAACAGATTGACTGGCAGATGAAAAAGGAATTTCCTCACTGTTAAATGTTGGGCCATGCATAGCGTTGTGTTTTGTCAGTTAAGGAAGGTTATTTTTGAAAGCGTCCGTTCCACGGAACCAGTGTCCATGCCTGAGTATACATTGACTGAGAGCTGATTTGCGCATAAAATTTGTAATTTGTTCAGGGTGCTGGGGCTCCTCTTCCCGAAAGACACCACGTGAATGTTAAACGAACACAAACTGATGTGAAGACGTTTTCATCAAATTATATTAATAATTTGGAATAAACTTTTCAGATGAATAATGAATCACAGTGGAGAAAAGAAGAAGGAAACAGAAGAAGAGGAAATTATTTGTTTGACAGGAAATACAGCATATATGAATCACAAACAACAAACAACAACAAACAACAAAATATTAGCAGTATTTGTTACAATTTTTGAGATCGTTCATTCTAGACTATAGAGAACCGGGCTTTGTCCTGTCTGTGTGTTGCCATCGTTTTCTCAGAGATGCTGAACGGAATCTATTCAACTTTTAGAGTCCATCAGTGAGTGCCGTAGCCTGGTGTTGGATTACGTGTATGAAAGGGTGAGCGGCTTGGGATCCTAGTTGGGATCCTAGGGTCTGGTTTCAAGCCCCGTTGGCGCGCTGAAATAATAATACACCAGGAGGTTAACTCACCTGTCATCCTTCCGGGTCGGAAAAATGAGTACCAGTGCACTGGTAAGGGGCACTAGAACATCAAGCGGCCATAGCCCGTCCCCAATCCAATGATGCAACAAGCAGCCACCAGCTGCAACTCGTAGAGAGAGAAGAGAAGTGAGAGTGAGATGCCGCGGAGTGTTTTTAGGAAGAAAAAAAAACATTTGAAAATTTTGATAATTCTTTCTTGTTTGTTTAATCAACTCTATAGTGACCGAGAAGCTCTCTGATTAATGACAGTTATATTCATAGTACACATACATGTAAATAAAATACAAAACGAATTACCGGCACATTTTAAAACATATTTATTCCTCCTTGACTAATGGAATCATAACTGTGACGTTCAGGTCGATTGATAAAGCAGTTCAAGAGTAAGTATTTTTTGAATTATTTTTTTATTTTTTTAGATTTACGAACTCATACAAAATACAGCTGCCCAGACCATGTGACCTATTAATTATATATTTGTGACACCTGGTATCCCAGGCTTGGGGAACATGTGGGTGAAGTGTTCCCCTTCATCTGTCAAGACGTTCTGTGAGAAAAGATTTTTCAACGTAATTCCCCTCCCCACGACACCCAACACAACCCAACCAACCCCCCAACCCAGAAAACCAACCACCCGCACAACACCTCTTCCCGCCCGCCACTTCCAACCCCACACCACCACCCACAATCCCCCCACCAGCCTCACGCAACCCACAACACACACCACCCCCTCTCCCCCAGGCGTCGTCACGCGCTTCGCCCCTGCTCACACCGCCAGCCTTCACTCCCTCCTATAGCCCACCCGCCACCTCCCGCCTACCGGCCGCTCGGCACACCGTCTTCCGCTGCCCCGTACCTCACCGTTCACCTAGCACCCCCCACACACCCCGGGTCGGCCGTTCTCCGCCCGTCACGCGCCCCCAGCTCCAACACCACCAACTCACCCCAACCCCGCCCCGCCCCCCATACCCCACACCCAAACACGCCTCACTTACACAAAAAAATCAATACCAGGCCAAGCACCATGTGACGTAATGATGTCATATGGTGGAAGAACGTATAACGATTCTCATGGAGATTAACGAAATCGCATACTGGAAATTTTCGCCTGTTCCAGCCATTTTGGAGAAGATTTTTGAAGGTTTTTATGTTACAAACAACAGGCTGACAGGATAAGCAACGTGAGCGATGATCTCATGAATTTTTTTTCTTCCCACACAAATTTAGCCCGAGATGACCTTGAAAAATGTTCATAAAGCGATCGGATACAGAATTTGACACGATGCAGTTATGATGTCATAACGAAAGCCACCTATGACATCATCTAAAAAATCAACAAACACTCGCTTTCCCATGGGAGTAACTTCACACGTGCCAAGTTTCAATTTTTTCCATGGAGCGGTTTTGGAGATACAGAGGTCCAATTTTTTTCCTTTTTTCCAAAGATGGCTGCCACAAACCACCGTGACCTATGACGTCATATTATTATAAATTAAAAATATATACATGATGTAGTTGTCCCTAAGTTCAACATCTACCCAAGTTTATAATTTAAAAAAATTGAAAGTCTGAATGTATAACACACCACACCATATAACTATACATATATAGGAGCCATGTTGTTTGTCTGTCTGTTTTGTTATGTCTGTTTGTCCTGTCTGTTTGTCTGTCTGTTGTCATGCTATAACTTGAGAACGGATTAACAAATTTCAAATGAATCAAACTAAGGTGGATTCAGCGAACTCCCAGGGAAGGTTTTTTTTTTAATGCAAAAGACTTTTCAATTTTTAAAAATATATTTTTTTTTAAACTTGAGCAGAATGTTGAAAGGGGACTGCTATAAGTAGCTATCGACTTTCGTTGACTGATGGCTTGTTTGTATCATACATGCACTCCCAGGAATTCTTTCTTACTTCGTCTCCCCACGCTATTCGATTAGCCATTCACAGCAAAGATATTGGTATTTCCGTCAGTGAAGCAACTGGCTCTTATTGTACACCGATCCTGTCGCCGTATGCCAGATGCGCAGAAAGGATGACATTGTATCGTCTATTGCTCTTGTCTTGTATTTTGTTATGTTTGTGCTTGGTAGACGAGATATCTCAGCCATCCTTGAGCTAGGAAGCTAGAAATTTGGAGGGACAAAAGTGAAGACGTGCTTTGACAAAAATTATATTTTTTAATGTTCTTGAGATAAATCAAGTTAAATTGATTTCTTACTTAATTATTATCGATTTATTAATTCCTTATTTATCTCTTTCTCATCTGGGCGATGAGTCGTTCGGGGCCACAGGTCTCATTTGCGAGCCTTGAAAACTGAAGCTATGTTTCGGAGATATCAAGAGGAGACAAGTGGATTAGGCTAATAAAGGGTATTTTGATGTTATTGTGAGTAGCAAGGTTATCTCTCCTCGCATTAGTTATTCATTATTCGAGATGTAATTTCACTTAGACATGTCATCTTCAAAGATTTACAGATTCGGATGAGAAGCCAGTGGTGGTTTAGGTATCAAAAGGCAAGTTGAATTGAGAAATCAATGATTTTTACCATGATATTTATATTTAATTAAGGGAAGTTTAAATAACACATGGTGAGAATTCTAGAGTCAATTTCTCTGAGAGCTTGAGCTACCACCCCGTTAAATACCGGTCTCAGTGATGCCGCAAGGCACGAGTCAGTAATCAATGTGTGTTACATTATTCTGTTATGCGAGTCGGAAAATTCTGATTACCCAATAAAGGATCCGTAGGTGAGATATCTCAAGTACATGTTAGTTGCCCAAACACCGTTAGTATAAGCGGATTTTATGTGATTCCACCATGATCGGGCTGCGCACACTAGTGTTGTTGAAGTATGAGTCCAATTTTTCTGATTCTATATCTTTAATTTTGAGACCAAACCACTATTCGTCTGCAAGCCGCCATCACACAACAACACCGTGAGACGCCACCATGACGTCACCAAACTGCAAACACGCACTCCACCCCTCGGCAACAACAACACACACAACAACAACGCCAACAAGACCACGCGTACCTTTACCTTCCTATCCACGTCGCCGTCTCACATCATCGCATCACCGCCATTTCCCAAACGGCACCATAAACCATGGGTGGAGGCATATTCACGAGCTGATCAAAAAACCTCCACCGTTCAGGGAGCCTTTGCGACGCTATCTCTAGCTCGCTTCTATCGCGCTGTAGCCATAACGTTCACGCGCGCGTGGTAGGTTTTGCACCAGCTTGCTTTGTGAGCAGAGCCGCTGACTACGGGGCTGTCTCGGGCCCGTTCGCGATTGGTGCCGGAACACCAACAAAAGAAGGGCGGTAGGGTTAATCGCTATTAGTAAAAGACCGAGCCGCACGAGTGCGCTAAATAAGGCAGGCCTTTCAAGGAGGGAAAAATCGGATCAATAACGCTAACAAGGGTAGTATAGGGTTTCCAGCTGTACAAATGCCCACTTTTGCTCACCGTCAAGATCAGGTTCAGAAGGCGCGGGGGCGGCGTATTGGCGCAGTTCCTCGCCGCATTGCTCAGGCGCGTCTGTGTGGGATAATTCCGAAGAATATTGCATTAATTCTAGGAGTCAGCCCGGGAGGTTCAAGCTCCACATTTTGCTACCAGTCCATTGGCGAAGAGCGTCGGTTGATGGGCATCGCAGTGTAACGAGATATTATGTGTATGCTTGCTCCTTCAGCCGGCACGCACGATTACAAGAAGGGTGGTAACGGGTATGCAGCCTACGGCCGAGATTGTAAGTAAGTGAGGAGTCGGGTGGCGAACGTTTCTCACTACAGGGTGTGGCAAAGAGATTGGGTTCTTGGAGTACGGGGCGAGAAGCAGTTGGTACGGGGAATTTAGCAGAGCGACTAAAGGAGCTCGGGGTCGCGAGGCGATGTCAGGACGGCGAGTCGGAACTACGAGGTCGCTGTGGGATCGCTCGTACGCGGGACCAAAGCCAGCCAGCATTCTCCTCCCCCAGGGCCATCCACACAAATTCGCTCTATTTCCCACGCGGCGCTGGAGAGGTAGTGTACAGAATAAGGGGGGCGTTTCCGTTTCTCGCCCTAGCACCACTCCAGACATCTGTCGTGCAACGAAACCCGCCAAGGGAGCG
The DNA here is from genome assembly GCA_035128595.1 of Eptatretus atami. Taxonomy (NCBI): domain Eukaryota; kingdom Metazoa; phylum Chordata; class Myxini; order Myxiniformes; family Myxinidae; genus Eptatretus; species Eptatretus atami. The sequence goes on along the minus strand of CM068958.1, from coordinate 58,395,037 downwards.
ACGGAGTCTGTGCGGCACAGAGGCCGCAGCGGAGGGTTACCAACATCTGCGGGCTGCTTTTGCTGGTACGCGTTCAGGCGTGTAGGTTTCTCGTCCGCGCTGCAACTACGCAGCGTTACGAACGGCGGGTGAGGACGCTCGCCCTAGGTGCTGCTTCAGCTGTAAGCGAGCTGTGTCCGACGGTGGGGCCTGCTCTCTAGGTCCACGGGCGCACATTTTGGCTACCAGGCCGTCTGCCTCCTTGTCTTGAGGGTGGGCTTTGTTCCCTTTGTGTTATGTAGTAATCATGTTGTTTGGCAGCCTGTTCCTATATAATGTGTTGAACGGAGTGAGATGTGGTTTATTGACCGGTGGAGCTGAACAATGCGACGCGGTTCATATAGTCGATAGTGGGTGATCTCTAGGGCGTTCGTTTGTTGCTTTCTCGTTTTGGTTTGCTTGCGCCCGTCGTCCCGTCTGTAAAGTAAGAACTGTATAAGATGTTGCCCGTTCTATGTTGTGTGTGTAGTCGCGTGTGAGTGTTCGTGATAGTGGAACCTCTGTCTGTCTGCTTGTGTCGCTTGTTTGTTTTGGTTGCTATATGTGCAATTTTGACTGTGTTGGCTGTATATGTGTGCTTGACGCTGTGGTGCCCAGGAAATAGAATTGTGCAAGTGTGGTGTACAATGGTTTCCCGTTTCGCTATCGTACCTTTTTCTTATATGAGCCCTGCGGATGTACAGACTGCTTATCAGCGTGAAAGGGTTTCGTTTAATGTGGGTTGCCAAAACTGTCCCGGCTAACTAATCTGCTACCGTGTCCGAGGTCGACGATAACGAGCGTATTGCAAAGCCCGCTCGGTTACACCGATAGTACAGAACGGGCCGACCAAGACGGGCTCGTGTCGGAAGTCGACCTGCGGCTGAGGGTTAGCGATGCGCAGCGATCGGTTATCTCCATTATCCGCTTTCGAGTGGGTTGACTTCTAGGTAGGTCGAGTTTGGCGAACAACTACTCGCGTTCATCTACGCGGGTGGCGATTTGCAACGATTGTGGTGTAGGTCGAAAGGCCCCAGGCCGTGTAGGGTGATCTTGGCTCTTGGGCGATTAGTTTTTCTCTCCCTGGTAGGTCACGCCGAACTTCAGGAATTGTCCGTGGGCGTCCCGGTTGGGCACGCGTATTCCGGTCGCCCGGATCCGATGTTAGCGCTGCCGTCCGCACGCCGGCGGGCCGCGAATTCTGCTTAAGAATGATTTCAAAATATTTACCCTCGGTATCATTTATACAATTCATCGAAGAAGTACACACCCGACTCCGCGGTCGCCTCACGCAATTCGCTGTTCTCATTAACTGACGCTATTGGGTGTGCATATTTGTGGCCATGATGTCTCGAGAGTATTTAATTTATTTTTTGGGTGTCAATGGTGTGTTTTGGGGGGCATGCGTACTTTGAAATATACCAGTACAGTACTGTATTTAGTATGTATATATATAATATATAAGTATTGACTAGTATATTTTATATCATTCAATATGTATATCATATATACATAACATACATACATGTACAACCGTAATATACTAATATATTATATATTATTTCTATGAGAGATGGCTCTGTAATGGGGCTATAACTATGTTTTGCTATCGGCAGCTCACTTTATTGAGGGCATGAGGTTCTCTCGCAGAGGTCTATTCGCTTGCCCACCCTCCACACCATCTAGTCTCTGTAGGATCTGTACTAGCAGGCAATACGCAGGGAGATAATTAAATTCTCAATTTTATTGACCAGTCCACCCAGAAGGGAATATCCATGGACACCCGTTTCGGGCTTAGTTCCGACCCTCGTCAAAGTGTGGAGACAGTGAGTTCCTGCCTCTACAGACAATGTATTTTGTGTACCACAGATGCGGTTAATGTGTGGCAGATATTTCTTGTGGGTACCAGGATGCATGTAGCAAAATAGCTGATGTGATACTTGCTTCCTGGTCACCACTGGCAGTAATCGAGTCTGATCTCAAATATATTACCATAATATTTCTCAATTTATTTTTGATTGGCATCAGACAGGTGCTCGTGGAGCCATAGCTTTGTAGGGATTGATTTGCCCGCTGGTAGCGCTGCATAATTCTCTGTGCTGCATGGTTTAGTTAGATGCTTGAAGAACCCACTCTCTATCCATACATCACCAACGGGAAAATGGAGCAGGGATGAGGGGATTCACCCGGGAAAAACACAGTTTCCTTGCCAGATTCCTCAATTGCTTCATATTGTGATGAAGGTGCATTGAGAGGAATTTATTTACCATCTTCATAGAAAAATCCAAGGAGCTTCATGTGAACACTCACGTATAGGCGTGCTTTGTAACATTTCATTGAAGTTTGGGAGTTAAACTACACAGAAGTAAATTTTGCTTTCTGTTGGCATATTTATTGTTGTCCTCCACACCGAAGGTGAAGGATGTTATGTTTTCAACCCCTATTCAATCTGTTTGGTCTGTTTGTTTTGTCCTGTATCTGTGTGCAGGATATCTCAACCAGGCAGTGGAAACGGATTTGGATGAAATTTATGTGGACCGGTTGGGTGTGTGACAAGGAAGAAATATGCTTTCATTTTGCGCGAAGATCCGAATCGGATCCAGATCTGATAAAATTAACTCCGCCATCGAAGATGGACGGAGTTGACTTGTTTTTCACCCGTCTTTGTTTTGTTTGTTTGTTTGTTTGTATGAACAGTAATTACGGAAAAAACTACCTGGACGGATTTCGACGAAAACTTGGTGGGAGGTGATTAGGTATGGTCCAAGGAATCATGCCATTAATTTTTGAGGCACTTGTATAAAGTCCAATATGGCCGCTAATGGCGGCACATTCATGAAAAAATATTTGAATTGTTGTTTTATTGCATTTTCATACATGTTTTAAGTGATTTCCAAACCAAAAAAAAAAAATTTGTTAGAGAAAAAAAAATTTTTGCAACTTTTTTTTCAAAAATTTCTCGATTTTAATTGAAAAATATTTGAATATTTTTTTTGAGCACATTTCTAACACATGTTTTATAGTGATTTCCAACCCTCACCCCCCAAAAAAATTTTGTTAGAGGGAAAAAAAAAAGCCAAATTTGCAACTTTTTTTTTTCAAAAAAAATTTCGATTTTTTTTTTTGGGCATTTGCTACATGCGCGATCGATCTAGTTAGTTTATTCAATCGTGGTTCAGTCGAGTCTGATCCGTTTTGACCCTACAATGAATAGGATTCAGGTTCACTTAAGTGACCCAGGCAGTATTGGCGGCGGAGAGGTTTTTGTACACTCTATGCTCCGAGTGTACCCCCTCCTAGTTATTTAAGTGATTCTTCACGCATTAGAGGATCGGGAGCTAAACCAATATAGATATACAGGATAACTCAAAAGGTGTGGACGGATTTTCGGACGAAAACTTGGGTCGGACAGGTTTGGTGTGTGGCACTGGCGATTGCTTCGATTTGGTGGAGAGAATGCCGAATCCGGATCTACAGATGTATCGAGAAATTAATGTTGAATATTTATTAAAACGTGTTTCTTCACGTCTGAGAATTGGGACCAAAAAAATGATTAAACAGGCATGCTATCTCAAAAGTATGTGGGACGGTGATTTGTATGAACATTGTGGAGCAATGTTGGTGGTGTGACTATATGTGTAAGAGTTGACATGTCAAATTTTGGAGTGACGCATACCGAATCCACATCTGGAGCACGAGAATTATTTTAATTTCTAAAGTTATCTTCACCATTGACGGGCAGAAAGGATATATAGTCAGGTCATGATATTTAAAAAAGTTTGTCAGCTTGAGCGGGCAGAGTATGTTCTTTGTGATTCAGCGCAAGAAGACGTGGAAGAGGTATGCGCTCAACCGAGTGCCCGGCTAAATTGTCGAAGTTTGTCAGGCTCGCACTTTCAATTTTCTGGAATTCTTTATTTTGGAAAGTTTCTCATTCTCGAGGCTGGCAACCAAGCACCGATCTGTGACATAACTTCCATGTAGCACTACACCAAGAGCTGTCTGAGTCTTTTTTAGTTTCTACAGCTGTCAACTCCAAGTGCTCGGTGATTTAGAAATTACTCTCACCCAGCTACACCTCCGTTGCTGCCCAACAGATCTAATGTATTTTTTAACTGCTGGAGCGGAATTAGGTCATCACAAGTATACAAGCGTCAGTTGCCAAGGCAGAGCATCGCACTCTGATTGGAGCAGCAAACGAAGTCTAAAAGCCAGCAGAAGTCTGTTCATAGTCAGCACTTGGCAGATGTCACTGCCACCCTCACGTCAACTGATAACCATGCACTGGTTTCTGCACTTCTTTTGCAGTTAGCAGTTTTCTTCGTAGAAGTTTTTATCATTTTTTTCTTGTCGTTTCCTGAAGTTGTGTATTTATTTGCATGTCTTTTTTCTCTATGGAAAGTGCTCATATGAGTCGCGTTGTGTTATCACAACGTGGTGTCTCTTGAGGTACCAATTCTGAGTTACTTTCACACATGACATTGCAGTTCCGCGATTTTGTCTACGAGGGAGATCAGATCGCGTTGGCATGTTTGAGAAAATTAATTTATCCACATATTTTTTAGTTTTTGGCACAGTTCACCAGTCTGATCGTCATCATCCATAGGCAAGTAAACGGTCAATATGCGAAATAAAAGATTAACCAGTTGATTTAAAGCGTGTTCTACGATATGTTTATTTTTTAAAGGAAGGAAGGAGGGCCCTTTTATTTGTTGGTTTGTTATTCTTTCTTTCAAGAGTGGGCGAGTAATTTTTATTCAAGAGATTGGAATAGAGACATTAATCTAAGGCCTTAACTTTTTTTAATGCACAGAACACTATTTTTTTAAAAATGCCATATGCTTTTTAACCCTCTCCTCGCTCACCAAAAAAAAACAAAAACATAATGTAACCGAGCTTCTGAAAGATGCACAATAATTTATTTACCTCCTCACCCCCCCCCAAAAAAAAAAGTTGACAAATGACATGTCATGCACCAGACATGTGACCTACATACTCACTAGGAACCTAATTAAAAATACAAATCCAGCAGTTCTAGAAATGTATTAAATTTTGAAAAAAAAGACCAATAAAAATTCCACACTTTCATGCATATTAATATTAAATTTGCTGTGCATCTTTCTTAGATAAGATTGACAGTAAACATTTAATAAACAGATTTAGCTATTGGATGTGGGCATGTAGACTCACCAGCGCTGTTTGGTATTGTTTTCCTGTATGGCCTCTCCCTGGTCCACACCTCCGTCGGTGGGAATCAGCAGGAAGTAAGATGTTGATATCATAAAACAAAGCAATGTAAAAATAGCGTTACAGAAGAAAAAAAACAAAGAAAAGAGAAAAAAACAGAACAAAAGAAAAAAAAAAAAAAAACAAAAAAAAAAAAAGAAAAAAAAACAAAAAAAAAACAACATGAAAAAGATAAAGGGGCGTAGGTTTTGTGCTGCATAACGTCTTCCAGGGGTGGAGGTGTTTCCGCATGAAAGTAAGCAAGTTCCAGTAAGGGTGTAAGGTTTTTTGCTGATTAAAAAATAAAATGCGTTCTGTAGGTTCGGTTTCCGCTGTGGTGTCAGAAGGTGTGAGGATTTAGACTAAGTGGTGTTCAGAAAGAACTAAGAAAGGGGGTGTAGGTTATGCTGTGACCGCTTCCCCAAAGGGGCGTAGGTTTTGCCTCTGTGTTCAGAGGGATAGTAGGATTTTTGGCAATGTTGCGGTTCCACTGGGTTAAGAGATATTGACTGTAGCGATTCAGGAAAAAACACAGGGTGTCGAGTTTCGACTGTTGCGTTCAGAAAATAAACCGTTCATCAAAAAAATAAAAAAAAAAAAAAAAAACAAATAAGGGCTAGGTTTTGCTGAGTGATGTTCAGAAAAGAAAAGAATGTAAAAAATAAAAAAAAAAAAAATATAAAAAAAAAAAAAAAAGTAGAAGGGTGTAAGTTTCTTGTGAAAAAAAAAACGATATTCAAGACATAAAAAAAAAAAGGATGTAGGTTTAGCTGATGAATGTTCAGAAAAAAATAAAGAAAGAGGGTTAGGTTTTTGCTGTGATGTTCGGAAATAAATAAAAAAACTAAAAAAAAGCAACATAATACGGCAAAAAAATTAAGGGTGTAGGTTTGCCGCTGTGATGTTCAAGAAAATAAAAAAAAAAAGCACAAAAAAAAAACGGGGTGGATTTTGCTGTGATGTTCAGAAAAAAAGGTGTAAGGTTCATACAGGCTGTTGTTTTATCAGATAGGGTTAGTAGGTTTCCGCTGTTGCGTTCCAGAAAGGGCGTGAAGGTTTGCAGCTGTTGCGTTCAAGAAAACCAGGAGCGTAAGGTTTCAGCTGTATACAAGCGTTCATCAAAAAAACTAAAAAAAAAAATCAAAAGGAAAAAATAAAATAAAAAATAAAAAAAAAAAAAAAGGGTGAGTAAGGTTTCGCTGATCGCGATTCATATAAACAAAAGAAGGTGTAAGGTTTTCCTGTCGCGTTCATAAGAGGGTTAGGATTGTCGCTGTCAGCGTTCAGACAAAAGGAGTTGTAGGTTTCCTGTCGCGTTCAGGTAAAAGAGGTTGATGCGCAGGGTATTTCGCTGTGCGCGTTCATAAGGGTGAGGTTTCACTGTGCATTCATGGTGTAGGTTTCGCTGTCGCGTTCATGGTGTAGGTTTGCGTCGCGTTCATGGGTGTAGATTCGCTGTAGCGTTCATGGGCGTAGGTTTAACTGTCGCGTTCAGGGGCGTAGGTTTCGCTGTAGCGTTCAGGGGCGTAGGTTTCGCTGTGGTGTTCAAGGGTGTAGGATTTGCTGTGGTGTTCAGGGGTGTAGGATTTGCTGTGACGTTCAGTAGGGGTAGGTTTTGCTCTGATGTTCAGGGGTGTAGGTTTTGCTGTTGCGTTCATGGTGTAGGTTTGCTGTAGCGTTCAGGGGTGTGGTTTCGCTGTTGCTTTCAGCGTTCATGGCATAGGTTTCGCTGTGATGTTCAGGGTGTAGGTTTGCTGTGATGCTCAGGGGTGTAGGTTTTGCTGTGATGTTCAGGGGTGTAGGTTTCGCTGTGATGTTCAGGGTGTAGGTTTGCTGTGATGTTACGGGTGTAGGTTTCGCTGTTGTTTTCAGGGGTGTCGGTTTTGCTGTGATGTTCAGGGGTGTAGGTTTGCTATGATGGTTCAGGGGTGTAGTTTTGCTGTGATGTTCAGGGGTTAGGTTTCGCTGTTGTTATTTCAGGTGGTCGTGCTTGTGGTGCTCAGGGGTGTAGGTTTGCTGTGATGTTCAGTGGGTGTAGGTTTCGCTGTTGTTTTCAGGGTGTAGGATTTGCTGTGATGTTCAGGGGTGTAGGATTTTGCTGTGACGTTCGAGGGCGTAGTTTGCTCTGATGTTCAGGGTGTAGTTTTGCTGTTGCGTTCAGATGGGTGTAGGTTTTGCTGTACATTCATGGTGTAGTTTCGCTGTAGGTTCAGGGTGTCGTTTCGCTGTTGCGTTCAGCCGTTCATGCGTAGGTTTTGCTGTGATGTTCAGGGGTGTAGGTTTTGCTGTGATGTTCAGGGTGTAGGTTAGCTGTGAGTTCAGGGGTGTAGTTTGCTGTGATGTTCAGGGGTGTAGGTTTTGCTGTGATGTTCAGGGGTAGTAGGCTTTGCTGTGATGTTCAGTTAGGTGTAGGTTTGCTGTGATGTTCGGGTGTAGGCTTGCTGTGACGTTCAGGGGTGTGTAGGTTTTGCTGTGACGTTCAGGGCTCTAATCAGGAAAATATCAGGAGTGTTCCTGAATGAAAAGAATTACTTTGCTGGGATTAAGGAATGGAAAGAAAGGAACACTTGTCTGCATGTTTTAGGCAGCCTTGATATTGCTTACTGTTTGAGAGCGCTCACATCTCCAGAGTACAAGTTTCACTGTCATGTCCTGCAATGTCTGCTTTTATCCCCCTTCTGTGTGTCCTTTGTGCCGATGGGTTTGTCAGGATAAAAGTGATGTTCTCAGATACTAGTTACCCAGAATAACTCCCTTCAAAACCAATTCATATCTTGCTGATGACCATGCCTTCATCACAAATGCCACAGTCCTGGGAATCTGCAAAATCGCAATAGCCATTGTAAATGACAATTAAAATTGAGTTTATTGGAATGCAATTGTTGGGTATTCATTCCAAATGCAAATTCGGGTGGTATGGGAAAGACAGAATAGTGAATGAAAAAAAATATTTCATTTTTTCATCATCAGTCAGTCTTCCAGATAGAGAGAGAGAGAGAGAGAGAGAGAGGAGAGAGAAGAGGAAGAGAGAGAGAGAGAGAGAGAGAGAGAGAAGGAGGGGGGGGGAGAGAGAAAGGAGGGGGGGAGAGAGAAGGGAGGGGGGGGGGAGAGAGAGTAAGAAAATAAATCTAAATTATTTCACAAATTAGGATCTTGAGAAACTAAACAATGAGCATTTACAAGGATTAACAAAGAATGAGGTGCAAGGAGCCATTGGGTCCATCATGCCTGTACCACACCAACCAGATTTCATCAATCCGTCGATTACCCCATTTCCCCTTCGTGTGCAGCCTTTTGGCTGCTCCACTCGGTACTCATTTCACCGACCTCGGAACAATGACAGGCTGAGTCAACCCCCTGGTGTTAATTCAGCGGAACGGGGCTTGAACTCTCAGGACCCTCGGATCCCGAGCCACCACCCTAACCACAGAAGCCAACACCAGGTTAATTCCCATCAATTCCATTTCCATCAATGAGAGCAACATGTTTATGGCAAGCCAGTAATGGTCACCTCTCTACATGTCACCAGTGGTTCACTCTTAAGCTATTGCAGATGGGGGCTGGTGTCGTTAAAAATCGGTTTTTTCATTGCGACACTAAAAAAAAAAACAAAAAAAAAACAAGAAAAAAATAGAAAAAGACAATAAACTACACTGGACAAACTTGGGGCAGAAGTGAGAGGTTAAGTAACAACATTGGTACAATAAAGATACTGCCACAAAAAAATGTAAATTCATAGAAACATAAAAGGGAGCAATACATTGGCGTTTGTTATTAGCACAGTAAGTAA
>CM068958.1:58365219-58385978 GCA_035128595.1 Eptatretus atami | reverse complement strand
GTCGCGATCACTTTTCCAGATTGGATGCAGCCGAGCGACACTGTCAAGGACGTACTGGCGAAAAGGAACGGATCGTGGGAATAAAGTCCCGGCAAACTAGGATTCGACCATGTTGGATCAATGAAAGAAACCACAAAGACAGTTGGGAACATTCCTAATAATAATTTATTAACAATGGTGAGGAAAAGGTATGTGGCACAATCAAGATTTATTGGGGTGTGTTGTGCAGAGATAGGGGAGAGAGGTGTGGTGCAGCAAACAAACAGCAACTTACAAAAGGGGACACAGAGCAGACTTAACGCGAAATTAATAACCATAATGATAACGATCTCTGTTCAGTCAAACTTAAGCAGACAGGCGCCAGGACACACACACACACACACACACACACACACACCACACACACACACACACACACACACACAGACACAGACAGACACAGACAGACACAAGAAACCCGATGAAGACAAAGTTTTGAACCAGGAAGGGAAAGGAGTTGAGGCTACGTTCTTGGTACCTTTGTGCTTTATAGCACGACGCGCCACCAATACTTTCGAGGGGGGTGCTCCATAGTGCGGCACCTGACCGCTGGCACGTCATCTCTGGCTTCAGCAGAGTGTGTGAGAACCTTGTTCGGGAAGGAGGGGCTTGAGGAGAAGGGGCGGAGTCCAGGTGCGTGGACGGAGTGGTAGGCGGGACCAGGTAGGCGGGTGGGGTTGACATCGATGGTGGAGACGAGGAGGCGGAGTCCAGACAGCAGGAGGCGGGTATGCCGAGGGAAACGAGGCGAGGCCAGATCGAGCGAGCCAAAAGAGAAAGAGAGAGAAAGGCGGAGGGACCACTCCGACCTTTATAGGACCTGCCGCGCGGGGGGAGAGGCCACTCAAATCGAAACGTCATCACCTGAATCGGGCGCCCGATTCGCCCCGACCCTCACGTGGCCCACAAACTTTGCCCGGAAACTGCCTCACATCGTTTCCGGCAACGGCCATTGCCCAGACAGCGCAATACTCCTGTCCGACCCCACGACATGACACGAATCGCCCACACCGAATTGGCACAGCGAATCATCCTGCAAAAAACCCCAGGCCACGCGACCGCCGAGGTCCCGCATGCCAGCTCGGGCGTTCGACCAGCGCTGATCAACGCCCCGCTCGCGCGCGCCAACGTGCCCGAAACTGTACATTCCTTGGCTCGATTGCAGCTTCGCTGGCCGTAGAGACGAGAAGACGTTTACCATCCGTGGAGAATCCGCTGCTGCCAGCGCGGGCCGAAGGTACATCGTTATGGATAAATCCCATGCACGTTTCACGAGTGCGTACGTGTCTGCCTTCAGCACATTCTATACAGTGCGCGGGTTCGGCCATGGCCCACGTGGTCAGTGCTCGCGTTCGCCCGCATTCTGCTAGCGTGTGCGCGGGGCGAACACCAATATGTGTCGGATATTGAGGTTGAAAAGGAACGCGCCACTTCTACCTCGCACACTCATATCCCGCCCAACATGGCGTGGAGTCGCCATTATCTGCTTCCGTAGGCGTTTCGAGCAGCGTGGGTGTCGTGCTGGCTGTGTTTTCCTGTGTTATGGAAAACACATCGGGTGGAAATTACCGCTGCGAGTGCGTTTGGCAGGCCTGTGTTTTGTACGGAGGGTTGTGGGTGTAGTGCCTGCTTGGCCTTTGCTGAGGACCCATTCACAGCGCCGGCGCACGTGGCTCAATTTATCTCAGGAATAATCAGAAAAGAAGAGTAGGGACGAAATGAAGAAGAAAACGATGTAAGCAAACCTAGCTACGAGATCATCGCAACGCACTCCCTTGTTGTCCCGCTAGACAAAAGGAAAGGACTATCTACAACGTATAATAATGGAATAACTGTCTTGGACCACTATCTGTTGATGCATGCGGTTCCCGAGAACCGCAACAATACCATTGTTAACTGAACACGCTATTATGATGGCCTATATACACCCGATTATGTCACATACATTCCATTATCAGTAAGCTTTGTGTATTGACCATTAGGCTATTTAACGACCACTTTTGTTTACCTTCAGCTAAATTGCGTCAACGAAGACAAATATGAACAAGAAAAAGAGTAATCAAGATTGCAGAACCCTTGCCAGGACTTTGTTTTGTGTGGTGTATTGTGTGTGGCGTTTGTGTGTTGGTGTGTTATGTAATTAATGAGACAATTAGAACTGCCACTATAAACGCTGGCTGTGTGACGACCGGATACCAAGACGTTCCGCTTTGATCGGATACGTGACCCTGACCATGACGTTTTTAAAAAAAAACATTATTCAATTGAATTTAGAATGGGATTAAAATAAATTCAATTCAAATCAAATGGAAGACCAAATAGGTACAGTCCTGCATTGGAGTATCAGGAGCACAAACAAGCAAAAGCAAAGATCGGAGGTCACCAGGAGGAACCTGGATAGGATTCACATTTCAGCTGATACTCCTCCACCCTCAAGCCATCCAGGCACAGCCAAGTGAGCCTCATTCAAGAAATTATTTTTTAATCGAAAAAGAACACAGATCAACAAAATTAAAATATTTCTGGCTGCCATTCCATGTGTCCGATGAAGTTGAACTTTAAAACATGTATTCCCCAATCACTTCCAGATCATAATCGTGAAGTTTCATGTCGATTGATTAAAGTGGTTTCAGAGAAAACGTTAGTTAATATTTTACTTCAATCCAACGTGACTGCCAAACCATGTGACCTATCAATTATTCCTGAAGAAACTTGTACACCCAAGGCTTGGGGAACATATGTGTGAAGTTTCCCCTCGATCTGTCCAGCCGTTCTGGAGAAGAAGATCTTTATATGTTTAAGGGTAAATCCAACATGGCTGCCAAACACATGCGACCAATGACATCGTATGTGTGAACTTTTGTTCCTCGTGACAGGCATTCTAAACAGGCATTTAATTATCAGGCATTTAATTATCATTAAAACATTCTACATGAGTAGTCACACCAGTGGTGAAAATTCGTCTCAATCTGACAAGCGGTTTGGGAGAAAAACTCGAAAGTTTTGTGCGGACAAACAAACAAACAGACAGACAGACAAAAAGACCCAAATGCAATACCCTCTCCTTCGGCGAGGGTAAAAAAATCTTTCAAAAGATATTCGCCATGGCTCGTCGATCATTATGTATCGAGTTTCGCATCGATCTGTGAAGTGGTTCTGGAGAAGTTTTATTTTTTTTTTAAACGTTTATTTATTTAATCCAATATGGCCACCAGAACACATGACCAATGACATCATACATTTACCTGTAATTCTTCACTCATATCGGATCGTAGGTTAGTACAGGCATTTGATGCAAGATAAAGAGCAAAACCAAGCCAAAATTGTACAGAAAATTCTCAACTGTGTTATCCAGATAAATGCGTCTTGTACAACACGTAAAAACTCATATGCAATCCAAGTTATGGAAAATATTTAAAATTTGTGTTACTTAAATAATAGCATCACTTTTCAATACATTTATGCAATGCTAAAAGCAAGTTTCCATAGCTCTCCATCCATCCCCACTCTTCCGGCTGAATCTCATTTCCATTTCCCTTCCACTGTTGGATCTGGCAGTAATGCGAAGTCTGTGTTATTTCGCTGCTGCTGATGTGGGTGGCAGACTTTTGGCTGAAACATGAGAAGTTCTGAAAGCAACCTTCTCAAAAATGCTTGTAATCACAATGAGTTCAGGTGTTCTGTGGGCTTCGAGTCATATAGACATAACAGAGCATTCTCTCCCACGGTTACAACATCATTAGTGAAGCTGATTGGGTGTCAAATTCCTTGGCTTGCTCACAGATGTCGGTGCCGCAGTTGAATTTATTGAGGGAAGCTCCCTTTCCTGTGCCATATACGTGGGAGGTGGTGTCGCATCCGAGAAGAGAAAGTCGGAAGAGAATGTTCATGCATATATCAGGCCGAGTTTCTGTTTGACAGCCTTCACACGTTCCATACACGTGTTTTCTTCATGTCATTCTTTTAGCTCGGGTTGGTAAAACAGGTAACATGTCTCTGGGCTGGTGTGGTAAATCAGTAGGATATCTCCATCTTGCCCCCTTGCCCATCTACCCTTCAATGGCAGATGCATGTTTCGTGGCCAAAGTTAATGTCGAGTGATAAGTGACAGTGAAAGTCACCCGATGGCACGAATGTCCGCTTTCGGGGATAAGGGCAATGTATGCTTGTGAATTACCTTCTCTGTAAATAAGTGCATCGTTTACGTAAAGCCTTGTTTAGTAAGAAGAATTTGTGTCCTCACTTATCATGTCCGTTTTGATGGTGGTTTAAGGCAACTGAGGGTTCAATGCCCAGATTAGATTGGCACTTAGATAGCAAGGAAGCGGCGTTGTAACATTGTTTGTTTGCCAATTAACAGCCGTTAAATAGCTGCCGGCACATACATCCATCCGTGACTATCATCTCCCCGGTAATGGTAACACGACGCTGGGCCATGGAGTTATCCGGAGGTGAAGTCCTTCACATATGGTTCAAAATTAATGTTTCACCTTGAGCGGTATGCATCAATGGGTTTGGAGTCAACGTTTTGAATTTAAGCCCAGTATAGATTTTGCTCGTTTCGGTGATTTTGTTCTCAGACTAGTGCAGATGACAGAAGCCCTCTTCCAGTGGGCACACGAGATGTAGGAGAATGCTTTCGAAGGAATTCTGCCAGAATGTTTCCAGATAGCAGTTATAAAGGTGTAGGTGTTGCGTGATGATCTAAAAGACAATTTGTAAGTACACCGTCAATAATAAACATGGCATTCATGAGGGTTACCATATGGTGTCGTTCATGAGAATCCACATCGTCTTGATTTTGTTTGACTGAAGCAGTCTCAGAGATTATGCCACCATTCACATGTGCCAAATGGCCATCCTCAAAGTGGAAAAAGAGCTTTCGCTTCTACCGCTGATACCTCATAGCCCAGACAGTAACCCCATCAATAGATGGGGGAAAAATAAGTACAGCCTTGTGCTCACTGCAGGTGAATGACCCAAGACAATGGCCGACAATGGGAGGTCATGCTGCAACTGGCTGCATTCATTGTGTACCAACGTACGAAGCACGGTTCACTATTGCTCACAATGCATAAGCATACCCCACGAGTATATAATGCAATTCAAAGGATTGTTGTAAATGATGTTATTTTCACAACATCCTTCATTCTAACTTTATTTAAATTGTAAACCTCGAAACATAAACTCCGATACACATGACTGTTAGGCGAGGACAAACACAGCCAGTGCTCTTTGGTGAAGTGCCGTCACTTCCCGAGGTACTCTGGATACCAGTGACGTCAAAACAATGGCGCCACTTTTCTCAACCTATGGGGATTGTCCGTACTCTATCCTTTTAAATGCTGAACGTCAAGCAAGGAAGCAGCACGTACCATTTTAAAAGTCTTTGTGTAACTCAACTGGGGTTTGAACCACCGACCTCCCTGACTGGGAGCAGACGCTCTAACCATTACACACCATGTACACAAATGTAACTGCACTGAAGGAAAGGAATCCCACAGGTATGGGGAGACCAGGTTATAACCAAATGATTTTGTGTTCATTCCATAACTAATCAGGTAAGGCGGCACATGCCTTTTCAGTTGAATGAGGCAAAATCAATTACATAATATCATGTCTCACCTTCTTCTGACACCTTCATCGTAAATCAATTCTTCTTCTGTGTCTTCCTTCTTCAACTTGCATGCGACCATTTATGCTCTCTTGCCCTCATCTACGAATAAGGTTTGGGAATCAGTTGAGCCGCCGTCAGCATGCTTGTGGCAGGGTTGAACTCTGCAGAATACAGAACAAGGTATGTTTGACAGTACTACGCGTGCCTACCCGTTGCTTCACCGACGGATTTAATCAAAAGACACTCATGTTCCACTTCACAAACATATTGCATGAGTATGTGTCTCAATAAGGATGTAAAATTAAGTGAAACACGCAAAAAGGATCTTTTATAGCAGGTAGTTGTTGCTGCTGTCCTTGCGACTGTGGTTGTTGTTGTTTGTGTGTTTCTTCCGTAGGCAAGATACATGTGTGCCAAAATATTTGAAATAACAGGCACACAATACCAACGACATTATATAATGCCCACAGTGGTCCACCAAGGTCATGGAGAGCTCAGAGGTGTAGAACTGTGACTAATGTCCATTGCGATAAGATGGGTACTGACCAAGATAAGCGTGGGTTGTGGAGGAGGGTGAAGGAGTATTTGGGTGGCAAAAATATTTGAAATTTAGGCATACAATACAAAGACATCAATGATGGCTAGAGCAGCTTGCAACCCTGGGTTATCATATGAAGCCAATAGCTGTGAAAGGTTTAATAAACACCAAAATTTTGATAAATACAGCTTCCAGAACAGCAGGTTTGGAAACGCAATCAGTGCAAATGGCCTGTTATGCTAAATGTGATTGGTACCCATATAAAGAGAGGCATATATATATATATATATATATATCCTACTAATGTAAAGTCAATGAAAGTAAATATTAAATCAAATTGATGAAATACAATCTTCTTCTTTCTTCTTTCAGCTGCTCCTGTTAGGGGTCGCCACAGCGGATCAACCGCTCCATTTCGCTCTATCCTCCACATCTTCCATTGACACTCCAACCACCCGCATGTCCGCTCCGCCCTCACCGCATCCATGAACCTCTTCTTTGGCCTTCCTCTTCTCCTCCTGCCTGGCGGCTCCATCTTCAGCATCCTTCTCCCGATATACTCCGCTTCCCTCCTGTGCACATGTCCAAACCATCTCAATCTCACCCTCTTCACTTTGTCTCCAAACCGTCCTACCTGCGCTGTCCCTCTAATATACTCATTCCTTCTCCTGTCCATCCTCGTCACTCCCGATGAGAATCGCAGCATCTTTAACTCTGCCACCTCCAGCTCCGCTTCCTGTCTTTTTGTTAGCGCCACCGCCTCCAAACCATACAACATAGCTGGTCTCACTACCGTCTTATATACTTGATGTATATACAACTACCGCCTTATATACAAATTGATGAAATTAACAATATAAATTAAATTAGTCCAATTCAAAAACCAATAAAAACACGATCAGATATCAATGACAATAAAATAAAATCAATCCACCAAAGCTACTGCTCACAATGAAATGGAAACAAGATATGACCGGAAAATATTTCTCAATATATATATATATATATATTGTTACAGTTCTAGGAACCGTATGCATTGAAACATACAGCTGACCCAAAGTTAGTTATGCCGTTAAGCATATGTGTAGATGGATTCCCTCCCGTGTTTAGGGGGAAATCGAAGGGGTGCGTTGCGATGTTTTTTTAGTTAGGGTAATAAATCTTACATCCCATCCCCCATCACGATCCACTGTCCACCTGCTGTACATGAAGGCCCGTTGGCCGGCCAAAATTTTTGTGTTGTGGCTTATTCTTGAGGAGTCCAGACACAGATGAGTACTCCAATGTAGTACTGTACTTATTTGGTCTTCCATTTGCTTTGAATTGAATTTATTTTAATCTCATTCTAAATTCAATTGAATAATGAATAATAATTTTTTTAAACGTCCTGAGTCAGGTTCAGGTGTCCATCAAAGAGGGTTGCATCAAAGAGGGCATCTTTGGTACCCTGTCATCACTGCCAGCAGTTATAGAGTGGCAGTTCCAATTATGTCTCATATTAATTAGGAAACACACCAGCACACAAACACCACACAAAAGAAGTCCTGGTGAGGGTCTACAATCTCTCATTCTCTTTTTCTTGTTTTAAGGTTATTTTTCTTTGATCCAATATGGTGCCAGACCAGTGACTGATGATGTCACTTTTTTTTTTTAATCAAACTATACTTCCCATGGGTAGTTGATCAATTAGCGAGACGAACGGACACTTCTCCTTTAGTAAATGATTTTGCTAACCTTTTCAATAATGCAAGTTTGTCTGTGGTTTTCAACGACATGTTTTCCTGTGTTTTTGACAATGTAGTGTTTTGCTGTAGTATTCAAGTGTGTCGGTGTTGATGTAGCTTTGAGGTGTGTATTGTTGTTGTTGCCATGCATAGGTTTTGCTGTAGCATTCACGTGTGTAGGTTTCGCTGTAGCGTTCAGGGTGGGAGTTTCGCAGTAGCATTCACGTTAGGGTGGTCCTTATTCCTCAACTTCGGATTTTCTAAGCTCCAACCCCGGATTCATTGGAATAGTCGAGAAAACTCTCTGGTGCACTTTTTTTTCCAATCGGACAACATTTACCCCTCCCTCATCGACCTTGAAGTTTCACCCTGAAAAAAAATTGTTAGGGGGTGGTGAGAAGAACGAGTAATACACATTACACATTACACACACAGATCGACGTATCACATCAAAAGAGAACGATTGGACATTACAGGAGCGTTTTAAAGTTCAGCACAGGTCGATACGTCGTCGTTCTAATGTTCAGCCGCCCGAGAAACTGGGGCTAAACTTCAAAGGTCGATGAGGGAGAGTAAATGTTGTTGGAATTAAATAAAAACACCAGAAGAGTTTTCTCGACCATTCCAACAAATTCCGGGGTGGAGCTTAAAATAAATGAATTTGAAAATTTACCCCGAACGAAGACCACTTGTATATATATATAATATATATGTATATATTAAACACCATGAACAAACTTGGTACATACACAGTGTTGAACATACATACACAGTGCATATATATATATATATATTTATATATATATATTATATATATATATATATTAATATATTATATATATATCAGGGGTGGTCCTTCATTAGGGGTAAATTTTCAATTGATTAGAACGGCTGACATTAGAACGACGACGTATCGACCTGGCTGAACTTTAAAACGCTCCTGTAATGTCCAATGTCTCTTTAGATGTGATACGTCGATCTGTGTGTTTGTAATGTGTAATGTGTATTACTCGTTCTTCTCACCGCCCCCCTAACAATTTTTTTTTTCATGGTGAAACTTCAAGGTCGATGAGGGAGGGTAATGTTGTCAATTGGGAAAAAAAGTTCACCAGGAGAGTTTTCTCGACTATTCCAATGAATCCGAGGGTTGGAGCTTAGAAAATCCGGAGTTGAGGAATAAGGACCACCTAATTCACGTGTGTAGGTTTCACGTGTGTAGGTTTCGCTGTAACGTTCAGGGGCGTAGGTTTCGCTGTAACGTTCAGGGGTGTAGGTTTCGCTGTTGCCTTCAGAGGCATAGGATTTGCTGGAGTGTTCAGGGGTGTAGGTTTCGCTGTAGCGTTCAGGGGTGGAGGTTCGCTGTAGCGTTCAGGGTGTAGGTTTCGCTGTAGCGTTCAGGGTGTAGGTTTCGCTGTAGCGTTCAGGGGTGTAGGTTTCGCTGTGCTTCAGAGGCATAGGATTCGCTGGATAGTTTCAGGGGTGTAGGTTTCGCTGTAGCGTTCAGGGGTGTAGGTTTCGCTAGCGTTCAGGGGTGTAGGTTCGCTGTAGCATTCAGGGGGTGTAGCGTTCGCTGTAGCGTTCAGGGGTGTAGGTTTCGCGTAGCGTTCAGGTGTAGGTTTCGCTGTAGCGTTCAGGGGTGTAGGTTTCGCTGTAGCGTTCAGGGGTGTAGGTTCGCTGTAACGTTCAGAGTGGAGGTTCGCTGTAACGTTCACGGTGTCGGTTTCGCTGTTGCGTTCAGGGCGTAGGTTTCGCTGTAACCTTCAGGGGTGTAGGTTTCGCTGTTGCGTTCATGGTGTAGGTTTCGCTGTAGCGTTCAGGGCGTAGGGTTTCGCTGTAGCGTTCAGGGGCGTAGGGTTTCGCTGTAGCGTTCAGGGCGTAGGGTTTGCTGTCGCGTTCATGGGTGCAGGTTTCACTGTCGCATTCATGGGTGTAGGTTCCGCTGTCGCATTCATGGGTGTAGGTTCCGCTGTCGCGTTCATGGGTGTAGGTTTCGCTGTCGTTCAGGGCGTAGGTTTCGCTGTAACCTTCAGGGTGTAGGTTTCGCTGTTGCGTTCATGGGTGTAGGTTTCGCGTGCGTTCAGGGGCGTAGGTTTCCTGTAGCGTCAGGGGCGTAGGGTTTCCTGTCGCGTTCATGGGTGCAGGTTTCACTGTCGCATTCATGGTGTAGGTTCCGCTGTCGCGTTCAGGGTGTAGTTTCGCTGTCGCGTTCATGGTGTAGGTTCACTGTCGCGTTCAGGGGCGTAGTTTCGCTGTAGCGTTCAGGGGCGTAGGTTCGCTGTAGCGTTCAGGGGCGTAGTGTTTGCGTAGCGTTCAGGGGCGTAGGTTTCGCTGTAGCGTTCAGGGGTGTAGGTTTCGCTGTAGCGTTCAGGGGCGTAGGTTTCGCTGTCGCGTTCATGGGTGTAGGTTTCGCTGTCACGTTCAGGGGCGTAGGTTTCGCTGTCGCGTTCATTGGTGTAGGTTTCACTGTAGCGTTCAGGGTGTAGGTTCACTGTCGTGTTCAGGGCGTAGGTTTCACTGTCGTGTTCAGGGGCGTTAGGTTTCGCTGTAGCGTTCAGGGGCGTAGGTTTCGCTGTGCGTTCAGGGGCGTAGGTTTCGCTGTAGCGTTAGGGGCGTAGGTTTTCGCTGTTGCGTTGAGGGTGGAGGTTTGTTTTAGCGTTCAGGGGTGTAGGCTTTGCTGTGACGTTCAGGGGCGTAGTTCGCTGTTGTGTTCAGGGGTGTAGGTTTCGCTGTGGTTCAGGGTGTCGGTTTGCTGTGGTGTCAGAGTCTAGGTTTTGCTGTGACGTTCAGAGGTGCAGGTTTTACTGTGGTGTTCAGGGTGTAGGTTTTGCTCTGATGTTCAGGGTGTAGGTTTTGCTCTGATGTTCAGGGGTGTAGGTTTCGCTGTTTGCGTATGGTGTAGGTTTCGCTGTAGTGTTCAGGGTGCGGTTTCACTGTTCATGGTTCGCTGTTCGTTTCGCGTTCATGGGCGTAGTTTCGCTGTGCGTTTAGGGTGTGGTCTCGCTGTTGCGTTCATGGGCGTAGGTTTGCTGTTGCGTTCAGGCTGTAGGTTTCATTTTAACGTTCAGGTGTAGGCTTTGCTTGACTTGGGGCGTAGGTTTTGCTGGTAGCGTTTAGGGGTGTAGGTTTCTTTTAGCGTTCAGGGTGTAGGTTTCGCTGTCGCATTCATGGGTGTAGGTTTCCTGTCGCGTCAGGGGTAGTTTCGCTGTAGCGTTTAGGGTATGTTCGTTTAGCGTTCAGGGTGTCGGCTTTGCTGTTGACGTTCAGGGGCGTAGGTTTCGCTGTTGTGAGGGGGTGTAGGTTTCGCTGTGTGTTGAGGGTGAGGTTCGCTGTTGTGTTGAGGGGTGTAGGTTTCGCTGTTGTGTTCAGGGGTGAGGTTCGCTGTTGTTTTCAGGGGTGTAGGTTTCGCCTGTTGTTCAGGTGTCGGTTTTGCTGTGGTGCTCAGCGGTGTAGGATTTGCTGTGAGTTCAGGGCGTAGGTTTTGCTCTGATGTTCAGGGGTGTAGGTTTTGCTGTTGCGTTCATGGGTGTTAGTTTGCTGTAGCGTTCAGGGGTGTCGGTTTTCGCTGTTGCGTTCAGCCGTTCATGGGCATATGGTTTTGCTGTGAATGTTCAGGGTGTAGGTTTTGCTGTGATGTTCAGGGGTGTAGGTTTGCTGTGATGTTCAGGGGTGTAGGTTGCTGTGATGTTCAGGGTGTAGTTTGCTTGTTTTCAGGGTGTCGGTTTTGCTGTGATATTCAGGGTGTAGGTTTGCTAGTGATGTTCAGGGTGTGTAGGTTTGCTGTGATGTTCAGGGGTGTAGGTTTCGCTGTTGTTTTTTCAGGGGTGTAGGATTTCTTTGGTGCTCAGGGGTGTAGGATTGCTGTGATCTTCAGGGGTGTAGTTTTGCTGTGATGTTCAGGGTGGTAGGGTTTGGGCTTGGTTGCGTTCATTGGTGTGGTTTTGCTTTTTGGGTTTTTTTTCACAATTTCATGGGTGTAGGTTTCGCTGTAGCGTTCAGGGGTGTCGGTTTCGCTGTTGCGTTCGCCGTTCATGGGCCGTAGGTTTTGCTGTGATGTTCAGGGTGTAGGTTTTGCTGTGTGATGTTCAGGGGTGTAGGTTTTTGCTGTGATTTCAGGGTGTAGGTTTGCTGTTGATGTTCAGGGCGTGTAGGTTTTGCTGTTGATGTTCAGGTGTAGGTTTGCTGTTGATGTTCAAGGGGTGTATTTTGCTGTGATGTTCAGGGGTGTAGGCTTGCTGTGATGTTCAGGGTGTAGGTTTGCGTGTCGAGGGTTTTGTAATTCATGGTGTAGGTTTCGCTGTAGCCGTAGCGTGTCGGTTCGTGTTGCGTTCTTATGCGGTTGGTGTCTGGTGCTGTGTTGGTTATTGCTGTGATGTTCAGGGGTGTAGGTTTTGCTGTGAGTTCGGGTGTATGTTTTATGTCAGGTGAGTTGCTTGATGTCAGGGTGTTAGGTTTTGCTTATGTTAGGTGTAGGTTTTGCTGTGATGTTAGGGTGTAGGTTTTGCTGTGATGTCAGGGGTGTAGTTTTGCTGTGATGTTCAGGGGTGTAGGTTGCTGTGATGTTCAGGGGTGTAGCTTTGCTGTGATGTTCAGGGGTGTGTAGGTTTGCATTGTGATGTCAGTAGGCGGTGTGTCAGGTGGGGCTTTTGCTGTGATGTTCAGGGTGTAGGGCTTGCTGTGAATGTTTCAGGGGTGTAGGCTTTGCGTGATGTTCAGGGGTGTAGGCTTTGCGTCGTTGGTTCTGTGATTTCAGTAAGGTTGTGTGATTTTCGCGGTGTAGTTGTTTCGGGTGTGAGTTTCCAGGGGTGTATTCGGTGTTAGGCTTGGATGATGTTTCAGGGTGTAGGTTGCTGTGATGTTCAGTAGGTTTTGGGATGTAGGTTAGTTTGCTTGTGTTAGGGTAGCTGTGTGTGTTCAGGGGTGAGGTTTGCTGTGATGTTCAGGGGTGTTAGGTTTTGCTGTGATGTTCAGGGGTGTTAGAGTTTTGCTTGTGTAGTTCAGGGGTGTAGGTTTTGCTTGCGTCCGCATCTCCTCTTTAGATTTCAAGGGTGTAGTTTCTGTGGATGTTTCAGGGGGGTGTAGGTTTTGCTGTTGATGTTCAAGGGGTGTAGGTTTTGCTGTGATGTTCAGGAGGTGTAGGCTATTGCTGTGATGTTCAGAGTGTAGTTTGCTGTGATGTCAGGTGTCGTAGCATTTGCCTGATTATGAGTGCATTCGTATCAGGTGCTGCGTTTTCTATGTTCAGGGGTGTCAGGTTTGCTGTGATGTTCAGGGTATGTGTAGGTTTGGCCGTTGACTGTTCAGGTGTCAGTTATTTCAGGTGTGTAGGTTTGCCTGTGACGTTTCAGGGGTGTAGGGCTTGCTGTGATGTTCAGGGTGTAGGTTGCTGCTGTGATGTTCAGGGGTGTATGTCTTTGCTGATGATGTTAGGGGAGTAGTCTTCTGTGCTTGATGTTTCAGGGGTGTAGGTTTTTGCTGTGATGTTCAGGGGTGTAGGTTTGTGCTGTGATGTTCAGAGGGTGTAGGTTTGCTGTGATGTTCAGTGGGTTGCGTGAGTTTAGGGTGGCTTTGCTGTGATGTTCAGGGGGTGTAGTTTCGTGTTGGTGTAGTTTGCTGTGATGTTTCAGGGTGTAGGCTTTGCGTGTGATGTTCAGTGGTGGTAGGCTTTTGCTGTGATGTTAGGGTGTAGGTTTTGCTTGTGTAGGTGTGTTGTTGATGTTCAGGGGTGTAGGTTTTGCTGTGATTGTTCAGGGTGTAGGCTTTGCGTGATGTTCAGGGGTGTAGGTTTTGCTGTTGCGTTCATGGGTGTAGGTTTTGCTGTCACATTCATGGGTGTAGGTTTCGCTGTAGCGTTCAGGGGTGTCGGTTTCGCTGTTGCGTTCAGCCGTTCATGGGCGTAGGTTTTGCTGTGATGTTCAGGGGTGTAGGTTTTGCTGTGATGTTCAGGGGTGTAGGTTTTGCTGTGATTTCAGTCGGGTGTATGTTTGCTGTGATGTTCAGGGTGTGAGGTTTGCTGTGAGTCAGGTAGGTTTGCTGTGATGTTCAGGGTGTAGGTTTTGCTGTGATGTTCAGGGTGTAGGTTTGCTTGATGTTCAGGGGTGTAGCGTTTGCTGTGATGTTCAGGGGTGTAGGTTTTGCTGCGGGTGAATGTTTCAGGGGTGTAGGTTTTGCTGTGTGATGTTCAGGGTGTAGGCCTTTTTGCCTGTTGACTGTTCAGGGGTGTAGGCTTTGCCTGGTGATGTTCAGGGTGTAGGTTTGCTGTGATGTTCAGGGTGTAGGTTTTGCTGTGATTGTTCAGGTGAGGGCTTTGCTGTGATGTCAGGGGTGTAGGCTTGCTGTGATTCAGGGGGTGGGTTTTGCTGTATGTTCAGGGTGTAGGTTTTGCTGTGAATGTTCAAGGGGTGTAGGTTTGTTCTGTGATGTTCAAGGGTGTAGGTTTTGCTGTGATGTTCAGGGTGTAGGTTTGGCTGTGATTTCAGCGGTGTAGGTTTTTGCTTGTGATGTCAGGGGTGTAGTTTTGCTGTGTATGTCAGGGTGTAGGTTTTGCTGTGATGTTCAGGGGTGTAGTTTTGCTGTGATGTTCAGAGGTGTAGGCTTTTGCTGTGATGTTCAGGGGTGTAAGGTTTGCTGTGATGTTTCAGGGGTGGTAGGGTTTCTTGCTGTGATGTTCAGGGTGTTTCTGTGATTTCAGGTGTAGGCTTTGCTGTGATGTTCAGGGGTGTAGCTTTTGCTGTGATGTTCAGGGTGTAGGCTTTGCTGTGACAGTGTCTTCAGGGGTGTAGGTTTTGCTGTGATGTTCAGGGGTGTAAGGCTTTTGCCGTGCGTTCGGGTGTAGGTTGCTGTGTTTCAGGGGTGTACGGTTTTGCTGTGATGTTCAGCGGGTGTAGGTTTTTGCTGTGATGTTCAGGGGTGTAGGCTTTGCAGTGATGTTCAGGGTGTAGGCTTTGCTGTGATGTTCAGGGTGGTAGTTTTTGCTGTGATGTTCAGGGGTGTAGGTTTTGCTGTGATGTTCAGGGGTGTAGGTTTTGCTGTGATGTTCAGGGGTGTAGGTTGCTGTGATGTTAGGGGTGTAGGTTTGCCGTGACGTTCTAGGGGGTGTAGGCTTGCTGTGATGTCAGGGGTGAGGTTTTGCTGTGATGTTCAGGGGTGTAGGTTTGCTGTGATGTTCAGGGAGTGTAGGCTTTGCTGTGATGTTCAGGGGTGTAGCTTCTGTGATGTTCAGGGGTGTAGGTTTTGCTGTGATGTTCAGGGGTGTAGGTTTGCCTGTGGTTTCAGGTGTAGGTTTGCTGTGATGTTCAGGGTGGAGGTTTGCTGTGATGTCAGGGGTGTAGGTTTTGCTTGATGTTCAGGGTGTGGTTTTGCTGTGATGTTCAGGGTGTAGGTTTGCTGTGATGTTCAGGTGGTAAGGGTTTGCTGTGATGTTCAGGGGTGTAGGTTTTGCTGTGACGTTCAGGGCTCTAATCAGGAAAATATCAGGAGTGTTCCTGAATGAAAAGAATGACTTTGCTGGGATTAAAGGTAATGGAAAGAAAGGAACACTTTGTCTGCATGTTTTAGGCAGCCTTGATATTGCTTACTGTTTTGAGAGCTGCTCACATCTCCAGAGTACAAGTTTCACTGTCATGTCCTGCAATGTCTGCTTTTAACCCCTTCTGTGTCCTTTGTGCCGATGGGTTTGTCAGGATAAAAGTGGTGTTCTCAGATATCTAGTTACCCAGAATAACTCACCTTCAAAACCAAATTCATCTGCTGATGCCATGCTTCAAAATGCACACGTCCTGGGAAATCTGCAAAAATCGCAATAGCCATTGTAAATGACAATATAAAATTGAGTTATTGGAATGCAATTGTTTGGCTATTCATTCCAAAATGCAAATTCGGGTGGTATGGGAAAGACAGAATAGTGAATGAAAAAAAATTTCATTATTTCATCCATCAGTCAGTCTTCCAGATAGAGAGAGAGAGAGAGAGAGAGAGAGAGAGAGAGAGAGAGAGAGAGAGAGAGAGAGAGAGAGAAGGAGGGGGGAGAGAGAAAAGGAGGGGGGGGGGTAGAGAGAGATAAGGAAAATAAAATCTAAATTATTTCACAAATTAGGATCTTGAGAAACTAAAACAATGAGCATTTACAAGGATTTACAAAGAATTGAGGTGCAGGAGGCCATTGGGTCCATCATGCCTGTACCACACCAACACCAGATTTCATCAATCCGTCGATACCCTTCCCTTCGTGTGCAGCCTTTTGGCTGCTCCACTGGTACTCATTTCACCGACCTCGGAACAATGACAGGCTGAGTCAACCCCCTGGTGTTAATTCAGCGGTAACGGGGCTTGAACTCAGGACCCTCGGATCCCGAGCCACCACCCTAACCACGAAGCCAACACCAGGTTAATTCCCATCAATTCCATTTCCATCAATGAGAAGCAACATGTTTATGGCAAGCCAGTAATGGTCACCTCTCTACATGTCACCAGTGGTCACCTCTTAAGCTATGCAGATGGGGGCTGGTGTCGTTAAAACGGTTTTTTCATTGCGACACTACACTTGGGGCAGAAGGGGTTGTTCCTGGTCCATGATCTGCCCAAATGTAATAAAAGAATAGCATAGGCGCCTGGCGACTTTTAGCCACTAGCGTATGCCGACAGTGATTGTAAGACAGAGTGTGTTGTTGTCCGAGATACTCTGCACACGTCGATATACGTTAGGGTAGTTTTGTTATAACGTTAAGAGCACGACCTAGTAGAGCACCGCTGGCAATAAAGTGTCGTCGTAGTACGCTGGCCGAGCACTGTGTCGACCTCAGTAATTTTAAGCATGCCTCAAAAGTATCTTCACGAACGTATGACATTCGACAAGTGCTGTGCGGTGTTCACGAGCTACTGTAATGTGCGGTGCATGTTTCTAGACTACTAGGAACCGTTCACGGCTATGGTATCGCGTAGCGCGATAAGTTGTATGGGCACTTGTATGCGAGTATCGAGTCCATTGACACACGTCATAAACACGACATTTCGTTGTAGAATGGTTACTGATATGGTTTCAAACACGTTCGAGAAGAGTAATTGTATTTTATGTGCGTAACCAGAGAACTTCATTTCTAGTACGCTGGATGTGAGGGTTATACAGTGCTTGAACCTATGTGTAACGTATCTCCAGCACCATTGCAACGTTAATGTAGACGTTATATTGAGATTGACTTCGTTGCGGGATTGACCACAGAGAAGACTTACCTCTAAACATGTTTCAGAAATTACTAGCTACTCGCGTTGTGTTTCGTGTTATAAGAGATTTACTGGCAGGAGTAGGCCAGAACGGAATGTGTGGAGGAATTGGGTATATCGTTAAAAGATGCGTGCTTCACAGGATGATCAACAGTCCGTCAGTGTTCTCCAGACTCCGATGATGGAGCATGGACTTTAAACTTGTACATGTCAGTATGTATCAGTGACTGGAGTAAGTTATGGTGTTCGCGAGCTGTAGGATCACTTCTGTAATAGTTTAAGTTAAGTAGTAAGTGATAGTGTGGGTGGAGATTTCGTAGTAGTAGTATTAGAGAAAGCCTATAGTCGCATGTCAGTAAGTATAGTGTGCGGTGTGGGGTTCGAAGTATGCTGAGAGCCGAGAGTCGTCGGAGACAGGAGATCCTCCTTGCGTCAGGGTGTGTTTGGTAGCACGCCATTGGGCACCCGTGGCAGTGGGTTGTGCCTTAGCGCTGAGACACGACTTACTTTCTGCAGCTATATCTTACGATTAGGTTGTTCTTCGGCTTTTTTTTATATGTTTTTCTTACGCTGAACTATTGAATGTTTTTTTAAGTGTTTGGCGTAATATAACAGAGTTGGACAAATGCATAACGTATTATAACGTACACAGAACGTTTCGATAACTTATAGATAACTTATACCAACGAATGCTTAGCATGTTGTCGGTGTTCACACTTAACTAGCTCCAACGATAGTCTAACGTATGCATAGCGTGGCGTGGGCGTAGCTATCGGTCGACGATCAGCGTGGCGTAGGCTATTCAGAGGTGCCTGGCTAATGCGACATTTTAAATTCAATAACTGCACTCTAGAGAGTCGAAGTGTCAACATCACGTCTAGACCGAGAAGAAAAAAAAAAAAACAAGAAAAAAAAAACATGGAGTCTGGAACACTGACGGGTTCTCCTGCGAAGCCCATTTTATATACCAATCCCCCTAAACGCTGCAATACGCCATTATACGTAGCTGTAGGTAGAAACACGTTCAGTAAGTTCTGTGGTCATCCGAAGACGTCAAATACGTCTACATACGTCATATGCGTTGGAGATACGTTACACATATTCAAGCCGTTACTTATAGGTTACTAGAAAGAGAATAAGTTCTGGGTACGCTAGCATTACTCGGCGTGTTTCCGACTTATGATGTAACTTACAGAGTAACGTGATGTCGACGTTGTGCAACGATCGCGTAACGTGCCTACAACTATGGCCAGCGTATGCGGAACGTGAGTCATAACCTGGCATATTGTCGAAAAATTTGAGCATGTTAAAATTTGTCGACGAGCTGGCGACTACGACGTATGCCAGCGTGCTTCAGCTGTGCTCTTAACTATACACAAACTTACCCATAACTTATTCGATGTGTGCCAGCGTTTTAGACAAATTTTTTCATACGTCGGCATACGCTGGCTAAATCGTCAAGGTGTGACAGCCTCTTTATCATTGTGTTCTTCAAATCTTGTCTCTGTGTTATGCTGTCCCATGACCCTCGACTTTGTACAATGGACATGCAAGAAAAGCTCAGTTATCTATTATCTAATTATACTAAATACTCATCTTGTATATATACTGAAATGCAAAAGAAACTTACCACCTTTTAACCTTCAAATATTCAACAATAACACGCGTGTCGTAAATGTGTGAACTTATTTGTGGACAATAGTGTCCTCACTGTCAGACAAAACGGTCACGGATGGTCACTTGAACCTTCAATGGTCACTTCATAGCAACAGCTGTTGAACAGCCGTTTTGACTGTCAGTGATTAGCCAAGGGGTAGGGGATGATTTAATGAACTGCACGTGATGTCTTGATATTGGCTTTAAAAAGGCAAGTGCAAAATGGGCATTTCAATCAACATGCCACGATTGTCAAGGGATCAACGGCATGTGCCTTGGGCATCCTGCAAGGTGGATTGAGCTACCGTGAGTGGCACGTCGCCTTGGCTGTTCACACCAGACGATATTGGCCCTGGTGGACAGAGACACCCTCCACAACTCTGCAGATGACAGACCTCGATCAGGGAGGCCAAGAGTCACCACTGCAAGGCAGGACAGGCAGATGGTCCTAAGTCAGATGGCTTCAGACATTGAGGACTGAGTGGGACAGAATCCAGCAGCAATCCATCCAAAGACTGGTAGGCAGTATACGCCGACGATGCACGCCTGTATCCAAAACAATGGTGGCCACACACGCTATTGAAAGGGACTGACATTGCACCCTGTGCTGTTCTGTACTGTAGAACAAACTTAATGAATGGTGTATCTTGGTCAAAAACTTGACATGTCATCAATAAAATGCCAATGTTTCAATTAGCAATTGTGGTTTGTTTTATTTTGAACTGTTACAATTTTATTACATTTCAAACAAGTGGTAAGTTTCTTTGCGTTTCAGTATATAACAGTATGTATGTATGTATGTTCCCGAAACACAGCCAAACGGTACACGATAGCACAAAAATTTTAAGGACCACCTTACTACACATTCCGCTGTGTGTTCAATATCAACGTTTTGTTAAAATCTGGCAACGAAAAAATTATTAAAAAATCAATTCCCAATTCAGTCAAGTACTCTTTGGGAGAATTTGATCAATACAAACAACCTCAGCGGTATAGTTCGCTGGAGCTATCTCTTTTTCTTTTCTTGAAATGATTTTTTTCATCAACCGCTGTCACAATGGGAACCCAAAGGGTTCACGGGTCATCTCGTAATTCATAAATCTGAAGTTCTCTGAAAATGCCATTGAAATACATGCACAAGGTCACGTGCCTGCGTTATAAACAGACGGTACTTTTTTAAATTCCCTGACATGCAAGAGAGCAGTCAAATCACCAAGAAGAATCGATGCTCTTGTGGTTCACACATCGTGGATGGCAAGTATCCTGAGAGGATCGTTGGGACCTTTATTCCATTCGTGATGCTGAAAACGTGATTGTAAATACTGCACTTCACGGAAAGGTAGAAGTGGACCAAATTTGTGGGACTCGGGTCGGTCGGTCCGGATTTCAGCGGAAGAGTGTACCACCTTCATTTCCTTCACTACCCTGTGTCATCAATCATGACTGTCTGGCAAGATGCAGAGTGAACATCTACTTCTTCTGTCCTTGGAAAAAAAACTAACCAATTGAAACCATTTGGGGTCGCTGTCATCAGAGGTAGCAAGGCTGAGCAAAATTCTCAGATATGTGGATTGTTTTGAATATAATTCTGAAGGTGCACCTCCATGCAATGACTTGGGGTGCTTTCAATGGTATTCAGATTTTTTTGTTTTTGACGTGCACAAATGCATACTACCTACTACATCTACGACTAAACGCCTCTTTCAATGGCAAGACAGCAGAGAAGTATATTGAATTATGTTTGCGGGAATCAGAGAGTCCTGGGCATCTAGCGAGACGTACGAAGTAAGTAATAAATCCTCTCGCGAGCAGAAGCCCTATGCATATAGGTCTACTATCAAATTGATCTGTCAATTATAAGCACTTGTCTATGACAGTTCAAGCTACTACTCTATAAGGAGAAATCCGAGTAGAATATATCATTAGCTCATATTAGAGCTAGTTGTTATGCTTCAATCCAGTGTTGTCA